>VZRS01014430.1:574312-737451 GCA_013398055.1 Ifrita kowaldi
TGATCAAGCAAGGCTTTTAAAGCAATAGGTCACATCCTGTACTGAAAATAAACTTTCGTGCTGGAAAAATGCATATTGAGGCGGTCATCCTAAAAAGGAACAGCTCGGTACATTTTTCATCCTGGTTGCTGATGGTTGTGCTTGAAATCCTAAATTATTTGCTGGAGGGGCAGGGAGGGAGACAATGGCTGGATGGACAGTCAAGCCAGCTTCCTGACAAAACCGAGCAGTTGCTGAAGGAGTTGCTAAGACCAGTCCTGCAAAAAGTTCCACAGAGAGACCCTCCCCCCAGGCCCTTCCCTGTAAGCAGGAGATTCTGTAATACCAGTGGTGAGGAGAAGGAGACCACAGGAGGAAAGGTCTGGGTGTGCACACAGCAGCAGCAGAGGAGCCTTGCATGACTGAGGTGAGCCCTGGAAAAGCAGCCACATTTCAAATGATCTTCCAAGGCTCTCTCTTAGCAAGTATTAAGAGATTTCCAACAAGCACAAGAACCGATCTGGGGATTTCTTTAGCAACTGCTTATTTAAAAATCAGCCATGTCCTTCCTTAATCTGAATTCAAATCAAGCCAGCTATTAATGTTTCTGTTACCCTCATTAGAAAGTATTATTTTTAATTCTTTTGCAGCAAGGCGACCTATGCTAAGAATACAGGGTCATAACACAACCTTGACACCGAAATGTGAAGAGCATAGGAATTTTTGTTAGCAAGGGATTATTTCCCTGCAGGGATATAGGTGTAAAATGAAGGTACTTTAATTTCAACAGTTGCAAAACTTTTTAAAAAGTTTTTCTTGCCATCTTTTTGTCCAGATTTTCAGACTTATTTACACCTATTTTCAGAAAAAACATGTGGATGCTGAAGTGTCTGAGTTTGTATAGGGGAGTTTGGATTGCTTGACTGTAAATTTAGCTTAGTAATGTGAACAGAAGGTGGCTGTAAATCTCTAGCAAAACCTACATTAGGTGTCAGACCACCATAATTACTAATTGGAATTGTATGATTCACTCTAAAATTGCTGGATCCTAAAGGTTACTTGTTGAAATTTTTACTGCTTGTTTACATTACTTTTGTAAGTGCAATAACTTAAGACCAGATCTATAAACTGTGTAAATACAAATATTCCTATCCCAACACAGAACATAACCTAGACTGAACTCTATGAGTTTAAATGGAATTTGGAGTGTTTTCTTCAAATACCCCTACTGGGCTGGCAGTGGTGAAGGAGATTGTGTTTTCCTTATTATAATAGGCTGCATCACAGCTGAAAAGGAGTTCTGATTTAGATATAATAACCATTGAAAATCAGGTTAACTTTCAAGCTTACCACTCCTTTCTGAGTCTACATATTACTTTGTGGTGTTTGAGTCAAACTGCTCTTTCCTTGCCACCCCTTTTCTTCACAGTCAAAATTCTGCAAGGCCAAATTTGCACCCATGTAACTGCTATGAGTCTCTGGTAATGAGTGACTCTGGCTGAGGATCTAATAACCCTCATGGCTATAGAGTAGAGCAAGACATATTTTAGCCATTAACATGAGGTAAGAAGCTTTAAGTCTGATCCAGCCCAGGGTTTGGATGAACTGAGAAGGGGCCCTTTTGACCACAGAGGATGTATTCTGATGTAGAAAGAGCTGAACAATTACCACACAGTAATGCCTCCATGGAGAAATGTTCACATTGCAAAGCCCTAATAAAAGGGCAAGAACCAAGCATAAAGCAGAATAATCTGCTCTGAGAACCCTGTGCATCTGAAGCAAAGAAAAACTAATTTCCGAGCTGTGACTGTAGATGTACGTGTAAAGAGATGTGCATTTAAGATCTATGCTCTATGGTTGTGTTTCCTTTGGGACAAGGCAGAAAAATGATGACTGTTCATATCCACTGCACTTTGGTTAGGCTAATTACTAGGAACTACATGAATTTTCAATGGATTTGCCATAAATAATTTATCCAACATATTGAAATCTAGTTTTATATTCACTTAGTGCATTATATCTGTAAACAAATGAAGGACTTAACAACTGTGCATGTATCTTTGAAGCTATATGTAGGTTTGGACCCCAACCCTGAATCTCAAGACCCTCCCAAGAGGCCAGTAGCTGCTGAGCTAGAAGCTGAGCTGTGTGCTGACAGGTCTGATCCCCCTACCCCTGGGTGTTTGGGGCTACTTAAGCCTTCTCGCCTCTGAAGCAGCTCAACCTGGCCTGAGGCAAGAGTTAGAAGAGCTTTAACTCTCTGTGGTTGCTTCATCCAGTGAGTCAATTGGCTTTGAAGTACAGAATGGTGTAAAGGGCCTTTTCTGCAGGCCCAGGCTCTTCCACTCATAAGGAAACATTCCCAGCATGAGCATCCTCCTCATTGGACTGGCTGAGGACAGACAGGGTCCTTGATCTTATAAGAAGCCAAATATGACAGCGTTACACTCTAAATCCAAGCTCAGCTGTTGATTTGAAATGCAGACTTGACAGTCTCTGCTCCAGTCTGCATCTAGACACCATTTAATAGGCTCATTGCCCTCATTTGCATTTTCTAAACAGATGCTTTAGGTACAGGCTTCATGATAGCTTTTCAAAGCAGAAACAAAACCTTATGAAATCATGATTTGTCACTGGAAAAGCCAAAAGCTGGGTGAAAGCTGAGCTTGTGGGAAGCTCATTTGATGAAGGAGAGTAGAAGGGTGATGACTGCATGGGAAATTGCTCCATTTCAGCAGTACCCACAGTTTGGCCACCCTTTGCCATGGATGCTGGCATCTGCACTGCTCTCCTCCCTGCTGGGGCCTTCTGGGCACTGTGAGTGGTTTGGAGCCGGGCAATGATTGGTCTTACCTCTGACCAGCTGGGCTTGTCTCTGCAATACTGCCAGGCATTCACAGAGGTTTCCTAGGCAGTGTTCATGACCACACTCTGTCCTCACATGTTGTCCCAGTGCTGCTGCAGAAGCAAGTGCCATTGCATAGAGAAAAGTTTTCAGAATAACAGCCATGGAGGTGGGCAGACTTTTCTTTTTACAGAAAAGTGATAGATAAGATATTCAGTGCAACTAAGCTCGATGTCAGAAAAAAAATATTGCTTGGCTCTAGGGAAAGTCTGATGTGCAATGAAGTGGCAGATGCTCTGCCTCCAGGGATCAGTCTGTGATTTGGGCAACAAGTGGAAAAGATGCAGAGTTGTCTTTTGAGCATGCAGGCTGACTTTATTGCTGCGTCAAGAAAAATGTCACCTCTTTCAGATCCTGTCTCCTTCCTGTCCCAGAGTCGTGTGTGGTCAAGTCAGGAGGAAGCAGAACCTCAGGTCAGGAGGAAGCAGTGCTGCTGTCATGGCTGCTGCCAGGAGGAGGAAAGATGAGTGGAGCTGAAAGCAGCAGGGCACATTTACAGATCCCAGCCTGACACAGCTCATGTACCTCCTCCTCTGGGATTTTTATAGTGTATGGGAGTGGGAACTCTCAGCAGTTTTTGGGGCCCCAAAACATCTCTTTCTGGCAAGGAAGCAAAGGAAGGCTAAGGCAGGTTGGCCTCTTCCCACAGATACTGAATGGGGTTCAAAGGTGATCTAGGATATTGCATTTAACTGATGTACATGGCCTGCCCTTTTGAATTGCAATCAAAACCTTATTTCAGATCTGATTTAGAGTGTTACAAAAATAAAGAAAAGACAAATCAGAGGCAATCTCTCTCACCCTCTCTGTTTTCTCTACGCAGGTTATACCATGCTAATGCTGGCCCTGTCACTCTGGAGAGTGGGCAGAAAGCTGCCTGCCTCAACGGGGCAGCCGGCAGCATTCCTCCAGACCTTGGGATGAGGGTGGGGTTTGATCAGCCAAGGGAGAAAAATGTCAACATCTGTCTGTCACTGCACGGCCAATGGCCAATTATAATTTTTTTTCCTGCCTCCCTAAGCTGCAGCCAGACAAAGACTCCGAGCTCCCAGCTTTGTTGCCTGTGCCATTTCCCACCACCGCTCCACCTCTGATATGCAAATGGCAAAACTGAACGGTTTTGTGTGGCTGAAAAGGATCTTTGGGCACATTCACTGGGTCAACAATCCCAACTGCTGCGCTGGGGCTCAGCCTGCTGTGCCAGAACCCGGTGCCAGGGAACTTCCCTCCCCTTTGCTCCTCCTTTAAAAAAAAAAAAAAAAGAAAAAAAAAGTAGTGGAATTAACCATCTGGCTGTCTTGGTGCCCAGAAACTTAGCTGAACAAATTATGACACAATAATAGGATATACTCTCCTCGAATACTTTCTGGATGACAAGTGACAAGCCAGACTGTGCTTTCCAGCTTGGTTTGCTGTCTCAGTAGATGCAGCCTAGGAGCTGAGAGAAGACCATCTCCTGTGAGCTTCAGAGCACCACAGAGCAGTGAGATGGTTACAGAAATACTGCTCTGTTTATACAGTTGGCTTTACATGCGTTAGAGCAAAAGTAACACTGACAAACAGCCTTTTGTTTAGAAAAGAAACCCTGTCATACATGCAATGCCAGACACAGAAAGCAAACTTGATGACCTAATCCTGTCTATTGTGTGGCATTACTAATTCACTTAAGTAGTAAGCAGAAGAATAATTACAGAGTTTATTGGGTGATGAGTTTCCAATTCACTGGTGTTGTGGAAGTGCCAGGGGAAATAGGCTGTAGCATCAGAGACAAGGTGCTTGTAAGTCTGTGACAAATTGATCTGGATGTATTTATAGTTTAGAATTGGTCACCTGAACTAAGTGTGAATGCTGTGAATGATATGCCACTTCTTTTGCTGATGCTGTAGTAATACAATCATTGCTTTATATAAGAAAAAAAACTGGTGAGATGGCAGGTTCTTGGTAAAATTTGAAGTACTTTTACAAGCAAGATAATATTTATAAGCACAGTAATATGCCATCATTATTCAAAACAACTATGATATGTACAAGTGTGTCGACTTTGACTGCAAGCACCCTGTGAAAATTGTTGTACATAAGGCCCAGTGACATGACATAAAAGCTAAAGAAATTTAAAAGCTGAATAAACAAAGCAGTCTGATGGTCTGATGGCTTCCAGTTGACCTTGAGCAGAGACCTGGATAAAGTTGGATAAATATTCCAGCCAAGAAAAAGGTGATAGTTGTAAGTGTTGTTTATAGACTACAATTTAATACAGTTTGCACGGTGAATAGTGCTGTAATAAAAGCTGACCTTTGCACAACTTGCAGTAACTCCTCTTCTTAAAACCTGCTTGTAAGCAGTGGGAGAAAGAGCTGGTGGACACAGAACCAACTCTAAGTGAAGATTCACACTTAATTGTTCCCACACAGGAGAGTTATCAAGATGATAATTTTCTTCTCGTTTTTAAAGATGTTCATCTTTGTCAACTTTCCCAGTCGTGACTGTGCTGGAAGGCACTTAGGCATCATCACCTATGCCATGGTCTTGCAGCTCTTTCTTACATTAATTTCTTTCATGTTTATACTGGCTCCCAGCACTGTACATCCCCTGTAGAGTGTTCACCCAGACCCTGGGAAGTGCTGCTGGCGATGCCTTCTGCTGCTTTCCAGGGAAGGACTTTTATAAAAAGCATGCACAGCATGAAGGAGGAAGCAGATGCAGGCTCGCTCTGCACACTGCTCTCCAGCTCCTGGCATATGGTGGATGGTTATAAAAAAATGGATCTGAATGGTGTGAAAATCTATTCATCCTGTATCACAGAGAATAAATTATTTCTTTCTGGTCATATGTTGCCTGTTGTCCTGGCTGTGCCCGCCTATGCTGTTATGAAGGAATGCTTTAGACTCACAGGCTGTACAGATCAGAACAACCCTCTGTGCTGACTTTCTTCATGACAGAGACCAAAGATTTTCATTTAAACACTTTTTTGTCTGATTGTGCTTGTACCTTTAATGAAAGAAACCCGACCCTGATTTATGATTACTAAAGGATAGACAATCCAGTGTGACTGTAAATGTGCTGCCCCAGCAGCATATTGCTGCTTGTGTAGGAAAACTTTGTGGTCTGAAATTTTCTGTTTTTAGGCTCTATCTGCTGGCTTTTGCTACGATAGAGCCTGGGTCCACAGTCCCTGCTGCTCCTCTGTCCAACAGCCTCTCTCCTGTTTCCCAGGGCCAGGAAGCAGCTGCTCATGTTCAGGGTGTGTGGAAAGGCCCAGTGTCCTTCTGGGCATGCATGAGCTCACATGCAGCAGTCAGGGCTTGGGAATGTGGGCTACATCCTCCTTAGTCCTCTCCCGTTCCCTGTAAGTCTTCACCTTCTCAGATCATCTATCTGCAAATCTTTTCTTCGATAAAATAAATAGACTGCGTTTAATTTAATCTATCTGGCACAGTTTCAGGAATAATTTTTGCAGATCTTCCCTGAAACTTCTTTAATTTGCCAACAGCCTTTTAAAGTCCAGGCACTGGATTGGGACAGAGACTGTATATTTATGATAAAGAAAGGTGGAAAACTACATTAAAATTAAGCTAAATTAGGCTCAGCTTTTCTATTTAATTTTCAATACTTTTTGTTGGGCTGTTTGACTACTCTTGTTACCTAAAACTGGGGAGGTTTTTTAGAGTTGACAAGTCCTTACTGTCTGCCTATTTCCCAGGGATTCAGGCATATTGCCTCATGCACCATATATTACCTCAAAACATATAACTAAGATAAGCAGTTAATGACATAATGAACTTGCCCTCCAATACAATTAAATAACAGCTGTTCCTTTTAAATATTATAAATACTATAAGCATTTCTTTTCACTGAATGGTAGTGGTGGACAAAGAGATTTGGAGGAAAGCAGCACTTTCTATTACAGATTATTATTACAATAATGCCAAGCCTATAGGCTTTTTAGCCTTTGCTTCCCCCCGCCCAAGGCAAAGGGGTGGGCAAGTGCTTATGTTTCTGTGTGCATGTGTGTATGTAGAACTCTGCAATTTCATGATGCTGTGATGGCTGTGGGTCTGGCTTCCCCAGACCTTTTTGCTGGACCTTGTCATTCTCAAAAAAGCCATCCCAGTCTTTCATTTGCAGGCAGATTCTCTCAACAACATCACCTTCACATCCGCTTTGTTCATTGCATAGGTCTAATAGATGTCGCCCTTCTGTGATCTGGAAGCTGGAAAAAAACAGTCCTCAGGCTGGTTCCTGAAAAAGTGTGGATTTATTTACAGTGTGAAGGAGCAGCCTGGGGGAAGGGGGCAGACTGGTCATCAGTCATGTCCAGAGGCACCAGCCAACAGGGAGATCCTGTTCCCAGTTGTATCCCACACTAACAGTACCTGGCTGCCTTTTTCCCCTTCCCATCATTCACTCTGCCGATAGAGCTACCTTCCAACCAAAATAGAATCTGTACTTTAAAAGAACTGAAACCAGAAGTTAATCTATGCCATACACTTCCTGAGCTGGGCTTTCAGAAAGAGAAACCAAACCACCTTACATGAATCAGCCACTGGGAGAGTGGCACCCCTGGGACAGGTGTAACCCTGTACCCTAACACTGTACACTGTAGCTGATATGTGTGGTGCATCCTCACAGGCACCGGAGAGCGATGCCTCTGACGGTCACCTCTGTGCTGCTCACACATCCGTGCTGAGGCAAGGCAGAGAGAGCTGGTGCAAAGTCTTTCCTCCCAGGCATATTTCACACTGCTTTGTGCACATGTGTCTGCCTACTGTTCACAGTGGGGAATAAGAGCTACCTGAATAAATCTGGTACTGGACTGCTTTCTTATCAGCCAGACACTGGTGTGTGCCGTTCTCCCTCAGCTTCCTTTAGCTCTTCGGCCAAGGTGGGGTGGGCCTGCAGGGACTTGCTGGTGGTTCTGGCCTGTCAGCAGGAGTGTGGATCAATCTGTGCTGCATAGCAGTCCTGCAGCAGCTCTGTGAGGAGATGTGGGCAAACATTCCTGTGGGACTTCCCTGCCCTTACAAACTCACCTGCACACACAGCTCCCACGGGTGCGTTTTTACAACCTGCTTGTAAAAACAGGTGTATTTTTGCCCCTTTGCATTTGTACCCCAAGGAACAACTCTGATAGCAGTCTGCTTTGTTGTACTAGAAAGTGTAGCAGGTCCATTACATTTTGTGAATCTGCCTTTTTTGTTTTTTTGATTAGCCATTGGGGTGTGAGGCAAAATCTTGGGCTGACCAAGTCCCACTGAAGTTCAGGCTGGTATGAGGGAAGTGGGCAAGGCATAGAAAGGAGCAGTAGAGAGAGATGAGCCACTGCACAACTGAACCTCTCCTCCCATCCTTGAAAAATATCCCTAACAGTGTTAGTCTTGCAGGGAGCTCGTGCTGACAGTGACCAAACCTGTAGGAAGAAGAAGCTGTTGCCTGCTGTGCAGAGAGTGCTGAGCCCTGGCCAGACACAAAATAGCCTTGTACATAGCTGAAAAGGCAATTGTTTTTCAGTGGCTGCTATTTTTTTGCTCATACAACAGTCACAGAGATGTAACTGACACGTGAAAGGACTGCATCCTCTATTTTATTTGTGATTGCAATAGCTCTAAATACTTGTGCTGGTATCAGCTGGGGCAGAGTTAATATCCTTCACAGCAGCTGGTATGGGGTAATGTTTCGGATTTGTACTGAACACAGGGTTCATAATATAGAGACGTTTTTGTTATTAAGCCCTGAGCAGGGCTTACACAGAGCCAAGGCCTTTTCTGCCTTTCCCACTGCCACGATGGTGAGGAAGTTGGGGGTGCATTGGAGACTGGGAGGAGACACAGCCAGGACAGGTGACCCCAACTGACCAAAGGGATATTCCAGACCACCTGACATCATGCACAGAACAAAAAGTGGGGGGAAGCAGGAGAAAAGGGAGAACATTTGGAGTGATGGAGTTTGTCTTCCCGAGTCACTGTTATGTGTGATGGGGCCCTGCTGTCCTGGAGATAGCTGAACACCTGCCTGCCCATGGGAAGCACTGAATTAATTCCTTGTTTGATTTTACTTATGGGTGCATCTTTTCCTGTTTTTAACTGTTTTTATCTCAACTCACAAGTCTTCCATCCTTTACTCTTCTGATTCTCTCCTGGATCCCGCTGGTGGGGAAGTGAGCAAGCAGCTGCCTGGGGCTTGGCTGCTGGCTGGGGCTAAACTGTGACATTACTATAGACTCACGAAAAAATCAATTTTTTCTTCCTCTCAATAGGTTTAGAAGACTAATAGGTGGGGAACAGGACACATGCAAACACGTATGTGTGCAAATATGAACACACATGTATGTACATATTTTTTTCCATAAAATACATCACAAACATAGTCCAAATATGGACAAGCTGAAATAAAGGTCTATTGGCATAAAATCACATGTTAGATGCTGACATCAGTCACACTGAACCAACAATAAGCTGAAAGCAAAAGTACAAATAAATATACAATCCCCTGTCTTTTTTTCTCCTACTTAATACAGACTGCAAGTGTATTTAAATTGTCCAACCTACTCTTGAAATTTGAAGCAACAGAATACTTTTGATTGTGGTGTGAAATAAGGCATAGCAGTTCAAAATGAGGATGTGTAATGATTTCAGAAGTTTGCTTTCCCTTTTGTACATCATACATAATACCAGGCTTTGGTCCAATTTCCATTTTAGTGAATATTGGAGAGGTGAGAGGAAGTGTTTATTTTAACAACTGAGCAATTCAAAATAATTTTTTTTCTCAAATGCAGAGGCTCTGAGAAGGCTCCACAGTTACAAATTCAGTGTCAGCCAGACACCTGACAGAACTGGGAATCTGCGTGGTGTGCCTGGGAGCTCTGGCAGGGTTTGTCTGTGGGCATAGGACAGTAAGAGCTGTGCAGAGAAAGCTTTTGCCTCACATCTTTTGCAAGCTGTTGGATCTGAACTGGTTGAGAAGGTCCAGGAAATCAGGGGACTAGAACAAAACTGTTCTTGCAGTTATCCTTCCTTTTTTCAATAGCTTGGTGTCATATATAACAACATATCATTCATTCTAGACCTAGTGAAAACCTATAAAGATCTCTTTATTATTATTTCACAGGCTTTGAACTGGACCTGATGTTTTAGAGACCTCATGTCAGCATGACAAATCTACAGTATGGCTTTTCAGGATACATTTATACTGGAGCAACAAATGTTTCATATTTGTTCAGGAATGGCCTAGGGCCTTGAGGTGCTCCAGGTAAGAAGCCCTTCCCTTCAAAGAGAGGCAGGTAGAGCAGGGCCTGAACTGGGAAAAGTATGTTTGGGCCCATCATGTGTAGGAGATCTTGCAGTGCCTGTTTAGGAGAGAGTCCCTGCCAGCTGCCTGCTCTGCCTCTTTTTCAGAGATCATCACTGTCCTGGAATCAATGAAAGGAAGTCTTCTTCCACAGGATCCTGGGTCTGAGTTCACAGCACTGATGAAGCTCCTGCGGTGTAATACTGGGCTTTGCCTGAGACACTGGTGTGTGTGGACCTCTGCCAGCCCTGCCAAGGGAGGAGCAGATGCGTAAAGGGGGATGGATCACCAGAAGGTCGAGGACCAAAAAATGCTGTTCGTCCCAGGCACGGTGCCTATGGGGCATCTACCCTGTCCTCAAGGTAACTCCAGTTAGTCCAGGCATCTGTTTTGATTTCTCGTTGTCATTGCAAAGCAACAAGGAATGAACTTTACCTCTGCTCTGCCCATTCTCTTCCTTTTGTCCTGTGGCTCTTCTAGCACAAACTGCCTATATTTGTTGCAGTTCCCAGCATCCAAAGAAGAAATTGCATACCTGCACATGACGTGAAATTTCCCTCTCAAACACCTTTTTGCTAAGTGGTGAAAAAGAGGCATCGTTTTTGCTACGTTTTTTACCTACAAATTTCACTTGCTGAAATAGTAGATGGCCTGGATATATAAATTTTGTTATACATAACAGAAGAGGGACTGTAGCAGGTGATAACATGGAGAACTCATGCTTTTGTTAATGGCCCAGTGATGTCTTTAAAATAGGAAGAGGAAAGGTCTGGCTTGTACTGAGAAAGCTGAGACAGTCCCCATGTTTAGGTGTAACTCTCACCATCAGGTGCAGCATACAGTGATCTTACATGATGATGTTTTATGCCTGCTCTGATTCTTGTCTGTGAATAATGGAAGAAGGAGCTGCCAGAGGACAAAGGACAATTTGTACTTTTATCTCAGCTCTATTGGCAATTTCTTTGTATGTAATACTGCTTTCTTTTCTCTTATCAAGCCCTTTTCTTTTTCTTGCATCTGAGTTGTTTGTGAAACATGAAGAACGAATATTTATATATTCTCTTCCCCATTATGACCACCCCAGTGGCCATCTCTGTTCATGTGCACCAATGTGAGTGCTGTGTTCAAGGACTGTTAAATGTCACGTAACCGAACCAGGGCATTTCAGTCACGTGACACTGAAAAGCTCCACTCATGCGTAGCACATGCCTTTCCTGAGCTCAAAACAGATGTTTCCCGTGACAGATCCCCCTCTGGATTGCTGAAAATAAAGTTGTGTAAAATTCTGTGGGCTTTGTTTCCTTCTGTATTTGGTTTTTTTTTGTTTGTTTGTCTGTCTGATTGGTTTGGGTTTTTTTGTTTTTTTGTTGTTAAAAAGCTTTAGGTTAATAAGGACTTTTACAAACCAAATGGGAGACATGGAGGATAGCAAATAGATGTTTTTGAGTTATTGATCTCTTTCCTCTCCAAAATAAATTATGGTAAATAGCTATTCTTAGGGCAATGGTTTTAATGAGAAACACTGCTGTGGCTGCATTTCCCTCTTCTATAATGCAGAGGCCCTGCAGCTGAATCGCACTTAGGACTGGGAATGTCATCCTTTCTTATGACTGCAATATTCCTAGTGCTCAGCATCTTTCTTGCAAAGCTATTCAGACTGACACGATAATAATAAAAAAATCATTTGTCTTGGCTCATCTATGTCAGACTTGTTCTGAGCATGCTCATACAGACAGAAATGACTCTCATGAAACAATTACCTAGTTCTGTTCTGATAAACTGTGCTGCTGGGTGACTGAGATGGTCACTAAAAGGAACCTTGTTTTTAAAACATTGACAGGAAAACTAGTTGAGAGACAGAATCATCATCTGTTTCCAGCATTATGATGCTATTTACACAGAGAGGGAAAGAGGCTTGAGCAAGCATGCTGTACTGGAGCAGGAAAAAAAAAAAAGCTAAAATATTTGCATGCCTGGGGAAAAGGAGGTTTTCCAACAGAAGAAACAGAAGAAAATTGGCACATATTTCACTTTGCCTTAAATAGAAACAGATACTGTTTTGAATTATATGAGATGTTTTCAGGATTATGTACGTGTTTCATTGTATGGGATTAATAACAGAAAGAATTGGGGGAAAATATGAAGGGTTAAATATATTTTGGGCTGCCAATACTTATGCTTTTAGGCAATTTAGCAAAATTTGCTTTAGAGCTGTTCATTTTGTCTGCAAAATTCCTTCTTCTCCTGTTTAGAGGTTCCCTTTGAAATATGTGACCATGAAGGGCTCTTGTATCGCTCTGCTCTAAGTCAGTAGAAACGCCATCTACAACAGAGGCTGGTCTCTTTTCTTGTGACTCCTTGCTGTGATGACTCATGTGGATCCACTCGCAGGACAGACCAGACGTGTACAGCTGAGCACACTGAAAGCAGGAAATGCAGAAGAGCTGAGCTTTGCTGCAGGTCACTGCCTGGCCTGTGGCTGCAACAGGCTGGTTTCAGTGCCCAGCAGCTATAGGATGCTGGGACTGGCCAAAGCTACACCCTGACCAATTGTCCTCTGTTGTTTTCCTGAACTGAAATGACATTTGAAATTCCTGAAATACGAACCTCAAAACCATCAAACAGTGTTGTAAAATCATCTCTCCTTCTTCAGAAGGCATGGCTTTAATTTGGCTAAGGTCTTTGAAAGTGGCATTGTCAAAGTAAATGAGCTGATACCCTAAACTGTGAATCGTCATGTGAATACTGCTTTATGGTAGCTCCACTTACCTTTATTAATTTGATTATACAGAGTTACCATGATTGGAAGACCAGGATGAGAAGTCCAACTGCGTTCCTAGATAAACACAGGCATAATATACAGAGGAGGATGCTGAAGATGTTATCCAAATTTAAAATATGCTCAATAAATTCTGTACACAAACACTCCTGGAAGGATCATATTAACAGCTAATAACTTCTGTTGCCAAGTTTTAAACATATTCCACCTCTGCATAAAACGTCTACAAAGGTGATGACCATCTTAGATACTTGGATTGATTTTATAACTGGCAGTGCACGTGAGTCAGTCTGTTCCCATTACAGCTCAAACTTAAAATAGCTTGCTGTAAATAATCTTTTATGCATAACAAAAGCTTGTACAATTCTTGAAAATTAATTCATCGCCCACACTGACACTCAAAAAGCTAAGATCATTTCTGGTGTTGTCTGGTTCAATACGAGGGCATGTCCAGAGAAGTTACTGAAGACCAACATTTTTGAGATAACTGTTTATTTTCTTAGAGCCAAGTCCACCACTTGTGCAAACTGGTCTATTTCCTTCAAAATCAGCTGAGAATTTCTGAGCACAAAAAGTTAATCAAAAGTGTTATGGCAGTCCTGTGTGTTCCCCTTTTAAGAGGCAAAAACAGGTGGTCTGTAAAGGTCATATTCCATGTCCCAGTCCCATGGGCACAGTGAGGGATGGCTCCCTCACTCACAGACGGGGGTGCAGCTGATGAACCAGGCTGTAAAGTGTTAGGACAAGCTCAACAATTTAGCAAGAGAAAACAACCCTACCACTCCCTCTTTCCTGTTTTAGGTGCAATTATCTGTCATAAAAGTTAATTCCATCAGTCACAACCTTTCAGAAAGGAAAGGAGGATGTGATCTTTCAGCATCTCTGTGTTCCCAAACACCCTGGCAAGAACCTGCATTTTACACGTCAGGGACACCAGCTTAATACTTACCACTTGAAAGGTGGCAGAGAAGGCAGTTGTAGCTCCTTCACCCTGCCCAGCCACCACTGCTGCTTACACACCAGAAGCACAGTGGTGATGCCATGTGCTGCCTTCTCCATTGCTGTGACTGTCCACAGTCTGCCACCAGAAACTGGCAAACAGGCACAGAGTAACCTCATTGAGAAAAACCTGTCTAATTAGAAGTGGAGATACAGGTAAACCGTGAGCTGCAGCCAGCTTTAGCCACTTTGTAGTTGTTTTCTGACTGTGGGGGGCAAACCAGATATGAGAACTTAGAGTATCTGACTGCCAAATCTCAGCAAAAGGTACTTGTTTCTTCACAGCTGTTGTGCCCTTCTGGGGGAGTGTGAGGCATACTTACTTCATGGAGAGAGTAAAAGCTGGGTAGATGGCAGACATGAGAAGTTATCTTCCTGAACATGTAAGGAAGACACTAATTTTTTGGTAGAAAAAAGTAAGAAATGCTGTAGTGGGAAGAACAGATACTAGGGCTGTGACAGAAGAGGACCAGTCACAAAGAGGGACCCAACATGTGGGCATGAAGGAGGAAGAAGGATGTTTGCCCTTCTAGTGTCAGTGAATTAATGGGTACAGTAAATTTATGTCTTGCAGTCATATTTCAGGGAGGAAATCAATTGCCAACAGCAGGAGCAACAACAAAGAGTCACAACAAATCCATTCAGAAGACCACAGCAGTGACCTTGGATTTAGCTGTGGCTGTGTTTTCAACTCGTGGAGAGTGTTGGTAAAGTGATGCAGCAGGACTATCACAGGATCTGTATTCAGCAGCTCCCTCCAAGAATTCATGGTAGAGTTAATATGCATGTTGTTGCTGTTTGATGAGATTTCATCCCTCAGCTGCCTATGGGCACCCAGGAAACGCCCTGTGAAGGCTCAGAGGCAGGCAATCTGGCTGTCTCTGAGAAAAAGTCCTCCATCTTCAGAAAATTACTGTAGAAAGCTTTTCCTAGACCCTGAACCCATCAGTGTGATGGAACTGGCAGGCCCTGCCCCTGGGGAAGCACTGGCTATGCCCTGATGCCAGGCTGTGCAAGTCTGTGCCTGCTGCAGCTCAGGGGTGGGTTTTACCTGGGCAGGTGGGGAATGACTCCAGGACCTCCGTGGGCTGGGGACAGGCATGGCATGGGACATCTTGTGACGGTCAGGATAGACCACAGGAGATATCTATTAAGATCTTGTTTCACATGGAGGGACGTCTGGTGACTCTCCCTTCCATGGACCTATGCTCCACCTCCCTCCCTGTGGATTACCTGGGAATTGAGCAAAACCAATAGAGCAATGTCTTAATGAATTTGCAGCAGGCACGAAGCCACAGCTCTGGTAAGTGAACAATCTCATGCATCTCAATGGGGTAATTACCTCTGAGTTTAGAGATAGCAGTTTAAGTGGAATCATGATGAGCTATTTCACTTTTGACCACTTAGAAGATGCCTCTATCTCATTGCATGGTATTGAGCTGCCTCTCATGTCTGCACATGGTCTCAAGCAAAGCTGCACAAACTCACATCTTTCCACCAGACAACATAGATGTAAGTGTATGTTGTCAAGGAGAAAATCAGTGGCATTCAGCAAACTTAGCATGTGGGCAGTATTGAAGACATCACAGTTAATATCAGAACACACAACATATACAGACTGCTGAAAAACTCTTGTTTCCTTCAGGGGCTTTCCTCTCATTTCTCTGCTTTTATTTTAATAATCATTTTCGGTGACTACAACACAGAAATTCTGTATCATCTTTGCTAAATCTAGTCTTTTGCTGCAAAGAAAGACAAAATCCTGTCAGATGAATTTGCAACAAACTCATTCCTCCTGAGAGGTGAAATGAAGTTTCTTGATAGTAAGAAAGGGCCTAGTGTGGTTTAGGTGCTATAGTCTGTCTTCTCTGGCTCAAAAAGGGCCCAGGCCTCCTGTAGATTCCTTGTTGCCATTGGAAGGTCTCAGACCAAAAATAACATCAACAATATAATTGGCTACTAGTATTTAAGCACCTGCTCCCCATCTATCCCATCAGGATAAAGTCAGATGTCATGTGCTACAGTCACAGGTGGTTGGAAATCTACACCAGAAGCTTCACTAGTGATGCCCAAGTACAGATCTGTGAGATAAAAACATTTGGAATCCTAGAAAAGTAAGTTTGCAAGTAAGCAAATGTAGATGTGGTTGCAGATTTGATGAGCATTCTAGTCAAATGTGTCATTCTCTCTGAAGAACATGGAAAACATCAAATACAAAAGTGGTGACTGATTTTCAGTTTTATGTCTCATACAGATATTTTTCTTCTTATCATAGGCTCATAAAAAGGTTTGGGTTGGAAGATGCCTTAAAGATCATCTAGTTCCAATCCTTCTGCCATGGGTAAGGACACCTTCCACTAGACCAGATTATTCAAAGCCCCATCTAACCTGGCCTTGAACACTTCCAGGGATGGGGCATTCACAACTTCTCTGGGCAAACTGTTTCAGAGTCTCACTACCCTCACAGTAAAGATTCTTCATAATCTTTTTTCTTTTGCTTACTTCTGTTGTCTTCAACTACTCTTAAGGCCCCTCTGGAGGTCTCCTTTGATAATAGATTTTGCATCTCACAATAACAGCTCTCCTCTTGTTCTGAAGTGGCCTCTACTTCCTCTGGTGAAGCCTTTCTGCCTTGCTCTGTAGTGGTTCTTCATCACTGTGGGGTCACACACACACACACAAACACAAACACGCACACTTAACACACTTCTCAAATGCAATTGTTTGCTGTGACCACTGCAATCCACCCACCTGGCTCTGCTCTGCTCTGTCATACTCTAAGGCTCCTAAAATGATTTCTGAACTCTTCACACTTGGCTGTCTGCAAATCAGACATTGTGTTTTTCTGAATGTTTTTCAAGAGGTGAGCTGGAATGGAAATAGATTGTTTTCTCACTCAATGTTCCTTATTCCAGCACCTCTTGCCACAGGTTACTTTCATTATGTCCCAGTGCACACGAAGCAATATCTAAGTGTGAGTGCATGGCACTAGTGGGACAATGTTTTGGGTCAGTGTACAGATTGAGATGCACCAGGAACTCCAGCCAAACTGTTTTTCCAGGCCTGTAGGTGAGCATGCTGAAAGATGAAAAAGCAGACTGGAGTGTTATTTAACTGTGTGTGTTGAATGGGGATGTAGGGGTGGATATTATTTGACTCGGTCTGTTATTTTGGTACAATTAATTACTGGTTGTGGAGAGACTAATGAACTAGGTAGCAACTCTGGTGTTGGGATGAGATGCCTCTTTCCACCACTTAGAGCAGCCTTGAACTCCACTCAGTCAGCAGTGAGGGAAAACCTTTAACAGAGAGGACAGACCAATTGTTTCTCTCACACACATGCTTTTTCAGTGTCTTCACAACCCCTGCATGTGATTTACAAGGGACAGCAAAAAGTCTGACTTGTCCAAGACTCTCATTTGGTTGCTTGTCTTTAGTTTAGGGGAAAACCTTTAACCCAGAGCCCTTCCTAGTGAATCACTGGTGTGTAGCTGTGGTACCTGTGTGGTGTCTCATGCTGGGCATGCTCACCCTTTCCAAGGATGTCACTTCTATGTCTGTTTCCCCAAATCCTTCCGTTTCTGTCAGGGTGCACACTTCATGGAGGTCACTGATGGCAACATATTTTAGTGCACTCTTAAAGGCGATTTTCAAGGGATTCTCTGAATTAGGATTTAGGAACTCAGCCTGTCTCACATTCCACATTAGAAATGCTGTGATTTTACCTCCAGTTGCAGCCATATTGATTTACACTTGGAAGAGAAAAAGAAGATTTATTAAGAGTGGAATGATTGCAGGGTGAGCTGCACACAAGTGAGGTCTGTGAGCGGGAGGCTGGAGGGAAGCTGCAGCCATTTTGAGACACTCAGGGTCTCTTTTCCCCTGAATTCAGTCTTGAAAAAAATAAACACTCTTATTTTAATCAAGAGGTTTAGTGACCCTCTGCTGAAAGCCTCAGAGCCTACCTTGCAGTTGTGAGAGTGTGATGGCAAAGATCGATGAGTTCTGCAAAAGCAGCCGCTGCTGTGGCACACCATGCGGTCATGTTCCACTGCTGAGGCACCTGTCATATTATGTATTGATTTTTCTTTTGTTTGTCAAAGGCACAGTTTATGTATGGAAACTAATCCTCTGCTCCCTACAGGAAAAAGAACAAAGATCTTTGTTTCCAATGAGCTTTAAATGAAAATCCAGAGCACCTAATTAGGTAACTCAGCTCCCTAACACTGCAGCCTGTGCAGCTTTGTTTCTTGCCCTGCTGGCTGCTGAACACCGTTTGTCTGTCTGTCTGTCTGCCTGTGACCCTCTCAAAATAGGACATAGAGTGCATCCGTCTCCTGCCTGCTAACATCCTGGTGTCTCTTGCAAGAGTTCGGGGTTTCTGGAGTGCTGGTGTACAAGCCACCCTTCTCTGACAGTTTCTAGTCTAAACAGATAGACACATCAACTCTGAAAAATTTCCAAAGTTTTTGATCATTCTTTATGTAGCTAACACAGGAGATGTGGGTATCTTGGCCAAATCACCGCAGATCTCCTTGTTTCGGTTTCCTCAGTGAGCAAGGGCTTTTCTCATGTTGACAGCAAAGCTCTCTGCCATGCCCTGCTTCTCCTTCCCTTGCTGCTGGCCTTTTTCTCTTTTTCAATTTCTTTTTTCCCTCTCTCTCATTCCAAAATGCTGAATTTCCCTTCTCGTCTCTCGTCAGGTGAATTTGTAATCAGCCTCATTGAGCAATCCTGCCTGGCAATGCTTTGCCTGACTTCAGTCTGTTTGTAGTTCAGAGCTGAAAATCTGCCTTCCCCCAAGACGGAGACACAGCTTTGTCCAAAGCTTGCCATGTAAATGGATGGTCATCAAAGTTTAATGACCTCGTTAGTACTCGTTTGCAGAGTGCAAAAGCAAGGACTTTCTGTGAGATACAAGTCAAAAGAAAAGGGAAAGGAAACAGCAAAGGAGAAGACAGCTCGCAGCCCCATCTGAGCATATGTGAACTGCCCTCAGCAGACAATAGCAATACTGCTAATCATAGATAGTTTTCTGCATTGCCTTGCCAATAGTCCTGTGAATATGTGTATAGATCCCTGTAAATACACATTATATACACTGTGTGCACACACAGTGTATATGAGAGATCAGTGGGAATACACAACCCAATTAAAAAGATGTATTTCTCCAGTTTCAGATGACAACAAAATGACTGCAGGTCATGTGAAAACTCATGGACGTTTGATCTTTGTCAGGGAAGTCATGGAGGAACACTCGAAGAATGACTCCCACAGTGAGAAGACTGTCCTTAGGCCAGACCATGAAACATAAACATCAAACCCACTGTTAATTCTAGTTGTGTATTTCTAGGCTACTGTAACACCTATTCCATTGGTGTGGAACAGAGTGGACTTGAGGGGTAGGTGTGGAATAATTGAAAGTCATGTCTGGTGCAATGTGTGGCCTTAGGAAGAGTTCCTAAAGACCCTGAGGTTCTCTAGGGAGTTCATCTCACCTGACCTGAAGGAACTGAAGTGTAGGTGCCCTCAGACCTACCTAAGACACTAAAGTCTCCTCTCTAGTCAGAAAAGAGAAACAGGCACAAGTTGTGCAGCAAAAATCATAACTAGCAAGAAGACTGGCTAGAGTAGAAGAAATTGCTAATTCAGGCACAGCACAGAGGTGTAAAGGCAGAGAAAGCCCTAGGGTGGGTGAAAATAAACCGTGTTTTGCATTCACCATTAGTATTTCAGAAATGAACATCTGAGAAAATAGGAGAAGAAAACTGAGAGTCATCGCATTTAGTATAAGGAGCTGGGGTTTTTTTTGGAGGAGAGTCATGAGAGAGCTTTCTCAAGTGGTAAACTCAAAATGCAGCACAAATGGGGAAGACAGGGCAGCTGGTCCATCTACCAGGTCAGTTGAGACCCTAAGGACTTTGGAGAAATCTATTATGATGTTTAAGTGAAATTAATAGCTCCATTTTGCTGGTATATATTTACCCTGCTTTGTAGCTTTTGCCTTTCATTTTTCAGATGTTTCTTGCCTGATTAGAATAAACTTTTTAAGTTTTATTGAGGTTAGAAACTATCTCTAGGAGTCATACAGTGCTTTACTGCTCCAGGATTGACTAATCTAAAAATAAAAAGGTGTCTGCTGGTGGAACAGATGCAAATCCCTGAGACTTAAAGAGCAGGGCATGCAGGTCATCATGGGGGTTAGTACTGTCAAGACTCACTATGCAAAATGAGCAAAATGAGGTTAAACAGCATCCTTCTGGCACAGCACAGTCCACAGAAAGGTATCTGCTTCTCTTATCTCCTCCTCTGACCACTTTTGAGACTTCAGAAATATTCCCATCCCATACAAAGACAGCGCAAGTCTTTCAGAGGCTGTCACATCACATAGGAGAGACTCGTTACAGGTACCACTGTATTGAGTACTGAGAGAGGGTATTGAGTGGTGAAGATCAACTCATTGAGCTTACTCAGGATGAGCAAGGGCTTGACTTGCCATTGTCCTCTTCCCTGGTCAGTACTGTTGCTGAGTCTCCCCAGGTGGGATCTATGTCTTGCCCAGTGGAGTCTGTAAAGACCTGCCAAAGGAAACTGATCCAAATTGCAACCTCTTAGGGAGACTTGGGATTGTTTGTTGTTGCTGTTGTTGTATCTGTATCTCTTGAAGGAAAGTGCTGCACTGTAAATTTAGTGACCTGACCTAGTCACACTTTTGTTATCACACTTTTGTCCATGGAGTGCCATGCTCCTCTGCGTGATCCTGGGAGATAACTCAGGAAAGAGAATTGGTTTGCACAGAACCACAGCTCCAAGGGTAAATCCTCAGGGATCCACACCACCAACAAAGGTTGACATGATGTTAGCTGCTATCCTAAAAATTGAAATAACATATCCATAGAGTTTCAATTGCTTTAGAGGAAAGGATTAACAGGTATTTTTTTCTGTAAGGCAGACTTTTTGGTCTCCATAATCTAGCACACTCAGCTATGCTCCTTAGTGTACAAAGGAAGAATACCACCTTCTACAGAGATAAAACCAAACTAAAACAAAATAGTGAATGTCTATAGAATTGATTTTATGGGAATTCGGACTAAATGATAATAGTTGTTTCTTGTTGTCTGACTCAGCTTTGCATCAGTGACCCTGAAAGTGATTTCTGAACGTGGCACTGGAGGGCAAAACCAGGATGGTCTCCTAGAATGGACATTGACATATTTGAAGAAATCCAGCCTGCCAGCTGCACCTCTAAATTTTTTGAGGTTCATGCTTCAGCTGTTACTTGCAGTATCAGTTACTTAGTAAGTACACACATGCCAAAGAAATGCTTAACAAGGTGCACATGGGCACTCGTTTACCTCCCCCACATGACAGACAAAGGAGGCTCCCTCAATCAGCCCACATGTCCACGTTTCTTTTCTAAATATAGATTTTTTTTTTTTGCCAGCAGTGAGAAAGAAGCTAGAAAACAGCATCCCTCATAAGAAATCCTAAACAGCTAAGCAGCTTGATTAATTACTGAGGCATTCCCTAGAGCTGTTACTAAGGTAACAGGAGTAGAAATGTTTGAAGATGGCTGAATACGTGTGTGAGAATACACAGTGGCTTTTCAGCAGTGCCCTGCACCGTGAGTTTTTACAGTATTAATGTGGAAAATAAAAAGTGTGTGCATATGTGCATGTGCTCATGAAAGTGCAGACCCCACACAGCCCTATGAATCCCCAGCTGCATCTGCTGAACACAGAAAAAAAAAGAAATCTGCTTTGGTTTTCAGGAGGACGTAACAAGAAAGGAATTTAAAGGGTTCAGGGCGCATATCTCTTCCCAGCTCTACCATGCCTTTACTTTGCTGGCTGATTTAAAATGTTTTCTCCTTCCCCCTTGCCACTGACCCAAGGCTAGATTCCCACTCTCCAAGGCTCCTCTCAGAGGTGGAGCCACTCACACTGCTGCCTGGCTCCCCTGTGGTACCCACCACATCTGGCTGTGCCCAGCAGTGCAACATCCCTGTGCTGAGGAGTGGTGCTGCAATGGTGGAGCAATGCTTGTAGTTTCATGGTCTGTAGAGTAATGCGTTTTCTAGTCAAAACTGGTGAGAGACAGCAAGAGGTGATTAGGGTACAGAGCACGCTCTCAAGGAAGACACCATTGACCTGTAGGTAACTGCAGTGTGTTTGAGGATGTGGGAGAACAACCGTCTGTGGTAACACCCATGCCAGGATTTTACCAAAGTTAATACCCAAGTTAGTTAACAGAACATGGAGGTAATTAGAAAATTTGTCTGCTTACACAGAAAGAGAAACCACCTCCTCACTACTGATCAGCTTGCATCCTTAGGAGGGAAGAGTTCAAGACAAGACTGAGCAAATGCATAGCTCGCAAGACTGATTTGGGATAAAAGCTTGTTCTGAATTTAATCACAAACCTCTAGTGGCTTGAGTTCCTCCCAGGGATATTATTTTTTTCACCTTCTGAGACATCCTTCTTCTCTCCAGAGCTTTTGCACATACCTCACTGCCCCCTCCTTGTCTCTCACTTCTGGCAAACCTCTGCCCAACTCCTCCAACTCAACTCTACAGCTGTGCCAACCCAAAGACTGGAAAGAACTCATGCTGATTTAGTAGTTTTTTATTCACAAGCATTAATTTGCTTTTTATCATATTCCCAGCAGTGACCACAGGGAGAAACTCAAATTTCCAAGAGGAACCACTCAAAAACGTGACACTTGCAGGGCTTTGTAGTGAGAGATGCTGAATACCCATAGCTCTCACTTGGCACTTCACAGGATGCTTATGGCTCAAACTCTGCAAGAAATTATTGCTTCTGGTTTATAGACACTGCCTAAAAAATAACTAAGAAACATTCTGGAGGAACTGAAATAACTTCTGAGAACATCTTTAGGACAAATTGGGGAAAAACATCAGTCTGAGCAAAACAAGTATGAAACGAAAGGAGCCAGTGTGATTTGTAGAGAGTTTGATATCTGTCAATGCTCCTTGAAAATGTAGTCACAACGTTGCTTTGTGTTACTGCACCTGTTTTTTCCTCCTAAAATGGTTTCATTTTTATTGTTGTTGAGTTCTGCCTATCTTCTGGCAACCTATGGCTACTGTTGTTCTGCTAAGCCATTGAATACTTTAAAAGTTTTGGGTGGTGCTGCTATCATACAGCTGTACACATAGCCCAGATAGTTCATTATAGCACAGCAATAGAAAGATCTTCATCTCCCTTTTTCTATACCTTCACAAATTACCCACTTCAGGGATATTTAGGATATGTAAGCCTTGTTAACAAGACATCATCACTATTGTTTTGAAGCATCTGTCCACCCATGTGTGGTAGGCAACCAAGATGGAGAAGTGTAACTGTCTTACATCCCTATTCCCACAGCAGGCATTTCTCTTTTATAGTCTTTAAAATTTGACAGGACAAAGCTCTGCAGAAAGCATAGAGCAGTGACAGGGTTTCAACCTCTCTTCCAGCTCCAGTTCCCCTGGGAAAATTTTTTTCCCATTGAGCAATCCTTGATCTCGTGATCTTATTTCTTCCTTCTGAGAATTCACAAAGGTATTTCAACAAGTGAATCACAGGGAACAGGCATTAGATGATTTTTTAATCACTTGAGAAAATGAGGAAAGTGGAAATTTCTTGAGAAAATGGGGAAAGTGGTTTTTTTTCTGCGGCACTCTCCTGTGCTGCAGAAGTACATTTCAACCTCTAATCCAGCAGCACCTCAGGAGCTGGTGCAAGTCTTACCTCCTGCTGCACTTTGCTTTGGATGTGTGACTCTTGCCAAGGGGCAGCAGCATCCTGGAGGATGCTTCCCTGCAGGAAGAGGTGAGCTGATCCCCTGCACCATGACTGCTGTCCCTGCAGCGGCTCTCTGCAAAAGACTGCCTGGAGGCAAGACAGCACTGCCCACTCATCTCACAGCCTGCAGCTTGGCAAGAGGCTGTGAGGACACCTCTAGCCGGCTGAATTCCCATGTGCTCATTGCTATGCAAACATGGTAAAAAACAACCCACCTTTTCTAGGACCTTCCTGTATTTACTTTCTTGAAAGGTAACTACACCGAGTTTTTGACATAAACTAACCAAGCCCATGGCAAGAGAGTCTGTAAAATACAGACAGTGTCAGGCAGGGAAGCGCTAAGACCATGATATTAGGATGACCAGGTTGGGATACGTTGTGGACAAGGTGAAACAGTCCCAACCCTCTGCTCTGCATCTTCCAGCTGAAGGATCCAGCCATCCACATGAAGGATGATTTCCAGCAGCTTTTCCAAGGGTGTCACAGTTCCCACAGTGTAACAGTTCCCATTTTCCCAGCACAAACCTGCAGAGTCAGTGGGGACCACCCAGCGGGTGCATCAGTTCACATTCAAGCGGATTAGTTTAAACTGGTGATGAAAGCAGACCAAACCATGAGATGGAGCATCTGAGCTGCACGTGCATCCAGGGTATGTGTCCAGTACTGTTTACTCTTTTGTAGAGATGTTGCCTCTACTCAATAAGCAATGACAAGAAGTGTGAAATGTCAGACCTTTTAAGTGCATCAACTGTTTGCTTCTTGAACTTGAGTCAGATCCTTGAGATAAAGAGAGAAACACCCTCTTCATGAATACAAAATAGTCCTCAAAGGAGTTTTGAGTAAAAGAACTATCAGAAACTCTCTGCTTCCACATCACAATGAAAATGTGAGTGTAATTTTAAATTATATTAAAAAAAAGAGGGAACATCAAATTCATGTGGAATTGCAGTTATACTAGGGTGAATAGCAGTAATGACTTTTTAAGAAACAGGTATGGGAGCTGTTAGGCTTCATATTTACAACTCAGATTTGAGATTTTTCAGAGCAACCTATACAGTTCTGAGTTCATATGGGACAGAGAATAGAAACTGATGATGTTTTTTGTGTTGGTGTGGAAGAAATAGAAAGTAAAAGTAAAATGACCTGCCTTTGGCATGTATTACTTTATTTTCCTCATTTACTTAAGGCTTGCTTTTGTATTCTGTAAGCTAAATTTCTTGGGAATTGATAAATAACAACTTCCTGGGATATTTTCACCCCTGTAATATCTTGGCATGTTGCAATGATCTGTCAGTGAACATAAGGCACTCAGACAGAGTTTCCCACTCTCCCCACCCCCAAGGAAAACTGTTTGGAAAAGAATCATGATAAAAGAAAACCCAGTGTGTGCTATGAAGCAAGAAGAAGGGGAATAGCTTTTCCTTGGACAGTTATGTTTCTGTGAATCATGAACACAGAGTTACCAGACATCATAGGTCATTCAGAAACACAGAGTAAAACAAACACACTGTTACCTGTTTTGCTGCTACTGGGCTGCTGGGGTAGTGCTAGGCACATGCAGCTCACTGGTTACACTCTGATAGCCCAGAGATAGAAAATAAATTAACAGAGGCAAGGACCAGTGGAAAACCACCAGCAAGTTAAGTGAGAATCCATTTGTGATGCTGCACCTTATGTCACTTCTACTATGAATGGTCCTTTCTCCCACCACTACCCCCTTTACTTTTCTGTTTGGTTTTGTGGTTTTTTGTTTTTGTTTTTTTCTTTTGTCAATATGAAAACTAACATGTGTGAGTCACCGTGGTATAAAGGCACAGTGAAGACATTTATCACAACAAGATCAGCTTTCTGCTGCTGCCCAAGGCGTACCTTGGCACGTTTGCCTCACGATAAAACTAAAATTGCCCCAACTTCACTGCATTTCCGTCTCAGGATAGCTGTGTCAGATAAGTTCTTTAATGGCGCAGATAAACTTTTACACTGCATTTGTCAGCAAATTTTAAAGTGAAAAATGTATTTATAGCTTTGGAACTGAAGCTGGAAGATCATTTTTGCAAAATGAGTAATAATAAATACTGATTACTTATGAATGGTCAGTGCAGAATTGATCCACTACTGGTCACTGCTTTCTTGACTTATGTCATATTCCCCTTTTCATCCACATTTATATCTTTATTTTGGTTATATTAAGCTGAATCAATGTGGGAAAGAATGAAAATTAACTCAGTAGAAGATATTTTGTCCAATCTTTCATCTCTGGAAATGCTTTTAATTGCTAGAATAGTTTACTCTTAACGTAGTGGATTTATTGAGCTCTAGACAATCTGACAACATTTCATCTGAGGCAGCACACTCACTTTAAAGGGCTGGTGATAGATGTTTGCTGCTGATGTTGTAAGTGGTTTAGAACCAGATGTAAGCACTGCTTTATGAAAACCATTTTGCTAACATGTGTCTCTCTGAAAACAGAAAGGTTGCAGGTGTGGATCCCAGCCAGGATCATCAAGATGCCAAAGTAGCATCACTGGGACATGGCTAAGACAGAAGAGACATGGATTTTGACAAACAATAAAACAGCCAAACACAGGAGAATGAAAGAGATGAGAACGTCCCTCTGCCTTAAGCAAAAAGCACACCTCCTCCCATGACAAGATGTGGCCACCTTTAACTGAAGATAGCTGACATTCTTCTGAAAACTTTCCGAATAACAATACCTGTGGAAGGAGAGGAGAGAAAAATTAAAAATTTTTTCCATGCAGATGATGACTGGTAACTGAATAACAGTCTAAGAAAGGGTTTGAGGGTGCAAAAACACATTTCTGGGCATGTGAGCATGTGTGATGAGGATTATTATTTTAATGGTGCCACAAGACAGTTGGTCAAGGCCAGAGGGGAAAGACGTGAGATTTGTGCAGACATTGTAAAAGAAAAGATGCAAGAGATGGTGATCATGAATGCTAACGTGAATTTCTGAAGGCTGCTTGTGTGAAAAGGTGAAGGTTCCCCTTTGTCTCCATTGGGCAGTTACGGCATGGGTTACCCAGCCACGACAGGTAGCAGTTTCTGTGCTGTGTTACCTTGTTTGAGAATATGAACAAGTACGGCGTTATTGCAGGTGTGCTTGGGTATCTAGGGCTTCTTCAAGAAGACCTGGTGGATGTTTCCTCAGTCTATGAGGGAAGCAGGGAAGAGGATCAATAGAGCTGTATATCTATGCATGCATCACCTGATGTGGGAGCATAGCCCACGCTGTCAGCCATTAGTGGCCTCCTGTCCTCAGTGGGATGGCAACAAGACCTTAGATTTCTAATTTGTGGCCTGTCATCTTGATAAGTTAATAAATACTAATTATGCCTTACAAGCATAACAAGCCTTAGAGTTAAATACCAGGGGTGTGTTTGAGTTGGAGTGGGATACAGCAGCTGGCAGCAAGCAAAACATAGCTGCTGTAACAGAAAAGCCATCTAATGAAACTCTGCAATAATATAATTCTTTTAGATTTTTTGCCTCCTCCATCACATCCTGTTTATGTTTTAATCACTTTCTCTAGGCTCATACTGACACTCCCGCTTGCTGTCTTACCACCAGATGGACTTTAATAAACTATTATTATATCTGGAAGCACTTTCCTAGCTCTTCATAATTGCTTCTTGTGGTACTTAGATGTGCGATGCAGAGATGTCAGCCTCCACAGCCATACTTACTGCTAAAATTGAGCAGCACATTGCAGCTTGTTTGTTTGGGTGTTTTTGAAGGAATCTAAGTTATCCTAGATATTTGTGCATTTCTTTCAAAGCCCCCATTTCCTCTGTTCACCCTACAATATATAACAATCCTCATGTCCTGTTCCTTACTATGGGTGTTCAACAAAGAGTAGGGAGGATGTTAATAGTAATCTGCATTCTCTGAATTGGCAAATTGGTGGTATGAAACCAAATTCCGTCCNACTCAGGTAGACAACCCTTATTTCTTTAAACTCGAACCAAGGGTTCTTCAGCTGAGAATGTTGTAGGGATGTAGGTGAACAGATTGCTTGAGAAAAGAATGTAATGTTATCTCCCTCTCTTAAGACTTTTCTCCAGAAACCATAGGCACAGTATATGACCATTCCCTCCTGGGTACAATTTGGTTCAAAGGCATGGAAACTGATTTGTGACTCAGAGTAACTTTATAAGGTCTAGGAGCTGGCAGGGATGACTTAGCAGTTTCAAGGAAAGGAAAGAGGCCTTTCAGGGAAAGGAAATAGTGCAACATTCCTTGATCACTAGCGACAGTCTCCAGAAAGGCCTGCTGGGTCCCTTTGGCACATAACTGCCATCAGGAACTGAAAGGGCATTTCCAAAGAGTAGAAATGAACCTTGGTTGATGGTTCCTGAGAAAACAGCTTCTGTCCCTCCTGAGAGCCATGGCACACTTAGTATTGAAAAAACCACAAATGTTCCCTTAAAGAGAGTTGAACAAATACGAGTGTTGGGATGATGTCATGCTTTTTTTGTGTGTTCACACAACTTCACAGTTCAATGCCCTGTTCAGGAGCTCCAATAACATTTGGCTTGGGAAGTTTTCTGTGTAAATTAGCTCAGATTTGGAGGGCTTTCTAGCACTTGTATTTCATTCTGACCTGAATGCTACTTCAGGGATGCTACAGGAAATAGAATAATTCAGGATAGAGTTTCATGTTTACTATTACTATTGCCAGGTGAGATTTGGAAAACAATCCTAGAAGGCAAAAATCACCTTCCAGGCACTGTGTTTATGTGTCTGGTTGTGTTTCAGGTAAGCCAGGAGTAAGGCTAGTATGTAGCGTTCAGTGGTATGTTTTTGTCTCATGGGATGCCAGTTTCAGACATTTCCAGCTTTTTGTTCCCCCTCCACTCTAGGTCCCATTTCCACACTGCTGTTCATGCCTCCTCAGTCAGTCCCACCAAGAGCAGTACCAGCACAGCCAAAGGGGAGGCAGTAGGAAAGGAAGCAAGAAATTTTAATCAGTCTTTGCTTCTGAAAAAAAATGCATTAGAGAGATATATCCTTGAGAATTCAGCAAAGAAAGACTGATGAATGGGTCTGTTGCTGAAGACAGAGTAAGTTACCATTGAGTCTCTGACAGTACAGCTGTGGGTTTTTATGGGATGCCACTGGTAGTAAAAAGTATTGGCAAAGCTTTTGTAATTCAGATCTGCAGCAGTGGCCCTGAAATCACAAGGGCAGGTGGTTTGCTGAAGAGAACAGTAATTACAACAGCAGTAACTGGGCAGAGTAGTAGACATTTGAAGAACTGGCTGCATGGTTGGGCTCAGAAGGGGTGGTTAAAGCTTCACACTTCAGCTGGAGACTGGTTACAGGTCCAGTTCCGCAGGGATCTGCCGTGGGACCTACTTGTGATGTTTAGTACATTTATCAGTGGCCTGGAGGATGCAAAGGAGTGCACCCTAAGCAAGTTTGGAGATGAAGCCAAACTGGTGGCACCAGTCAATAAGCCTGGGGACATTCAGAGGGACCCAGACCAGCACTGAGAATGAGCCAAGAGAAGCTTTATGGTTGGTGTTCAACCAGGATTAGTGCAGAGGCTTGCACTTGGCATGGACTAACCCCCTGTACTAGTATGGGCTAGGCCAGGGAGCAGCTTTTCTGGATAGGACCAGGCGTTCAGGTGGCTTTTAGGCCAAACACGACCCATCAGGGAGTCCTGGCAGGGAGAAAGGCTGACAGCATCCTCAGCTATATCAACAGAATTATATTCAGCAGACCAAGGAAACAATTTATTTCTTCTCTGCAACACTTTTAAGGCCACTCCTAAAATACTGCATCCAATTTTGGGCCCCCAATGCAGGAAAGAAATGGACAAACTAGAGGGAGTTCAGGGAAGGCCTCCCAAGGCAGTGGGACTGGAACACTCGCTGCAGGAGTAGAGGCTAGGGGAGCTTTGAAGTTACTTGATGGCCATCTTACACACAGACATTTTATCACCAAATGTGTTCTTTACTAAGCATGCTGGTAATTTTAGTTTTATATTCTCCTTGGGTTTGCATTCTCTACTCCAATTTGGCCTTACAATTCCATAGCTATTTCATTATGCCAGAACAATTTGATTTGCTTTTTAATTCCACTAGTTATGTTATTTTGCAGGGACAATATTAATTACAGATATTCTTCAGTCATGCATCTGTGAGGTACTTATTTATCATTAAAGAAATATTACTTTGCCTCTTAAAACATAGTTTTATAGTGGTAACATTGAATAATTCTTTATAATGGTTACTTACCACACATCTACAGTGAGATTGTATGTAGTGGCCTGCTCCAGGAGTGAAAAGCAACCATGAAAAGTTTGTAACAGTATCAAATAACAGGCAAAACTAGATATTTTAGCATATTACCTTCACTTTATGATGCTACTTGCTTTTTCCTTTTGCTTTTAAACTTAAAAGAAAGTCTCTGCTAGGCAGTGCTTGAGTGCCTAAATATGATTTCTTTTCCTTATGCTTTTTCTTTTGGATGAGTCCAGACTGTGATCTACATGTGATTTCTTGCATTGTTAAGCTTGTTCTACTCATGCTTCTTATAAGCACATAAATGGCCATTTCTAGGAATCTGCAGTCTGGTTCCTCTTTTTTGATGTCCATTGTTTGTATAAGATTCCTACTCTGAATCCCTGCAGAGGGATTATAGGAGTAATGTAGAATCACTCAATATTATTTATTTTCAGTGATAACACAGTATATAAGTTCAGGGAATTCACTGTGTAATAGTATTTATGGTGAATGAGGGTTATATCTGACAGGTAATTCAGACTTGCAGTACTGTGTATCTTCTTCTCCTTGGCTCTCCAGAGGTTATAAGCCCATGCTTAGGTGTATCCACACCTTCTATTCCTTAATATTTACTCATTTTTTGCACAAGAAATTCTGAGGATGGTTGAAGCTATAAAAAAGACTAGTGGCCCATGAAAACAGGTGGGTGGAATTCTTTTTAACTTATAAAGGCTTTGCTAATTTCTGCTAGCTGTCATATTGGATTTTATAGAGGAATTAATTTATTTTGAAACACCAGCAAAGTGATTCTTGCATGAGGTCAAGAAAGAGCTGAAGCATCAAAGCTGTTAATGGTTGAGTACAACAGGCTGGCTTGGATTTCAGCTGACACAATGTGGCTCGCTTGCAGTCTAGGTGTCCACAGAAGAGCCAGAAGCCTCCACTCTCTTTCCAGACCAATGGAAAGAAACAGTTCAACTTATCCTATAGAATTGGCTAAAGACAGGTCAGATTTATAATTCATTTTTTGCCTCTGACTACAGACAGGGTCTTGGGTGACTAATTCATATAACCACATGGCAGATGTCTAACATGAGATAGGAGAACTCTCTCTCCAGATGTCCCAAAACTTCCTCTGAGTTTCAAATTGAAACAAAGAAGATCAGGAACATTTTGCTTCATGTGCTTTTGCAGTGACTTAGGAATGAAAATGCATGAAGAGGTCTGCTGCTTTTAAAATGTTTGCGCACTCTCAAAGACTGACTACTGAAGCTGCTCTGAGCACCACGTTTATAATGGAACCAAGCAAGGTGAAAGTTTCTTGAAATCTGGAGACTTTAATACAAGCAGATCACCTCCATGCAGTTTTAAAAGACTTTATTATTTGAAAGAGTATTCTTTTTGTTCCAAGGCTCCTTATGACTTATAACTCTTCAACAGCCTTCTGAGCTATTTATTTCTAATACTGTCTGCTCTGAAGCTCTAAAAAATTCTCTCTGATTGTATTCTGGTACTGTTTCAATTTTAATCCAAAATCTTTTTAATGGATAGTCCTCATGGGAACATGGATGCAATATTTAAGATAGGAACATATTTAACCTTTGCAAAGGGCAAATACTAGTGCTGTTTTGTAATCTGCTGCTTGCCTAATCCAGCATCCATATCCTTTGATCTGATTCTATTTACGCTGTGACTTCTTCAAAGTTTTAGGTACATGTCCAATGGAAGAGCTTCACTGCTTTCTGTAGGCTTCATTAAGGCTTAAATCTGCATATTTAGCTGTAAGGAGTCTGTATAAAATAATTCTAACATTTGTAGTGCTGGACTATATCTGCTCACATTGTGGAATTCTACCTTGTAACAGTGGTGTCAGGTCCATTTTCATGCACAGAATCACAGAATGGGTCAGGTTGGAAAGGACCACTGCCAGTCATCTGGTCCATGCTCAGCAGGGTCATCTTGGCATACATTGCACAGGATTGCATACAGATGGTTCTTGAATATCTCCAGTAAGGGAGACTCCACAACCTCTCTGGGCAGTTCCAGTCACTTACAAGGTAAAGAAGTTCTTCCTCATGTTCAGGTGGAACTTCCTGTGCATCAGTTTTTGCCATTGCCTCGTGCCCTGTTCCTCGGCACCACTGAGAAGAGCCTGGGCCCATGCTTTGACTCCTCCCTTCAGATAGTGATAAACATTGATGATGTCCCCTCTCAGTCATCTCTTCTTGAGGTTGAACAGGCCCAGCTCCCTCATAAGAGAGATATTCAAATCCCTTATTCATCTTGCCCTCCCCTGGACCCACTCCAAGATCTCCAGGTCTCTCTTGTAATGAGGAACCCAGTACTGGACACAACACTCCAAATGTGTCTCACAAGGGCTGAGTAGAGAGGCAGGATACCAACTTCGACCTGTATTCCAGAATATCATCAACAGTTTTGGCCCCCAGGGCACACCACTGGCTTGTTGTCCACCTGGATGCCCCAGGTCCATCTCCACAGAGCTGCTTTCCAATGGGTCAGCCCCCAGCCTGATGCATGGGGTTATTCTTTCCCAGGTGCAGGACCCTGCTTTTGCATTTTTTGAATTTCAGACAGTTCTCCTCTGCCCTGTCTCCAAACAGGCTCAACCTACCTTATGAGTTATACCAGAGTGACAAAATTTTCTCTAATCTGTAAAAGTGTATTTATAAAGGAACGAAAATGAGTAGTCTGCTACTAGGCTGTACTGTGTTATTTTTAGTATACTACATTTAAAATAACATTTTCAGAAATCATAACACTGTCTTGTAGAGAAAGCATTGCTTTCATATGCCATAAACACTGGAAATTCTTTGGACAAGCTGTAGATTTTCCCTGCTCCTGACTGCAACTACTCAGAGGGCACTGGAAAACATTGGGTGTAAGCCAAGGATTTCATAAGTGGTTTTATTCCAATTCCTTGCCACAAGTGATTGATACCATGCTTGTATAAGAGGCTAATGAGTCTTTGCTTAACAAAGAATATTATCAAGATGAGATGAAAGTCTAATGCAATTCATTCTGCTTGGAAGAGTACCCAATTTTTACTGAAGTGCCTGAATGGAAGAGACGATGCCTCACTTTGATCATGAATGATGTCTGATGTTGTCTAAAAATTTTGCAAAAGTTTTCTTGCTTTACCTGCTAGGATCGACTTCTGTAGGCTATGAAGTGGGATGGCTATGAAAAGCTTGAAGGTGGTTTAGTGGGTGAGGCCACACAGCGGAAAGAACCGGTGATTCCACCTGTGCTCCTGTGAGCAGGTCTGCTGAGGCCATCTTCATTTGGTTGTCTGAAAGAGAGACTGCATTTTTCTGCAGTTCTCCAGCTCAACAGATTTATTTTCCAGAATTCCTTTTTCTCCTCTCTTCCTGACCCTTACATAATGTACTAAGACACAGACAGCTCATACATTACTGCTTCCCCAAGTCAGTGCTGTTCCCCCCATTTGTTTCCTATTTTGACTCACAGGGAAATGGTAGCTGACTTTCTCAGGGGAAGATAGTGTTCCCTGACCTTGGAGTTCCTAATGTTTTGACTAAAACTGCAGGTTAGAGAAACAGTTAAATGGTGTGTACTTTTCTTAGATAAACTCAAACTCAGTGAGTCTTGGTGTGAGATTCATTAGGTCATATTAAAATGAGTCTGTACAATCCATATCTGAAGCCAAACAATCAACAACCATTTTCAGTCTGATGATGATGAGTTCACATAGATTGGCTTCTCTTGATTGCCAGTTTCTAGTTCACTTGAATGCCAGTTACTTTCCTTCACTGAATGCATGAATACAACTCCATTTTAATGTTCACACTGTCTCTTATCAAGTTTGCCCTTAACAGTAAGCTATTGCATTTCCTTTACCTCCATACATGTTGCTTAGGTAATCAAATAAGAAATGATTTAAAGTGCGATCAACCTAACTCCTGAGAGAAAGCATTCTTTCAAAATCGAGATATTTTTGTATAAATTAATTGAGATTAAGATATATTAATAGATTTATTTGAACCACTGTCTTGAGGAGACTGACAAGTGTAACTCTTTCTGAACATGCTAAATGAAAAAACACATTCAGAGAAAATAATTGTCAGTAGGTCTAATATGTGATTCTGTTTTGTTCAAAATACACATGTAGATAAATTGTCTATCTGAAGAAATTTGTTAACAGATGTACTCAGTGAAAGAGCCATCCAGTGTGAATTGCTAACAGATTAATTGTAGGCATCATGTGAAATATGACTAGGAGTCCCTGTTTCCCCAGCAACAGTCTTGCAAAGGACAGCAATAAATCTTCATGGAGAGAAACAGGCATTATCCTTACAGAAATTTTTGTGCATGCAAACAGTTTTGCCAAAGGCCTGGGGTGTACCTTGGGAAGTCTAAGGTCATTATAAAAAATTACAAGTTAAAGCAAAATCGTTTGATAAAATTAGTGTGTGTCAGTGGAAGAAATCTTTTAAAGTCACTGGTATGTTTTATTGGAGCAAGATACTTATGTCCTCAAAATATTTAAAAACAAGAATGAGCTGATTAGAGTGGACAATTTGGATATACCTTGCAGGGAATAGAATTCCCTGACGTGCTCTGTCAGGGCTCTTAATTCTCTGACTTGCTTCGATTTTTTAACCAGTGGTTATCATGCATAAGCATAAAATGCACCAGGCAGATACCTCAGCTCTTTCTTGCTTCCCACAGGGACTGCCTAGCCCAGTTTCCTTACCGGAGAGACAGAATTGCTGTTGCAGAGGTGCCTGAAACCAATCTGGATGCTATTTAGTAAAAACGTCCTTGGTAATTTTCCAGAACGAATAGAAACACTATCTCAGGGAAATCCTCCCCTTCCATTCAGAAACTGCCTCTCTTCCAGCTGGCAATTGCATGTCCTGTTCTCCCACCCTGCAGAACATCACCATGTCCTGGGATAACGGCAGCAAGTCCAAGTTTACATGGGAAAGCTATACTGGGAAAGCAGGATGTGTATTTTTAGATATTACAAATGAGATTAAGCAGTCGGAGATGGGGAAGCGTCAAAACTATGTGACCTCCCAAATCTCTGTGGAGCAACTGTTTGGGAACCTTTGAGATGACAAGATGCACCACACTGTGAGCACATGTAACCCTGCCGTTGTTTCCCTTTGAATCCCTGAACTATTAATTCCTTAAAAAAATTTAATTAAAAAAAGGAAAACAAACCAACTTTTTCCAGAAATAGTAGCACTCTTTTTATTTTTATTTTTTTTTCAGAGGGTTATATTTATCACTAATTTTTAAACTGTTTTTGTTGTGTTTTTGAAGGTGCCCTTGAGACTACAATGTGGTTGGCAGGAATACGAAAATGTGCTAGAGTCAGAAAGAGGGGAGCACTCTAGATGCTTGTTTCATGCCAGCACAAATCAGTCAAGTGTTTTCCCTTTTGGCAGTTTTGGTGAAAATTTTGCAGGTGGGTGATTTCACTTGTCTTTTAGTTTCTGTATGGCTTTAACGTGGATCATGCTGGTTGGGGTTTGGAAGCAACAAATATTTTGAGAACCTTAGCTGAAAAGAAAAGATTTTCTTTTTCTCCACTGAGCTGAAAATACAAACTTGGCAGGGAGTAAAGTCATGCTTGGCCATATCACTCAGTCACTATTGAAACAGAAATGCCCCTTTGCAGAGTTCATCCAACAGTGTCACTGAGAAGGAGGGATCATCGTAGTGCGGACAAGACAGAAAGGACAAGATGAAAACAACATTTCCCAGCCCTTTGAACATTTTGCTCATGTCTTCTTTGAGTTTTGTGCATTCCAAAGATTAATGGGAATAACTTGTCTCCTTCAAATTTATAGTTGAAATGCTGGGAATAAGATACCATATTTGGTAAGAATAGTTTTGATTCAAAATGAAAGTAAAGCCTTGTAAAAGTACCAGACTATCCAACTTCCACTGTCATTATCTTAATTGCTCTTGAGTAATGTAAATAGCTTATGTGGACATTATATATTTCATAAAATTTAAATTTTGGACGTTTTATGAATGTCTATTTAATTCATCATGCATCTTAAGACAGTGCAAAAAAATTCGCTTAGTATCTGAATCTCAGTCTGAATAGAAAAGATGATATTCAAAAAACAAATCCAATCGCCAGTCCCATAGACAGTTCCTGACAAGAAAAAACAGATCATTTTTCATAAACTCACTGAAGCGTACTGTAGCCAAATACGAGGATTCCTTTATGTAAATTTTAACTCAAGACCAGGGCCATGAGGAAAATTATGAGTTACTATTAATAATTGCATTATTAATAAAAGCAATTGCAATTTACAGCAATTAATTGAATTGAATTTACAGCATTATAATGGAGAGGAGAATGAGCTCTACTGCTACTGTTGGAAATAAATCAAGCAAGTAAAATGTGAAACACTTTTCCCACAACTTTCTGGAGTCTGCTGCTGGGACTCCCTGTTCCTACAAGGTCACCAGTCTGATGGAAAAATTAGACATCTACAATGGGAGTCACCAGAACACCAACACTGAAAATAACTTCTGGTGTACGGGCAGATGAGAAATCTATAGGAATGGGGAAGGCTCTAGGGGATCTAAAGAATCTGACAGGAGCCTTCCCCATTTGTGTGACTTCAATTACAAAGTCTTAGCACTGGCGCCGCATTCACTTTGGCTTGCAAACAATTTGTCTCCACCCTGTTCCTAGCAGTTCCTGTACAGTCTAGATGGCACACAGGGTATATTGTTGAGAATGCCTCCCTTATCAACATGGTAGCAAATGATATGCAACTTAGTTTACAAGAAATTCCTGTGTCACTTTTTTTTTGCCTAATGCAGAAGAAAAAGGCAAAGCCACAGTTTCTCTCCTCACTTTCATTTTCTGCTTATTCTTCCCTTTTCCCTCTCCTTGTTCTCTTTTATTTTAAAGAAATTTGTTCAAAATAATGGCATGCACTTAACTGAGACGCAGTTAACAGTGAGATGTGACAGAAATATGTTTTGTTGAATAAGTGGAACAGGAAAACTTAAGTTCCCTTGATTTAAAACTTTCAATATTTCAAGTTTAATTGATAAAAAGGTTATTTCTTGCAAGTGGTACCACTGGAGCCAATCTTATATGGTTTCCCTTAACTACCACTGGTTTCTGAAGGAGCTCTGTGTGTTAGGATTTTAGGACTGACTGTTTTACCCAGAGATGTAGAGGCAGTGACCTTGCAATTATTGGAACTGAGCTAATCCATAGCATCTGCCTGCAGACCTGTAAAGCATGAGATCATACAATGACATCAGTGTACCCAAACTCAGATCACTGGACTGCATACCTGCAATTATATTCAATCACATACATAATATTAGAAGTTATTTCAAAATAGGTGAGAGCATATGTGTGTTTTGCAGAAAACTCTGTATTTTGCTGGACCTGGCAGGCCAATCCGTTCCCCCCAGAGCAATCCCATGCCCACACCAAGGATGGGCTGAGATGCCATGTGGGTACAGATAGACTGATCCTCCAGCCTGGTCCCTGGTCTGTGCTCCAGCCTGACTGCCTGGTTCATAGCTGACCCACAGCCTGGGCTCTGGAGCACATGGGTGTGGGGGCAGATGGGGCCCTGAGACTGAAGATGGAGCACTTCTGCTTCATGTTCCTCACTTTGGGATCTCATCTTGTTCACAGAATATATCAGTGTGATTTTTTAGTGATAAATTTTTACAACATAGATGAATCTTTCCTGAAGAGGGATCTGATACCATGCTTCATGTAAGAAGTGTTATTATGTATGAACTGTTATAATGCATGAGTGGTTCTATCTTTGTCTGTTTTGAAGGTGTTTGTCCCTGGTGATGTTATGAATATGTTGCTTTATTACCAACCCGGGAACATGTGATTAAAACGAAGTCTTGTGCACCAACTCTTACTTTACATTTCACTTTTAATCTCTTAATAAATTCTACCACATTTCTCAATTCAATTTATACACTTGATAGTTTTCTACATAGGAATTCTTTTTTCTTTGTGGTGTTGAAGGAACTTTGATTCCATAAAGGCCATGCAGTTTATCAAAATGATGCAAAGTGGAGAAGTTTCTTGAGAGACTGGGCCATCTGTCAAATGCAATTGTTTTGCTGGTACAGAAAGTGCCCTACTACACAAAACATTTTGAGATATTTTGCAGATACTTTACTACTAGATACCTCCAATATCTGTTACTAGGCTCAAGACACCAGCAGAAACAGGGAGATGAAAACAAGCCAGCCATACCTGGAGTGCCTTTGAGAAGGTTGAGGGGACACTGACCACGATGAACGGGAAATGCTCCTCTGCAGAGTGCAGAGGCTGTGCTAATTTGGGGACCCAGCCTACAAGTGGAAGGATGGCTGTTTTGTGTGGAAAAGTGCCCAGAAACACAGCGTGGGGCGAGGAGGTCTGACAGAGCCTGGTGAGGCCTGAGTGTGCAGAGACACCGGGGAGAAGAACAGGCACAGGTGCCCACGGCCCAGTGTAGTCTGTGCTGCCACACAGCACCGCATTTAGCACCCTATATAGTTCAGCCTAAGTCAGAGACTGTGTGCTTTCCTGCTGCTCTCTTGAATCCTAGGACTCATTAGGAAACAACAATTATTCCAGGGTGATTCAAGCAGAACTTAATCCAACCTTTCAAATATGCATGGGGCAGCAGCAGTTTTAGATTCAGACTCCCCATCATCCAAATTATTAGGGCTTTTTTCTCAAATAATTGCCAGTTCACATCTTTACCCATTATAAATCACTTAATTTTCCTGTGGTTGTGTCAGTTTATGCCATTGAAAATCCAGTCTGATGACATAATTGGAAATACGGGATAAAATGTTAATCTTCAACAGTATCATAGTCTCTTCACACAGATGTTTCCATAGTAACATAACCATCCTGATACAACCGTGGTGAATGGGGTTTTAATGTGATTTATTTCCTCTTCTGTGATGTTCTAAAATGAAAGAATCTGGATGGAGATGCTATAGAAATAATACTAATTGATCCACAAGTACAAGGAAGGATTTGGCAAAATAAACATGATTATGTGTCTAAGGGGGACGTATAGACATGTTATGAAAGAGAAGTGGGAATATGATCTCCCTCTAATATACATGTATTTTAGATTTAAAAACCTTGGCTGTATTCCTGTAGATGTATAAAAGTCTCCACCAAAAGCATTATACGTTCTTTACAAGTATTACTTTTCTCACCAACCAGAATAGTATATTAAAGTGCTAAATCAGCTGCCTCTGCCTCACCTGTCACAACCACAGCAAATCTCCTGACATAATCACCCCAAGTCAGTGAACATCCCTGCAAAAACCTGTTCCCCAGTCTCTCTCTCCCAAATGCCAAAGTCCTTGATCAGTAGGACTAATGATGCCTGGTTTCCTAAAGCTTTGTGTCTCAGGTGTACAAGGCACTGCAATTTCTAAGAAAAGCATTTTTGACATTTATGGCAGTCATGACAGCTCTTCTGTATGGATTCTCTGCCATTTAATACAAATTGGGCTCATTCATCTCCCAGCAGAAGAACTGACAGGGTCCTCTTCTACACCTTTTTTTTTAAACTTTTAGAAAATTAACGTATTTTAGGTCATTATCCTATCAAACTCCACCTCATAAAAGGTGGCTGAAATTGATGGGCTAGAAAGTTATGAAGTGCAAGTGGGCAGATGTGTACACTTGCTGTGATTATACTCCTAAACATGTATTTCTTCCTTATGAAAAAAGATAAATGAACTTCACAACATATCTGAAAAATGAGAATCTGAAACTTTTGCAGGTTAATCTTCTCATCTGTAAGGTCCTTCATCGGTTGTGTGCTGCCCTGTCCCAGATCTGATGTGCACTACAGGAGTGTAGGGATGCTGCAATGAGAGCCACTGGCTTTGAAAATTTTGAGAGCTGGAGGTGCTGTGCAGGAGTGGAGAAACCATCTCTGAAGAGGGGAAATGATCTCCAGAGGCAGGACCCACCTAACGAGCTACTTATATTTGCCAGAAGAAATCAATTCTCTTCCTGCAGGAAAATAATTGCTACCTTGTTTGGATATTTCCCAGGGTAGAGTGATTTTAGGAACTTTCCCCAACAACAAATGGTTTATGAGGCACTTACTGTAACAACTATGCCAATAAAAAATAATGTGAATAAACCAGTCATTATCAACAGCCACATGCTGCTACAGATAAGATGGGGACATCTAAGTTTTCTAAAATGGAATGTATTTCATTCAGATTAGTGTAGTCTCTTCAGTTTTAACTACTGCTGGACCTTCAGTTAGGTTTTTGCTGAAGCCTTGACTACAATATTCAAACTAGCTATCCATACTTTCCTGAGGAAAACTCAGGAGAAATTGCTACTCTCCAAAACCCTTGTATGGTCTTCTCACACAAGGCTCTGCCTTCTCTGTGGAGAGGAGCTGTGCCCGTCATAAGCTCCCAAGCTGACCTTAGGGTGCTGCAGAGCACCTGGGGGCTTGTGCCCCCCAAGCCATGACAAAGAGCTGTGCAATGAGGAACAAATAAAACCTGCCAGCACAGGGATCTTCAAGCTCCTCCAGTGCATCCCCTGAGGTGCTACCAGGGTGAGCTGGGAAGCTGCACAGCCCCAAGCACGGGGGACGTGCAGCCTCCTCGCAGCTCAGGCTTTCAGGGTTTAAAAATGTCCCAGTTCCTAGATTTGATGCAAGTAAACAATAGCCTCTCTGCTAGCCCATCATCACTGAGACGGATTGATTTTTTTCCTGAGCTGGTGGGTTGTTTTTTAACTCTAAGAGCATCAGAAACAGAGTGAATGTGATGATGGATATGGCCTGTCTCAGACATGCTCTCAGCATTGCAGCTGGACCCTTAGGAGATGGCATAACACACCCTTCATATCTCTGTGAAGTTGAAATCTTGCACAGACTTACTGTCAGACCCCAGATTCTACTCAGTTTTATGATGGCTTTATATTTATCACACATTTACAAAAAAAATCCAGGTTTGGGACCAAACTGAAAATCAGATGTGCAACAGGTTGCAACACCCCATTAACCTGCGGGGATATTGAGTTGGAACAGAGAAGTGTCTAAGCTCCCACAGGGACAAGCAGCAGCCTTCCAATAGGCAATATCCCCTCCAAAACCAAAATTTGCCCACATGGACAGACAAGAGATGTCTTCCAAACCTGCCCCAGAGCAAGCTGAAATTGGGCAGGGGATGGCATCACAAGCTAGCCTCAAAATCAAGGCACACTGTAAGTCCAGGCTTGTAGCTCTTGCCCATGGCAGAGATTAGGTGCCAGGTACAGAATATGAAGCCCTGCTAAAATTTCCCTGTTTGGTCTAACTATTCCACATTACAGCTTTTACCTTCAAAACAACCTAAGACAACAAAGCGTTTTCCTCAGAAGGGTAAAAAGAAAATAATTTTGCAAGTACAAAATGGAAACAAGTTTGATATTGAAGGGTGTCTACATGACTAAAGAATTGTTTTGGTATTAAGCCTAAAGTGTAAGAGACCATAAATCTCATAATATGGTCTTCTGTCTTTAGGCATTTTTAGAGAGAAAACACAGTATTTATTTAGAAGTGTCATTCATTGACCATGTTTTGGTTTTGGTTTTTGTTTGAGTAGAATTTCACAACAAATTTTAGAATGTGTATTTTTAGTGTTTATTGCTGCCAGCTGGATGACAGAATAGACAATATTATTACGGATTATAGGATCAATAATCCACGTGCTAAGAAGGATTTATGTAAGAGCCCATAACAGCTTAAGCTTCAATAAATAACAAATAACACAGGACAGAAATAACAGATATTATCTAAATAGAAACAACATTTTCCTATACCAGAAACGAAAGTAATACATGCAATACTAAAATTAAAACTCATTTTTAGAAAGGTAAATAGAATGCATACTCTTGATTTGTAAGAGGTTTAAATACATATTTGCATGAATTGAAATATGTTTTGAGGTCTGAAAGATCAGAACAAAAGGAGCTTTTCTTGTCTCTGCCCATTTTATCTGCTTCCATGATAAAAAAGAATTTTTTCATTTTCGCTGTTTGAAGCTCAAATCATAATCCCTGAGGGAATTCATGAGGCAGCAGGGGAGGTGAAAAAAACCTCTACATTTGAATACTACAAAAGCCAAGACATCACCAAGGTATATTGGAGCTGATATTTCATTCAGGTATTTTTTTATTTCCCCCACATTCCTTTTTATGTGCAGTGTGCACTTCCTCTTTTGCAGAGGGAGCATCAGTCTAAACACTGAACATCCAGGCTTTCATGGTTTATAAAAAGAAGTAAATATGATCAAAACAGGGTTTTTTTCTTTTTCTTTATATCTTTCGGAGATATAGCAGTAGCTTTGATTTCCTTAATTACACGCATCACTCTGGAAAGGTCATACTCTAATTCTGGTTACTATTCTGGGAGCAGAAGTAATAATTCTGAGGTATTTTTCACATGCTTTCACAATCCAGCAAGGCTTCCTTCTTTCTTTTACAGCAACAGCTACCTCCTCCAGAGATTTGACTGGCATGTGACTAGTCAGTCAACAGGAAATTATTTAGAGTTTGATTTTTAATTACTTTTGATAATGTGAAGGCCTGAAAATTGTAATCCAAGGATGAACCTCCCACATGCTGGGAAAATTCAGATCATTTAACATTGTGTTGCCTCTTCTTATTTACAAGCACACCAACCAAGCCAGGTTAAAATGTCTCTGGTTTTCTTTGGTTTGTTTTCCCATTCTGTGTGTATAGGAAACCCTGTGCATGGCTCAAAACAAAATTACAGCAGATGACATTTTGCAGATGACCTCCCCATGCCTCAGGGACCACCAGTGACCCACAGGCCCAGAAAATGCCATCCACATGGAACATCCTGATAGTGTCCTGGAGATGCAGAGAGCTGCAGGCTGCAACTTGCTGACCCTTCCGGCCTCGGTCCAGCAACACATTTAAGCATGTGCTTACCAGTAAACACCTGACTTGGTGACTTGGCTGGATTATGAATGTCAGAGTGCTCTGTTGGAGGACAGCCAGAGCACTCAGCACCATGCACTGATTTCAAGGGGGAAGAGTATGGAGAAAGTTCATCTTTTTAATTGCTGGACTGATTTATTGCCTCCTGCAGTCAGTGGAAGTATCCCTTTGGTCTTAATGTGACAACACAAGTCTCCACCTGATTAGTTATCTAAATCTGTGACATTTTTGTCTTTTCCTGAAATGTCAGCTGATAAAAATCTGGATCATTCCACCATTTCACTAGTTTACCCCATCTCTTCCTTTCAAATGGATTATGGATAGTACCAACAGCTGCCCTCTTTACAGGCTTAACAAAAGCATCATTATAGTAAACCCACTTGCAAAGGTAATTTATTTTCTTGTTTTAGTTTCCTCAGTTCCTCTGAAACAATAGATCCAGCTTTGAACAGCAGTGTGTTTGTAAATACTCTTTCAGAGAGCTGTTACGAGAAGTTTATAGTTCAGTAGGATACTTTGTGCATCCGGTTCTTCTTCTCAGGATGTGACTACTCATGCAATTCACTCCCTGTTGCTTATGTCGTTGTTTCAGACAGCTGGTAATAAGGGTTGGATAACCTGGTGATTCTTCCTGCTTGGACAGTTCTGAGTTGAGTGATGATTTTGGTGATGGGACTACCTTTAGGAATTCTTCTGGTGTGGGTGTGCATTGCCTTCCACTCATCTATTGCCTGGAGGATTGCATTATCATCTTTTATCTTTCACACCAAAGGGTAAGAGGTCAGTCACCACTTTGTGATTTCAAAGCAAAGGAAGAGATTTCTCCCCAGATGCTCATATCTCCAGTGTACACCTGCAGGATCCCAGAAGACACTTGCTGACCCCCATATGCTGCTGCCACCTCCCAGATGTGTTGGCAGCCCATCTGGTAGCCTTTGTCACTCCATAAAAACAAGTTTTGCTCCCTCGACCTCTTCCTTGTGGAATGCATGTGCCTAGTGTTTGCTATGGGCAGCAGGGCAGGTGTTTTGAGGAGCAATGTTCTCACCAAAGGCTCTGCTGGCAGCTGAGCAGCCTGTCTGCTTGGGGAGTCCTGTAACACAGGAGGGCATGTCATGGCTTCCCCTGGAGGGGTTTTTAGCACTGGGGCAAGGAGGCCGCAGCCTCCCCTCTCTCAGGAAAAAAATCGCTGCAGTCCCCTACTTCTGTGAGGGAAGTTGTCTCTATTCAGCATGTGCCAGACTGCTGGGTTTTTTGGTCCTGGCCAGCCCTGGTGCCTAGGGGTGTGCAGCCCTGCCAGCCCAGCATCCTGCCCTGTGTCCCTGTGCACGTGGCCGTGCCTGAGGGAGACTTCACTGATGAGGTGGCAGCTCCTCCATGTCCTGCTGGGACGGGCTCTTAGTGACAGCACTTTTGATGTTGGGCATTGTTCCCCTAAAATACATCCCAGATACGTGGGACAAGGTTAGATGTTTCTCTCTTTTCTTTTAGCAACCTGAAAAAGAAAGATATCAAGCCTGTCCCTCAGGCTGTGCTCAACCTAATGGAATGTTTAGGTTGTTACAATTAATTTTAATAACAGCAGGCTTTTAGCTCATGCTGTTGTTTTGGAAAAAAAATTAATTTCACTCAAAAAAGTTGACACGAGTGGTTCTGGTACTTCATTTTTTGTCTTCTTGTATTTTCTTTAATAATAGCATTATTTTCTGATTTTAGGGTAAATAATCCACAGCAGTTTTAGTCCCCTAAAAGGTATTTTTGGCAAGCATAATAATTTCTCAAGCGTCTTTACCTGCCTTTAGTCACCTCAGAAAACAATGCCCCCAGTTTGTTATATGAATGCAAAAGAACGGCCAGAGCAGGTCAGAACAATAGTGCAGGTGACCCTGTGCTCTGTACAGTGAAGCCTGTGCCTTGGCCCAGTACAAGGAGTTCCCTAGCATTCCCAGAAATGCTTAAGAAAGGGAGTAGGAAGTGTGAGTCATTCTTGGTTGCTCCTTCCTCTCTCCTGGTGCCGTGCCTGGCTGCCAGTGCCTGGGGGACTTGCTGAGCTGAGGTGGCTGTGAGGTTTAATGGCCATCCTTGGTGCAGCCCTGGTATAACCCTTCTCGCATCCAGTTGGGTTTTGGCCTTGGCAACATCCTGTAACAATAAGTTCCAGAGTTTAATTTCCACTGTGTGAAAGAGGACTTCCTCTATTTATTTTCTGCTTGCTGCCTGCTAATTTTAAAAAGTGCTCTTAGTTTTGTGCTGAGGCAGGATGGGGCAGCTATTGCCCACCCAACTTCTCCAGGTCTTTTAGTATTTATACACCTCAGTCATCCTGCCTTGACTCCTTTGCAGCCTCAGCAATCCCAGCCTGTTTAGTATTTTCTGGCACCATCTCCTTCCTATACATCTAATCACACACCCTCTGCATCTTATCTAGTTCTCCTCATGCTCATCCATGTCCTGCTGTGAGGGAAAGAAAAATCTAGATTTGCCTTCTGCAATATCCTTCTTCCCTTTCCCTCTTTTGGCAGCCAATAATTCACAGGAGACACACCTGGGAGGTTTCCCAGGGATAGTGCAGGGCTGTTGGATGGACTGACTGGTCTCCCAGGGAAACTGAGTCCTGCTCTTTAAATAGCATGGTCTGCAAGGGCCTCTCCAACCAAAACCCCTGGGAAGTTTAATTCCTTCCTATCCCAATGGCTTCTCAGTAGGAGACTTTCAGTCCCCAAAGCTTCCTCCCACCAGAAAGCATCCCAGCCAAGGAGGACATGTGAGGAGTGCTGGCAGCTGCTCAGTGTACGTGGCAGACCCCTGGTCACCCAGCTTCAGCTCAGCACCTGAGTGGAGAACATTTTACTTTTTCTATTAGAAACTCTTTACTTTTTTATTAAAAGCAAAGAATTGGTGTGTTACCTTAAGCAAACTTGCTCTTGAGTTGAGTCTTGCCAGGCAGACTATTGCCCCAGAAAATCCTTTTGGCCACAGAGTTCCACAGCTTTCTCAGATGTGAGGAGAAATTTGAAGCTGAGACACCAAGTACTGCAGCCCCAAATGCCAGGCCTGGAGTCATTTTAACTCGTTTGATAATACCAGGTCTCCTTCCTCTGTTATTTGTGCTGGATTTGCTCCATGGATTTCCATTGAGCCAAACATTCCTGGGGCTGGCAGAGGAGGCGAGGGATGGAGCAGGCCCTTTGTGCACGGTGGGCCAACAGCCAGCTGTTGAGGGGAGCTGAGGACCTGGTCAAGAGGCGGCAGTGACATTTACCACAGCAGAAAAACTGGCTGCAGGCAGTTCTGCTTCCTTTGCTGAAGGGACAGGATGACTGGGCAAGCAGCTTTTGCGGGGGAAACAGAGCAGGAGGAGAACAAATCGCTTGTTTCTCTTTGACTTTCCATTTTCCTCATCTAAGTAATCATCTTCCACTTCTTCCCAGACAGGGTACTGCTTTGTCTGAGATGTTATTGCCAAATATCTATCTTAAATGTCACACACACGCACAGAGAAAAAAGTGCATATAAGCAGAGCCTTAGATGTGAAGGGGTGCTGAGGACCATATGATGACAGTGGAACGACTCTCCTGGGGTGACATCCAAGCTGTGGTGTTAAGTGGAGCCATCTTCTCCTGCCAAGATATCTGAATGAGCATCTGTTGTTGCTGACTAAACAATGATATAGATTGAATTAATCCTTGTGACACGGGAGCTCTCAGTCAGGAACAATAGCATCAGCTGGAAGAGTTAATTCCTAGAATTGTGTTGCGTATCACCCTGACCAACACACATTCAAGGCAAGCAGCGTAACAGGATGCTGTGCTGTACCTAATTCCTCTATTCTTCTTGCTGTCCCTTGCTTTAATGAGGTACCATTAATCAGTCACTGGTTAATGAGGACTCCATATCAACATGTGCAGCAAAATAATACAGCCAGAGCAAGATCCATCCTTGCCACTTGAGCCCTGTGTGCCAGTGCATATGGAGCTGCATTGCACCTGCAGCTGTTGATCAGGCAGCTGTGAGCCCATCCAACCCCCATTCCTTTAAAGAAGGGGCATTTCTTTCACTCCCTCTTCTGCTACCACCACGACAATGAATGTCTGTAAGCAGATGACTGAGGTCTCATTCTGCTCTTTGCTGTGCAAATGGGAATAGGCACGGATGAATCTTTCAGAGATATTTTTAAGCATGAAGTCAAGATAGAAGCCAAATGGTATTTTCTAATGATTTGGGATACCAAAACCTCTAGAAGTTGGAGGATGTAGAAGAGAGAAGACAGAGATCTCCTAAAATATTTCCTCTGGCTATTTCCATGGAAGTCAGCTAAACTGCTTTACAGATTAGATTCAGCTGTGGGGTTTATTTCAAATGTCAGTGGGTATATATTTTAATAATTTAAAATTTTCTCCATGTTTCTTACCTAAAAGTAAGGTAATCAATCTTTCAATTTTGCATTGAGACATGCTGGTTAGACCATTGACTGTGGTTCATTTTGTACATCAGAAATATTTTAATCATAGTACGTTAAACACCGCTCAGTCAGGCACGAAGTTCTCAACACACAGAGCTCATTGAAGGACTGGGGCCTCAGTAGCAAGCAGGAGACAAATGCTGAGAGGGAGAAGATGGGAAGTTAATTGTTGTGAAATTGTGTTTATTTAAAATAGCACACAAAATGATGACAGATTATACACTTCTTTCAACTATTCTTTAGTTGGCTTTTCCAATTGCATCTCCCTTACAGATGAAATATTGACTAATTCAAAAAGCAGTGTCAATGAAGGATCGTTAAAGAAAGTGGGATGTTCTGCCATGTGATCAGACTGTTCCTGGGTACTGTTTACTCAGTGTTTGCAGCAACCGCTATGGCACAAGGACTTCAGAGACAGAGAATCTTTTTTTTTGTTGTTCTAGTTATTTACTTTCTGTTGTATATGTTTGCTGCACAGTATCAATCCTAATTTAGGATATAGCCTTTTTTCACTTGAAATTATCCCAGTCTTTTATAAAACAAACTGAAAAACTGACAGAAATTCTTAGAAGATCATAAAAGTTTAATACCTTATTGCTTCACTTTTGGTTTCCTCCATCTCCTCCTCCATATGCAATTGATAGCCACCACATTATGGAACAAGATATAGCACAGTGGCTTTGAAAATAAAACTGTCTCTTCTATTGCAATCACTTATTATAATTATTCTTTGTTTTCTGCAAATTGTCTTTGTGAAAACCATCTTTGACTTGCAATCTTTTTCTGAGCTTTCTAGCTACAATACATACTCCCCAAGAGACAAAGTAGCAATGGTTCTGGCGAGGGAAAAATTAAAGTTTCTTTGAGTAGCTCTGGTGTATTAGGTAGTATTTTTCATTTTTGAGCTCTCTCTGGTTAGTATTTCTACAACAGTTTAATCCCAACCAGCTCTGACACTGTAGATATTGCTTTGAACAGTAACTCACCATATTTTTGGGTGCCTGTCATCCCTGGCATCACCCATCCCACGCACCAAATGAGACCAATTTGCCCTGGGCATATGAGACTCACTGTGTAAAAGACATTAAGTGTGTCTGCACTCACCATGTCCAGTGCACCCGCAGCACGACGCAGGTGTAGCACACACCCAAGCAGGCACGTGGAGCCCATCACATCTGTGTGACTCCAGTCACCACTGCTGTGGCACAGAACTCATCTGCTCACAGAGAGAAAACCCGGGGTAGCTGGACCAGATGTACCCGATGGCAGAACTGCTCACACGGACAGTGTCCCAACATCTTTTTGCAAATATTCATTTTCATCCCTTTTCCCTCTTGTCTTGTATTGTCCGCTTCTTGAGACAATTCTCTCTGTCTGATAATGCTGCCCTTTGAACCATGTCACCGTTAAACTCACAGGATATCAAAGAGCGTAGTCTTCATTCACTGGAAAGTAAAACCTTCTGGAATTTCCTGATTCCAAAGCAGGTGTCAAACAAAGATAGCCATACCTTTCCCTAATGAAGATCACTTTTCAACGTGATCCTGATTATCTCTTTGGCAAAAATGTATTGTCTTCTACTCAGGGTAACAGCCTTACTAGTTTGACATTGAAATGTTCTTTAAACTAACCATGATGGCAGCGTAAGTAGCTCAAGTCTTTACTGTAATTTATCGCTTAGACTGGAACCCAATTACAAATAGTCCAGCCAGAGAGTCCGAGGTCTGGACACAGTCTGTAGAATATCTCAAGGCTGTATATGTAAAATCTGCCTGATGATCCAGTTTTACCTGAACTACAGCCAAAGGAAGAAAAAACCTTTCAAATAATTGTTCGAATTTGTAAAGGTATTTTTGGCAGTTAGGCTTGCATATTTTACAGTCAGGGTAAATATGGTGACATTGAAATTTGCCTTTATAAATAACCACAGATGCTGGATTTGAAGTTTGCCTGTGTGGATATTTATTCATACAGTCAGTGTAGAGAAACTGTATTACTAGACTTCTGTGACCAATTAAAAGTAAATGGTTACATACAGATTGACTAAGCATATCTGAAAAAACATGCAAGTTTTCTGTTACCACTGTGTTGAAAGCAATTTAAATGTGTTTTAAAGTTTTCTTTTCATTCTTAATTATTCCCAAAGCATTAATCACAACAATGTTTTAAATGTCCTTAAAGAGGGCTCTTTAATGTGGCTGCTTGTTCTGTGTTCACTTTCTGAACGTTAGAGGCTAAAGCAGAGATGAATATAACCTCATTGATTAATTACATTTATTATTTTATGCATTTGTAAAACTGTTTAAAAAGCATTTCTGTATAAATTCTAGCTAGATTATGCTAGCTGTGCTCTATACTAGCTAAACTTCAATGTGAAACAATCATGAGCATTGCAGTAAACTGGCATTTCCTAATGTGAATAGTTTGGTCTCTGAGTACACTCGAGCAGAGACTACTGAAATGTATCTGACTGCTTTGACAGTCAGCGCTTGTCTGATGTTCAAAAGCTGGTTATGACATTCATTTCTATAAGTAGCACAGAGTTTCTAGGATGCCGGTGAAATGCACTTTTGGGTGATATGGGTAATCTTTCATTAGGGGTAATATGGGTAATCATTCCTCTGTAGACTATAGAATTCCTACATAATGCCGTAGTAGAAACATCTGCATCTCAGTGCAAAGAAAATGATCACAGTTTTTAGAACCTATGCATTTAGAGTTGCTGCCTCTTTCTTTTAAAGAATAAATTACTTCATATGCCACAAATAAAAAGTAATGCATCTTTGGACGAAAGTTATGTTTTTCTGAATTCAGCTATGAATCATTATCTCTTTTTCTGTTTCTGAAAAGAGAAAACAAGGATCTGAGAATCCACCAGGGTTTCAGGCTGCTCTGGTCCTGGTGGTTTACAGCTGCCTTCACTAACGAAAAAATTAATCCTCTTCTACACGCCCCACTTTAAAACTATCCTTTATTTTAAGCTTTTCAAGATGCTCATGTTCCTATCAGATGAAATTCCTACGACATAAGTAAAGTTTTCTGGAATGAATTCGAAGCAGAACAAAGCAAAGAAACAAACACTTTGTTATAGAGAAAGTACACCTTTCTGAAAAACAACATCTTTATTTTAATTTCCCTCGAAAAAGACAATGTGCAATACTTTCCTAACAATGACCATATTGGAGGTGGTTTACTATTTTTATAACACTCAGAATTGAGTTGTCACTGGCTCTTGAATTGTAGGAACAGCTAGACAGCCTTTGAATATTGTGAACACATTTGTGCTAAAAATTACATGTACAGTATTCCCTACTGATGCTGATGGTCGGTGTTGACAGGAACTCCATGGTGAGCTACTTCAGGGCCTGGCATGTCTTTCAGTCTGAGTAGCCATTGTCTCCAGCCTTTGCAGATGTGTCTGTAAGACTTTTTCCTAAGAATATTTAACTACCAGAAATAATGCCCAGGAAGGAGATGGGGAAGAAGTCCTTTACGACAAATCTAAAGACCTTGCTTCACCTGAACCAGACACCTACTACTGTAATAATGGTACATTTTAGATTTATCTCACAGGCTGGTGCTGGGGTTACAGTAAAATAAATATTTAGTCTCAGATCCACCACTGTGAGTGGCTTCTTTTAGTCTACTGTTCACATCTCTGACTGCCTTCATTACAAAATCATATCCAAGCAGGTCAGCCCTGGAAGATAAATCATGTCAGCACAAAGCTGGTTTGTGAGCTCTGATTTATTGGCTTTGTTAGGCCTTCAGGCCTGGTGAATCTCCACACATTGTAGTCTGCACTTTGAGACCAGTCTGCTCTGAAGGCTTGGATTTTTTTCCCTAATTAGAGCACAAGTAAGTTGTTACTAAAGCATTTGTGACAACATGAGATGAGTAATAAAAGACATGAGGTCTGTCTCCCAGGAACAGTGCTACAACAAAGCTGCAATATTATTATATTAGTTGATTTGAACTCAGGCAGAAAAATTTTCTATTGGGGTCAGATGAGATGCAACTCTTGGGTTGCTGGGGTACCTTTGCTGCTGGGGTTTTGTAAATTTATTGCATTTCTGTTTTCAGAGCCCTGCAAATTCACTTTAGTGAGTTTACACAGCATTATTCCCTTTCACAGTGATTTTGCTGTTTCTCCAGGGGCCAGTATCACAGCCTGTTTTATTGATGAAGCAAAGCCAGTCTAAAGAAGCATTATCTTTTTGCACATGTTAGGATGTTTGTAGTAACTCTTTCATCTCATGTACTATGACGAGGTATAATCCAAAAGCTGGAGGTGTTTATGCGGAGAGAAAAGCAAACCTGGGTATTTTTCTGTTCAAGTCCTTTGGCTACTATTAGCATACTCCTTCCCTGTCAGGTGACACGAATTAATCTCTGTCCCAGAGTTCTGTCAGATAAAGCACTTGAGAGAGAGACAGAAGTGTCATTGAGCTGCAGTTTGGAGACACCCTGCTGCAGAGGGTAACTCACTTTGAGCAGAGGGACTACAGGGCTCTCCGCTTCCACAGTGGCACTTCACTGCGGCAGGGAACCAATGGCTCACTCTCCCAGTGGAGCTTCACACGTGATTCTGCACCCCCAAAATCAAAGGCAGGTCTCTGGCTATCCTGGCTGCAGCAGTCTCCCTTTGGCTCTGCCCTGGGCTCACATATACCCTTTGCCAGGTATTCTTCTCTGTATGCTGCATGATGGCATCCAAACCTTACTGCAGTTTATTGAACTTTCTCCATTGCCCAGAGGGATGATTGAAGCCAAGCCATAGCGGACACTGAATGTGTTTTGAGAGCAGGAGTAACAAAAGGTCATACAAGGAGGAAAAAGTAAGTTCACTGGATTCCAGCAGATACAACAAACATCAGTACGAATACAAAAGCACTCTGGGTTAACAGCACAGCACTGTGAATTGTGGAGCTGTGTTTATTCCTTTGAATTCAAGCAGGAAGGAAGGGATTTTTGTGGCTCTGGCATGGGGCCAGATGGTTTGCCTTTCCCCAGCTCTCAGCTTTTGGAAACAGGAAGTGACTTTTGCCAGCAGTGCCCCCTGCCCCTGCCTCTGCCTGCCCACAGTCTGGCTGGAGCTGCCCTCATCCCAGCTCCCGTCACTGCCACTCCACTCCCTGCCCTGGCAGCCACTCAGGGCTCTCCTCATTCAGCCTTCATGGTTACACAGGGCCATTTCCAGGCCCACGTCTCTTCGGCTGCTTGCACTATAGTGTGTGCCCTAACAAGCTGCGAGCGTTTGAAATTGGCTGTGGGATGCAGCAAAAGTGGTCTCTTCTGGGTTCCTCAAATAAATGGAGTGTGCATTTTTCCAAAGAAATACTTAAAAGACTTTGGACACCTGGTAGACAAGTATTAAATCTGCAATTTTTTTCCATTTTTAACTCCTGATTAGAAACTAAGAGTTTATTTTTGCATTTTTAGAAATATCTGGGCCTTGTGGTAGCCCTTTGTAGAATGATAAATTTTGATTTCTGGATAATTGCTGGAAAGTGACAGTCCATTAATCCTCACTAGTACTGTTCAAGGATTTAGAAACCGTTTTTAGATACAAGCACAGCTCTGCAAATCCCCTAACACAGAGCCACGGGTAATGGGAATATAGAGGTCACTTGAGTCATGAAATGCGAACACTGCATCCTGTCAGGTGGTGTTACAGAGAGAGGAGAAAGGCAAATAATGGTGTTTTCATTCCTTTGAAAAAACACTGGAGGACTGGGAAGACTACACTGTTCCCTGCAAGAAGTAAGAGATTTCCCAGTATGGCCAGATGACCATGTTAAACTGGCAACTGCATAGTGACAATGCATGCTGAGAAATGCAAGCCTGGATCATTTGGGATTAAACTGATTTAAATCCCAAGTGCAAAAAACCTGTGGTTTAATGAGAGACATCAGCAGGCTATGCCTGATTTCTGACTGCTCTGTTGTTCAAACAGTGGTTTTGAGTCTGAGGAGCAGATCATCTGTTAGCAAGGTGTGGGTGCTCTCTCTGTGGAGCACTCCCTGTTACTCACACTAGTAGATGTACTGGGTGCACAAGGTCCCGGGAGGGGACAAGGAACAATCCTCCAAATTATCCTGAAAAAGCCTGGTGTGGACAAAGATGCCATCAGGTCACTGCAAATGATACTGCTTTGAGGTACAGAACAGGAAGGCCAACTTTTTCTCAGAACAACACTTCTCTCAAAGTTTTTTGCGTCCTGGTAAGATCGGCTGAGTAATGGTGTAGTAGTGCCACCAAAAGAATTAAAACTTCAATGTGGTGACATGTTAGAGGGTGGTGGGGCTCTGCTGGGATAAGGGCCAAGGTGACCATGGGGGAGAACAGAAAATTGCACACACTGCTGCCTCGGGCAGGTCCTCAGAGAGAAGGGGAAACAAAGCAATTGAGACAGAGTGACACAACCTGCAGTGGCTCTGCTGCAGAAATATGATGGGCCCAGTTCCCAACAGCAAGAGCACAACCCACATTTCTCTGTCTCTGGGCACCAGCAGCAGCACCTGCCCCATGCAGGTGTCCCATCCCAGCCCCAGCAGCTGCACAGTAAGGGGACACAGCAAGGGCTGCTCTAAGGATCAGCACATGAGTGGGTTTTGTTTTTCTGCTTTGCTCTATGGAAGGACCCAGTTGCTCCTACCTGTTCTCACAGAGCACCTTAAAAACTGCAACAGGGGTAACCACAAGGGGTGGCCACAAAGGAGGCATGGATGCCCTGGAGGTAGGAATCTTCTGAAGGACGGGTCCCACTGAAATACTCCATCAAGCCAGTGGTGCAGCCAAGAACAGATTAAAACATATTTTAGTGTGTGCATCATATAAATACCATCCTCATCCTGCTGCTTGTGCTGTACAGACTGAACAAGAAGTTCAATGTGCAGCCCACTACCTAAGCACTTTGTCTACAATGTAGTCAAGGACTGTAACGATTGTTTATTGGAAATAAACAATGAAAATGGGTGGATTTAAATTTTTCCTGCCACATCTCTGTCAGCACTTTGGGTCTTGGGTCTAATGCCCAAGATTTTCCTGAGTCCTCCATTAAAATTTTCTCTCCTCAGCAAGGTGTAAAAGGGTTAATTCTTGCTTCCTGCAGAACCAGTAAAGTCTGCAGCTTTGTCCAGCTCCACAATTAACACTTCAAAGTTTCTACTGGTCAGAGCTAACTGATAACAACCTGAATATGCTGGTGCTTGAGTAGTTTATTATTCAAATTAAATATTTCAGAGGAATTTGGCTTGGGACATGCCTTTGAAGCTATGGAAAGACCCCAGCTTAGGGTTACCATTTCAAAGAGATTTTTACAACACCCCTTAGATGCAGAAATGCCAGTCGTGGATAGAGAATTGATTTTCAAACTTCAATTGATTGAAGTTTGAATAATGAGAACTGGCTTAGCTGGAACAACACATTAGGTGTTTTCCAAGCAGCACTGTAAGGCACCCTCGGAAGGATGAGGCAGAATACCACTGAATTTACGGGCTGTGCATTTGCTCTGGTTATTTTGAAGCTGGTCAGAGAGCAGCTTAGAAAGAGAGATATATTAGGTAAACTCACAAAGATGAAAACCCAAGGAGAAGCAGAAATGGTTATTTTCACCCAGGTGAACTCAGTCAGAGGAGGTGTAGTTCTCCTCTTGAACCCCCTCAGTCACATCACGAACGTCAGCCATATCACTGCAAAGCAGGACTGTTAATGCCAAGTATCAGAAAAAATACGAAATATTAGTATTTAAATCTTAAGATTAAAAAATATGACTGTGTTCGATTTTAGTCTTTATTTACTTACCAAATGGAACCTTTAAGGTTTACATTTTAAAGCTTTCCTCATACAGCCTGGCATTTTATTCAGTTGTATCATAGTAAGAGCAATCATAGATTAGGGTCCCTTTTTGATGGGTCCTGTATTAATCTAAAGCAAAATCAAGGCCTCATTTCCAAACACACTTATGGCCACAAATCATAAAAACATTGCATGACCTGAGTAATTTCAAAAACTGAGACCCATTTTCATAATTTCTTAGATATTTCATCTCCTATATCCCATTGAAAGCTACTTAGTCTTGCAATGCTAAATGGAAACCACTCTAAGCAGCCTTTCAAATCTGAGCCTTGCCATCTGAGGTCACTTGACATCAAAACTGACATCTTAATTAAAAAAATAAAACACAAAACCAAAAACCTGACCAAGGCAAATGTAGCAGATAAATTATAAAGAACAAAACCAAGATGCTATCTCTGATGAGACCCCAACGACTGCTACTACCTACCATGACTGTACAAGTGAAGGTATAGGGAGTATTTAAGACAGACTGATCCTTATCCTGCCAAACTGAATTTGTCAATTCATTTGATCTTTTTATGTGAGATGGACTGCAGTATTTCAGCTGCATATTTGGTTAGTTATTTGTCTTACTCCAGAAGTTGGGGGGGGCTGTACCAGTGTAGGTGAGATGCAATTCCCATGACTCAAGCCCTGTTGAACGAAAGGCCTGTGGCACAAAAGGGATTTGGCTGTAGTGTTATAAAATGCAGACTTACTCTCCTCGTCAGCTCAGGAGGATGCAGATCAAAGAAGAACATTGATGTTTTTTTCCGGCTTGGTGGTGTGGCATGCTTCAGTCAAAGATCAAAGGAGACTAATATAAGGTGGAGGTGGCAGCAGGCACCCTCTCACAGATGCTGGTGAAATTATACTGACATGTGGCTTCATCAGTCAGAATGGAAATCCATGTGTAGCGAAAAATGAAAGGTCAGCAGGTAACACCCACAGCACTAATTGAACCCTCTGGGCAGTGACTGACAAAGGAGCAACCAACATAATGCTTTCTGAGCATGCTATTTTCAACAAAATAAATCATTTGATGGATGTAGTTAGTTTCCTACCCACGATGCAAAGATGCCTGTGATGAAGATCTCAGTTCAAATGTATTGCAGAAGAGAAGGACTGCCTTCTGAGGATGGTAAACCAGTATAAAGTGAGCAGGTGATTTTTAAAGGCATGAATGGCTGCAAAAGTCCATATCAATCAGCCCTTCTTTGACTTAATTGAGATTTCTGTGGGGTTTTTTCTGCTATACTGTTTTGTGGTTTGGTTTTCTGTTTTCTGTTTTCTGTTTTCTGGTTTTGGTTTTGGTTTTGTTTGTTGTTGTTGTTGTTGTTGTTTTTGGGGTTTCTTTGGTTTTTTTTCTTTGACTTTTTAAATTTGTTTGTTTTGCTTTGTTTTTCTTAATTGTAAATAGAACAGTAGAAAATAATGGAATATAACCCATTCTTAGACTGCAGTCTAAGCCTCTTCTGGATTAGTACAAATGGAAAGCCAACACAAATGCAATGGATCAACTACATAAGCTTTTAGGTCCAGTTTCCACATGGCTATAAGCTAGCACAAATGTGGTCCTGGGGGAACGTTGAATATGAGAGGACTCTGCTTGTGGTGATACAACTCTGAACACAGTGACACATCCAATGACTGCTGTGGCATACTGGAAACAGCCTCAGTGATGGCCCCAGGACTTGGTACTTGGCCTATAAATTGTCACTGGTAGGCAGCAGCCCTGTCCTTGGTTCAGAGTGACCACCAGCCCCAGCTGCTGCAGTGTTCCGGGAGCCCAGAGGGGCCGTAGCTGTCTATTCTGTTTGCTGCCATCATCGCAAGGCCAGCCAGGCTACCCAGAGGCTCTACAAAACATTGAGATCTGCCAGTGCTGCAGATGGGTAAATGCACTTCCAGGGATTATCTAAACTCCAGGGAGACAATAATATTTCACTGGAAATGCCAGGATTTATGTGGTACTGGCCTGAAAGGAGCTGCTACAGACAGACAATGTGTAGTATTTGTTGACTTTGGTTCACTTTGTGGCTGCGCAGGAAACAAAATCCAACCCCACATCAGTTCTAACTTGCCTAATGTGTGTAGACTAATGCATTTTTTTCATAGGTGAGTGAACTATACCAGCATAATCAGACAACCCTACCCCCAGTATGGGGGTTGCATCATATAAAACCCAGTAAAATTAGAGCAGCACACCCCTTTGTCTACGGCCAAAGCCCAAGAAGTCATTTCAACAGGTCAGAGCAGGAGGAGCTGGTTAGATTTCTGAATTTTTTTAAGCAAGGAAATTTAAATCAGTGGTTATTTCATGTAAACTGTTCACTGTGACTAATTGTTTTAACACTTGCTGTTTGTTATTCATGATAGGGGAGTGTCAGACTGTCTACTCCAGGGACTTATTTGTCCCAAAGAGTTCATCTACACTGGCTTCCCTGGAAGCTAAAGTCAATGTAACAGCAGGGAAAATCTGTTCTCAGATTGTATGACTAGAATTTTTATAAATAGGAATGACTGATGTAGAGCTATGAAAATAATTGATTTTTCAGTGTGGCAGTTGAACCGAAAAATTGAGAGGAAAAAATAATGTAGTCCATCTCAGCTCAATTTGTTGAGCATTTTTTTTCCTGCCTTTTTTTTTTTTCCTTTTTGTCTGTGAGATGAGGAAAATATTTCATTCAACTTCATACAAAGCCATTCTTTTCCCAGCCAGGTTGTTTCTGATGAAAAATTAGTTGTTGGAACAGACAGGACAGGTTTAATCGTCACCTACAGAGCAGATGAGGAAATGCAAACGTGCCTCCTGTAAAAGGGCCTGCCAGGTAGGACATTCCTCTGGGACACCATGCTGCAGAACCCTCCTCTGCCCACAGAGACCCATCTCTGCAGCAGCAGCAGGCTCCTCATCCATCCCAGGAAGAAGCAAGTGATGGACCCTGCAGAGAGAACACGGAATGGTGCAGCATCTGCCCCCACTCATCTTCAAACCTAATGGGCAAAAGAGGCATGGAAGGGATCAACCTGGCTACCTTGTATGGTAGGCAGCATCTTTTCCAGGGTGGCAAGCAGCTAATCTTTCAGGGACCAGCTCTGGAATGAAACCTTGGCCATTGATTTCAGCACAAATTATTCTCCAAATTTGATGAGAGCAACTTTGTTTAGAAAGACAAAATGGTGTTTTCCACAAAGAGATCATGACCTGCATAATAGCTGATTCTTGTACATGAATATTTCAATGACAGCCCTTTGCTAGGACAGATGCTTTTCCATGGACATTAATGGGAATGACCTTGCATACATTTCTGTAGATAAATCAATGAGAAGGGGTAGGGATGGCATCAGACGTGCTTATAAAAATTTCTTACAAGTTCTGAGTGTTCAGGGCTTTTTACTCTGGTAAAATTGAAAACTATCTTGCTTGCCTCTGTTTAATTGGATTGAGAACTGAGGCTGCCATGACATCTGTAGTTGAGCCAGTTTGTGACCGGAACGGTACCAAAGGGGAGGGGGAAGTCTCAGTTCCCCTCCTTCACACCCTTGTCTTTATGCACACAACCCAGCCATCTCTGGGGCTGACCGAGATGTGGGAGCTGAAAGTTGAGCTTATGTCAGCTGATTAATTCATTCATCTGCAAAAAAAAAAAAAAAAGGCCACCTTTTCTGTTGGGATCATTTTGAGCTGGGTTAAAAAGTGAAACAGCTGCTGGAGTGGCCCAGCCAAGCACTTCTCCCCATGCCTGGTGGGCAGATGGACTGTGATTGCTCTACACTGGTGCTCCTGTGTCAGGACTCCTGTTTGCTTTCCAGACTCAACGGATTTTGCAGTGTTGCAATAGTGCTTATCTTCTTGGTAACTGATTCTTGCTCTTAAACATTGTTCAAGGTGGAGAGGTTCTTTCCAGGCACTTTTGTGGAGCTAGATAAGCCTCCCAATGGGCAGTTTTCCTTATTGCTGTGCCTGTGAATCATGCTATGCTTAATGTGCAGGCATGCTCGTTTTGACAAAACAGGAGATAATTCACTGCTAGATTGGTCTTCAAAATGAATGTGAGTAGTCTTGTGATACTGTATATTAGATATGATTATAGACATGGCTGTACTTGTTCAGGAAATTAATTTGTTCTGAAAGAGACAGATGCATAGGAAAATATCTTTCTGTTTTCCTGCCCTATGTTTTGTTTAATAATAAGGGATGAATAGAGTTTAATAAAGGGAATGGAAGCAGCTGTGTTGCAATTAGGAGGCATAATTAGTATTTGCCCAGAAGTTTGAACATACAACTGTACTGGGTAAGGAGATGGCTCAAATGATCAAAAATGAGTGGTTTGTGGTTGGTGCTTCAAAAATCCGGTTCCTCCTGTGCAGTTAATGTTAAGCTAGTACAGTACACTGGAAATATAATCCCTTGCAAATCACTTTCTGGAGCTGAAAGTAGTCAATTATCTGTGACTGATTACTGTCTTAGGGCCAGAAAAGTACCAGACACCTGCTATTTCCATTCAAGCTACTGAGAATTGTTGGTGCCCTTCTTACTGTTAGATCATTCATGCTCTCAACATATTCAAATTTGGTATTGTAGTGTATTGTTAAAATGAGGACAAGCACTGACTTCCCAGTAACAACTGTCCCTAATGATGTCCTTATTCTAGGTTTGAGATAAGAGCAGTTCAAATACCCCTGTTTGACTGCCAGTTTTACACAATTTCCTGATTTAGCATGAGACCAAGGGCAGTGCAGTTTTATTTACTATTGTGCATTCAAATTATACCTGTAAAAATTTACTGATTTGATTAGTATTTTTGAGACCATGGAGGGAAAGGATGAGAAGATTAAAAGGGTAACTGGTTAGCTACATTGCAAAGACGTTTTCAGATCAGATCTGAAATGAGATGGAGACATTTGAGAGGGCTGTTGCTGATGCAAGAAACCTCAGAGGAGAGCGGTCAATAGGGGTGAGACTCTGCTCTGGGACTGCTAACAAAGCTGTGCTCTCTCTATGCACAGAAATAGGTTTGCTTTCTGCTCCTGATAATCTCATGTGACTTCTGTTACTAAGCAGGGAGGGTGTCAACACGCTGTCAGCTGGAAAAATTAAGTAACGCTCTTTGTAATCTGATTAGTAAGGAAATACTTTCAGAGTAGATTAATCGGACAGTGAGGTAGAATTATTAAATAAAAGCATCACTACTGGTTTCAGGATGATTTAAATAATTGCCATAGCTATTAACAGTGCAGTAACTGGAGTGTTTTTGAACAGGGAAAATCTGGTCCACAGATGGATTTTCTTCAAGTCTCTGCCAAGCTTGAAAAAGCTGGCATGATGGGCTGTGGATGCAGACATGAATTAATTTAATCTAAGGATATGAGGACATGGCAAGAGTCAACTCAGGGAAAGGGCAGGCTGGTTAATGTATGGTTACAGAGAAAAATTGGAGGACTCTGATATTCAGAGTGATGAGAATGTTCATTGCTGCAAAAACTCAACAGATGTGTCTTATGACAACATGCAATAAAAGAGCCTCTTGATCTAACCTTCATTCCAAAGTAAAATGGCAGAGCTCTCTTTCTGTAGGTCTGATGCTCATGTGAAGCTGTGTGAACACCTGTGAGAAGTCTCCAAGGGAATATTGTGAGAGAAACCTGTAGTGAAGGGAAGATCCCTGCTGTAAAGCCAGGCAATGCCAATGCAGCATCTCTCATTTGTCCAGAACCCCTCCTAGACTTTCAACAGTTCCTCAAATCCAGCAGAATACAATTTAAGCTATTTTCTTATACTAATTTTATTGCTTTGCATTAAAAAAAAAAGTTTACCATAAATGTTTAATAGGTTATCAGTAAGCACATTCATATATATGACCTTTCCTTTGGGTGCTTCTCCCAGTTTGTAATTTTTCTTGAGCTATTTGTTTCCTTTCTAGGAAAAGTGAGTGAAATATCTTATTTTGCCAAAACTTTAGTGAGACTAGGGAAATTTGATTCCATCTCTTAGACCATTCAGCAAACTACTCAGAAGAGATGCTACTCAGAACAGTTCAGCTGGAAAATCTTAAGCAAGTTCCTGTTTCACATCTTCAAGTTTTTGTCAAGTTTTCCCATTTCCCTTAACCTCAGAGGGATGAGCACAGATATTCTCTTCTTCACTCTCACAAAATACTCCTGCTGCAGCAGAACAATGACCAAAAGGCTCCATCAATACAAGGCAGATACCATTCATTTCCTTGGAGATCTGTTTTGACGTTCATCCCCCAGTGGCCAGGCCAGAGCTCTGAACCCTTTTTGTCCCTTCAGCTGTCAATGCAGAGTACTCCTTGTTCCCCTGACTCCCATGGCATATGTGTTCCTGTGAGCAGGCACCTGCCTTCCGTCTGGCAGACACTACTGCAACTGCACTGCAGTTTCCAAGTGGTTGGACCTAAGGTGGTTAGAAGGGTGGAAAATATTCATCTAATTCTCTTTGGCCTCTGAACCAAGAACAGTTCCGGTGCTGTGCTCAAGAATGGATCACCCTGCATGTTAGTAGCAGCTTTAAAACCTGGCCCCCGATATGCTCAGGTCATGTTGCTTGGGGTACTCAGGTCTTTATGCAGAATAGCATAACCCAGGCACACATACACAGGCTGTCCATAAAATGCTTCTACAGAGAAGAGATGCAGCTGGGAGGTGGCAGCTGCTAGGATTTCAGCTCAGGGATCCCCGCACCTCCCATTCTCTCTCCGTGGGGTATGGACACAGGCACAGCATCTGGCTGAACAGAGAAAGGAGCACTGATTGCAGGATCCACACCTGCAGGTGTGGCCACCTAAACACTCTCTCGGGCTAGTAACTGAAGAGCCACAGTATGTTTATCAGTATTTTAAGAGTCAGGTGAAGGATGTCCCCTAGGCCCCCAACAGCAGCGGCAGATACCTGCAGAGCTGTGTTGCTGCTACAGTTTATGTGCTGATGTGTCAGTGGTAGAAGATGTAATGAGAATGCCATACCTCTTCAAAATAATTATACATTGGATGCTGCCCTTTGAACTGGGAAGAGGGGATTAGAAAGTAAGTGTGGAGTCAGAAACCATGTCCCCACTTTCATCACTGACATACCTGGCAACCTCACTTCTCTCAGCTCTGAAGTGAATATACATCTATCCCCAGTTGTATATCAGGCACTTTGTTCTTTTTAGGAAAAAAACCTGTTTCTCTGGCACATGGCAGTATTGTCCATGAGTTACCCAGGTTAGTAAAGATGCATTGGTTCTGTGGTAAGAACAAATGTACACATGCAGCAATATTGACTGGATTCTTTTTTCTAAACAGTATGATCTCTCACTGCTTTTGTTTTCTTGTGTTTCATCTAGAGTCTTTACAGTTTCATGAAATTCAGACATTGGGGAATTGCATGTTATTAAAATCAGAACCTCTTAAAAATGTAAACACCAGAACCTGCTTGACACTTGCAAGTCCTCCATAAGAATTACCCCCTGATTCCTTCTGTCTCAAATTGGTTGTCTCTTTCCATACCAATCAGGCCAGGAATTTCTGGTGACACTGGCATTTCAAACCTGGCATTTGACACTTTTTTTTGTAATCCCCATTAGTTAAAAAGAGATACACAATGCCATTAGCAGAGATAGAGCAGTGGCTTTTCTCTGATAGTGGAGCTTTGACGGCCTAAAGACTTATAGCCAAGCCAGCTGATACAGATGGGACAGAGGAACCATTCAGTATTTCTGCATGCAGGTCTAGATCTAGATGTGGATGTTCAGTCTGGCTTCTTTCCCCTTCAAGATGCAGAGTGTCTCTTCCAGCTGCTGAGAGCTTCCACGTTGCACCAGTGCTGTCATGTCTGGGTGGGCTGAGGGCCCCACCAGAGCACTGTGGGGTGGCCACACTGTCTGCGCCTCCTCCACTCCCCAGCTCAGAAGCAGTGGGGTGTGAACACCCCCAACATGGGGGCAAACAGCCTTATAAGATCCATGTCATGCTGTATAACCTTTAATTTGCTGGAGGCTGCATTTCTTACACAGCAATTGGGAAGATTCTTGTTGGACATGGTTTTTATTATTTCAGACCTAACATCTGTTTTTAAGTGCACATCCAATGTCAGTGTCTAACTGTGCTAGAGGCCACAGTGTGTATAATTTCCATATTGTCTGAATGCAGGGATACACTGAACTGATTTATGTATTGCTTCCCCATGGCTGAGTTCCTGGATAACCAGATTATTTTAAGGTTGCAAGGACATTGGTGACTTCAGAATACTTTTACAACAATTTCTGGTGAATCAACAAGTAGCAGGCAGGACAATTTAATAAAATAATTGTTGAATAATATTTTCTCTCCCTCTCTCTTCGAATATAACCTGCTTGTCAGATATCCAGTCTACTCTACCAGGTCTCTTTACTTGTCAATGCACAAAACACTGGGTATGTAGCGTGAGAATAAGAACATGACCCCCACTGTGGTCATTGTTCTGCAATACTCTTGTCATTGACAGAGTTTGAGTGCAGCTGAGTTTATTAACGCACAGAATTTTATCGCGTTCAGGCAAATACATTCTACAACCCCCCCCCAACAAAACAAAACAAAACAAAACCAAACAAAACAAAACACAACAAAACAAACTCCATGAAAAGCTGAGCCATCACATAAGGCGTTTTTTTACTCCATCAGGAAACTCTGATGACAACAAACTCTGCTATTAGCTGCTCTTTCACATAGAGGTGAAGAGATATAGATGCTGAAAATTAATCAAGGTATTTTAAATAAGCTGAAATAAAGCTGTGTAAATAAAGTCAGGACTGCATCTTACTTTCCCTTTAATTCTTGGAAGGAGGAAAACTGCCCAGGATTATCTTATTTACAAGGAACATTTAGTTCAAGTTGCTACTGATTACATCTTCTGTTCTTGTAGAGCTCCTCAAAACATTAGGATTTCCATTAAAAGACAAAACCAAATCTAGTTGTCTTGAATTGGGATTTTTCAGAAAGAAAAAAACCCCCACCGTTGACTCCTTTGACTCTAAACCAGCAGATAAAAATATCTTGCATCAAACTCATTTAGAGAGTAAAGTTGGAAAGATGTCCAGTGAAATTGAGGGAGAAATTTTGTCAGAAAGCAGCGCTTCAAAACTAGAAGAGTTAGAATATAGTTTCTGGTAAAATGGAAACAAATAATCAAACAAGATCAAAAGTGTCAAAACCCAACAAGCTAGGTTCTGAGAAAAAGCTGTTAGGAAATATCAGATATTTTCCAATGCAGCTTATTGAAAGGTGGCTTAAAGGTTTTGCAGGGGTGTCTCAGGAGTGTCATCTCTTAAGCTGCTCTGGCCACTCTTTCACAAAAGACTGTGTTGGTCTTGCTGCCCTCCGATTCCTCAAGCCCTAGGGAGGTTTACAACAACCAGCAAGGACCAGCATGCAGAGGGGACAAAAGAAGGGTGTCTGAAGGTGGGACACAGCACTGACAAAGGAGCTGCTGTGGCAGCATGGATCAGGGTTTTCTCTGGCCCAAGTTACCCTCCCTTGCAATATCACTACAGCTCCTCCATACAGAAGTTGCTATGTTTCTGTGTGCAGTGCATGTGATGGAGCATTACTGATCTACCCTGATGGGGTCTCTCAATGTTGCTGTGAATAAGCACAATCAGAAATGCTTCCCCTAAAAAGGAGCAGTGGGTACTGGTGATGCTGGCCTTGGCAGTGCCTTGCACAGTGCAGTAAAGATGCTCTGAGCATCCTCTATCTTAGGTTGCTCTGAGCTGAATTTTCCCAGCTTCCTGGTCTGGAATTTATGGAAATGTGTATTTCTCACAACACTGAAAGCTCCTCCACAAGTTTATTCCCTTGTGTCCTCTGCTCAGCCTTTGCTATTAATTTTTTCTTCTTCTGTCTTCCTCTGAGTGAATTAAACTGAGGCTGCAATTGTTATGGTTAATGAGCCCTAGCTCTTCCCCCAGTATCACCTCCACACATGTTTTTCCTTGCAAATATTGTGTAGGGAGTGTACTTCGTCTTCCTCCATCTCTTCTGCTCTCAAGACAAAGGTCCTGCTCCGGGGTTGTGGCAGTACTGTAGAGTCATTACCCCTGCGATGGCCTAAGGGTACCTGCGGGGAAAAGTATGTCAGGAATGGTAGTCTGTTTTCTTGAGCCACCCAGTGTAAATGGCAGAAATTAGAAGCCTTTAGATGCAGAGGGCCTTTCCCTGAGGGTTTATTTACAGGGGCAGCCATTAGTTACCCAGCTCTCTCTCTCTACCAGCTGTGCTGTGTTACCTGATCCATTGGTAATCACCATGCTAGCTTTGGCCACCTTTTGTTCTTGGTTCCCAGGGACATACACCTACCACCAGAGCATCACAAGCGTGAGTAGGTAAGGATCTGACATTTCACCCTATTGATAAATGCAGCCTTCTCTGTAGGGGGACATAAAACTAGCAGTATGGAAGCACCAGAGAACCAGGAGTATTCAGAACATGCTGAATAGACATTCACGTCATGGAAGCATAAACAAAATACAAAAAGGTGACACCACAGCAGCATTAGGGTAGGTGACAGATATCTGAGGCCTGATTCCCTAGCAGAGGTTCATTTAGGATGTCTTAAGTGTCTGTAAAGCAGCCAAGCTAATTGCCTTGGGCTCCCCCTGCAACTAGGAAGAGCAGCACATCTCAAGGGTGTGATTAATCTCACCTATAATAGGTCAGTGTAATAGTAGGTCAGATGAATCCTCCCCTGGAAATGTTTGCTCCTCTCTGCTATAAAAAGGATTCAGAGTGACAAATGCAGGTACCAGCGCCTGCTTAGTCTGCAGTTAGAGGAATCCTGCCCTCCCTGCCCAGCTTGGCCTGTAGCCAAAGCACACTTAAATTGCTGCCTAAACTTAAAAGTGTGTTTGAGGTTACTCTTGAATTTGTATTGTGGGTAAAGTGTTTCCACTAATGCTGGAAGGCAAAAAGAGGGAAGGAGGCTTGGGTTGGTTTTTTTCCCCTGTTCAAAGGTAGAGTAAATGCTTGAGAAACAGAGAGACAAAAAAATAAGCCAGGGCTGATGGTATAGGCCTGGAAAAGTGAAACTGGGAGCACTTGCCACAGCTGGGAGCTGGTAGAAAGAGGTTTGTAAACAGGTGTGACTGCATTAGAGGACAGCTGACTTGTCCAGAGATTGGTCTTCCTTACAGAAGTGACCCCGTGGGGACTACCCACACCAGTTGGTGTGAGCAGCTTGCACACATCTGACCATAGTGCACAACTTCAGCCCACAGAACTTCTTACAGTCCATCCCATCTATTCCCAACCAGGCCAGGACTCACCAGTTTTAATCGACCTGGAGGATTTTGTTTCAGTGACTCTCTCAAAGTTGCAGTCTGGTTTCTCCTCCATGGCAAAATAAAATTTTTAGTTTTGCCATGCAGTAGCTGCATCAGGTTACTCTGTTGTCAAAGCCAAGTGGAGCCAGGACACTGTGATACAGCTGCAAGGTTAGAAAGGCAAAAGAAACATAGGCAGAGCTTATGGTTAACATGATGAACCTGGTGTGGGGGCAGGCACTGGTACCTTTCAGGAGCCCTGAACAGACGTGCTAACTTGTGCTTGGTTTCATTACACAAGCAAAAGCAGTTTACCCCAGCTTACCCCATGCTGCAGACACCCACCAGCACCGAGGGCTGCCCGGAGGAAGTACTCCTCTGAGGAGCTATGAAGATCTGCTTACAGGAACCAGGGCTAGGGACCTCTGCTTTTGGGGTCCACTCACTGTGATGAGAGGTTTGGACAGGCTTTACAGGGAAGAAGCTGGTAGGCTCTGCCACCCTGGTGCTATATGTAGGTTTCAGCAGTGACAGTGGGAGTTTTTCCAGTGCCTCTGGAGCACTTGGTTTAGCTGTATGCAGCACAGCTATAAATCTTCTTTTGCACCTGACTTTTGGATAGAAACTTCCTTCATTCTTCCTTTCCTTTGAATCTCCTTCTGACTGTGAGGCACTGCTACCCACCCTTAGAGGATTAAAGAACAGAAGAGTGTGTACCCTTGGGACATGAGATAAACTGGTAAAAGCCACCAGGTCCTTGCTGAACATGCTTATGCTGCACCAAACCGTGGGCAATTTGACAGAGAGGAGAAGGTGAAGGAACTGATGAAGCTGAGGCAATTCTGCAGTTAATGCGCTTTGAGAGATCAACAGCAGATAAAGCACTGCCCCTCCTGCCACGATGCCATGTTCGGTAGAGATTGTGAGAGCTGTACTTTCAGTTTGCCTTGTTTTGAGCAAACCTCCAGGCTGGGTTTCAGCCTTATCTTGGTAAGTACAGTTCAATTCACGGGCCAGTCCCAGCCGCCTCGGAGCGGCGGGTGTGTTTTGCCACCTGGGAATAGATTGCTGTTCTTTGGGTTCAGTTTTTCACAGGAGCAAATCTGTATCTCAACAATTGGTTTTGTAGCAAATAGAATATGGGGAAAAAAAGCCCAAGGTGTGCATAGATCAAGTGTGCACTCTGAGTTATTTGTATCTGGCTTGTCATATTTGTATCTGGCTTGTCATATAAAGCCATTGCTAATTTTCTGTGACTTTCCCACAGGTTAAAAGAATGATATCCAAAAGCGTCTGCATGAGGACAGATGCCAGGCGTAAGGGGCACAATGTGTATTAACTCCACATAAGTCTATATGCTGTTCAAATCTGAGTCAGACTACCATAAAAGAGCTGAAATGTGGCTTCACATGAAGGACGTAAAGGTAACTTACCCTGCTGTACTCATGAGGAAAGCAGGAAAAATCACCCTCCCATTTCTTTCAGGTGTTAGGAATTATTTTCTCAATAAAAACACCTATCCACTTTGTTTATACTTGGAGTAAATGGAAAGGGAGTGAGATAGTATCTAACCAGGAACTGGAGCAGAAAAAAGGTAAAACCTGAAAAACAGCAGACAGATAATCTGCTCTCTCCAACACCCAGGTTTTTAGAATGAGTGCTTGCAAATAGATAATTTTTTAAAAAGGACAAAGCATTGTCTGTTTACTTCTGGCATCATCCTCCAGCACTGGCAGAGAAAGAGAAAGGTGCCAAATAATTGTTCCGTACTGATAGAGTACAATAGATATTTTCACAAGAGAGCAGTGGAACTGGACTAAATCGCATTATAACTGCATAGAAATATTTTTACATGTTGAATCAAATTCTCGTGGGCCACTATTCTTCCTTTCAGCAGCAGAGATGCATCTTTCGTCTGGCATCTGTGACTGTTACATGCCCCTACTCCAGCAGCTTTTTTGGTGTAGTGTGAGAGGTACTGAAAAGAATAAATGCTTTGAGAAAAATTATGACCCTGGGGACAAATGGCATTATCACTAATTGCGCTTCACTAATTCTGCCTACTCAAAAGGAAAGAAGGTAATCTGGAACAAAGTATGTGGTTACTGCAGGATGAAGAAATTCTGCTTGGAGCTGCAGCTTGCAGTGAGTGACTCATATTGCACACAGAGCCGCGGTGTGGGTAGCACCAGCAGACAATTGTCAGTAATGACTGCCGCGTGCAGCTTAATGAATGAAACACCGAACAAGAGCTCCCTCAAAGCTGGAGCTGTGTGAATGGCAAGCCTTTGATTTTAAGATAGAGCCCCACATCATAAATATTAGGTTTGATAAACATGTTTTTAAGGTGTTTAATAATATCCATGAATGAGGTAGAACACTGAGACAGCAGCACATCTATGTGTAGCATTTTGAGAGACTCAAAATGTACCTACATAAAGGCAAACAATCTTCTGAAAAGTACTTTCCATTTTGGGTTTGATGTCACGCATAAAAGGGATGTGACTACTATTTTTATTCTGGTGCAAGCTCATGTTTTCAGATATTCCATCTATATCCTGCAGTTTGTAAATGTTCTTCCACTATCCACCTGTGGTAGCAGCACTGCACAGATTGTGAGTGAAAAGGGGTATGTTCCCCTGGCACGAGTCAAATGCTTTATGACGGAGCACTGAGGTGATTGACAGCAGACTAGCATTTAAGGCTCCCAAACTGTATCTGGCCTGTCCACGGTCTGTGGCTGCCTGGCTAGCAACTAGTGGGGCAGTCAGTGGAAAGGAGCAGGTGTACATTTCATTCTCATGTCAATACAGCCCTTAGCAGTTGTGATGATATTTGACAACTGAGCTGAAAGTGTTATTTTTGGTGCAGGGGCCATGATATGCAAAGGCTGGACTCTGAAATAGGCCAAGAAACACTGAATTGTGAATTATTCCCAGTCTTCTGTTTGAAGGAGTATTTTAAATACAGCAATGATTGTATCTTAATAATCAGTTATGTTTGTAAAGGCTTATCATGTGAACCTATACTTCTAAGGATAACAGGTTATATAATGAATGAAAAACTGAAGAAGCAAATGATTCTCTGCAAGATATCTTTCATGTGAATGGTAAGCCTGTGACTTGAAGCTAAAGCTTTACCTTTGATCTTGATCCGAGAGCGTACTGAGTGCTGTATTGCAAGATGCTTCTTGCTGTGCAGCCCACCCCTTTGTGTTACCACCTCAGCTTAGCAGCTAACATAGGTCAGGTGCTGAAACTGCATTTACTGATCTCCTATTGTCGAAGCAGCCCCCTGCAAAGCCACAACAACAACAAAACCAACATTACTAGCTTACAGGAACAGGGTGTTACTCAGCACCAGCTTTATTTGGCTGATTTTAATTTCCAGACTTTGAATATGACCACCCTTAGTTCACAAAATGCTTTTGATCCTGCTAAGCTTTAACCAGATCTGAGTTTTTGCTCTTCTGCTATGTCCTAAACTCAGTGTCTGCACCCTGTGTCTGTGCTGCCTTACACTTCTTGATACAGATGTCCTGTATAAATACCAGCTAATCAATGTATTCGATCACCTTCCTCCCACCTAGTTGAGATTTACAGCTCTCAATCCCACTGGAACAAGCCAAGTGAAAGATACTGCCACTTTTTCCATGTACTCATAGCAAAAACACTTTAGGCTCCCTTATGCATACTTTTTGTTCTGCAAGTCTTAACAAAAGAGACTGTTGTTTGAATGAAACTTTTATCAAGTTGGATGGGTGTCACAGAACAAAGTTACTTCCCTTAGAGATGCTACTGTTGTTTCTGTACCACTGCTGTTGACTTCTAACTGCCTTTTTTTAAAAGAAGTCCTTTCTTTTAAGAAGGAAAGCTTATGCTTTCTGATCTTGCTTGATAGCTTCTCTTCTTTTAAGAGGTCTTCTGACAGCATCCATCATTATCCATTGACATTTTAATCTGTTTTTCCCATATGCACAGTCCTGCTGGTTGAACAACATCATCGCTGAATACTGTCTATTGCGCTATATCCAAGCAAAAAAAATCAATTTCTGGCATAGTTCTAACAGCAGAATCAAAAAATGGGAGAAGCTGAACAAGTCTAGGATACATTTGCAGCACAGGGTTAACTTAAGATCAGTGCTGAGAAACATGCAGTCTTTGGACTTTGTGGAAACAATACCTCAGACAGAAGTTTATATCATTTATAAAAAGGAAGGTGATCTCATGTGCTACAGAATCACGGAAGTGAGAAATGGAAAAAATGCACTTGGTCATATTGACATCAGCTTAGGTTTATTCTGTGCAACACATTTTCTGCTGCCTTCTCTGAATTTCTTGTACAGGTTACTAGGGATTTGCTGTTTATTGCAGTCTTTATTCATTTCTTCAGAATGGTTTTCACTCACAGCTGAGAGGATGGCTGGTGGGTGGTGGGCTCGGCTGGTGCTTAGCCATGACTGTTCTCACAGCTTGATTAAAATGGGATAGAACGAGCAAGTAAATCAATATAAAGGTGCAACCTGCTGAAAAGGTCTGAACTAGAAAGGTTAAAGAACTAAAGGTAAAAAAACTGAAGGGATAAAGGAATGTATGGTTTCACTTATCTTTGTGTTCAATTTGAAACCTCTTGGAGAACTTCACAGAGGTTTATTTGCATAGCCTCTAGACTTCCTCCAAATCACACTCCCTCCATGAATCTGAAGTCTTCTTTCTCCTCACCAGGCCTTTTGCCTCTCAAGAGATTGCAAGCACTCAGATTTCAAGCATCTAAGAGGCTACCCTTTAGATTCTAGTTGCTTTTTCTTTTTTTCCTTAGCTTTGAAGAGAGTTTGTTTGACATAGGATCTAATTTGACCAGTTGAAGTACCAATGACAGAAGAATAAAATGAAAAATAAGTAAAATATTTTTAGTGAAAAACTGACCCTGAGTTGCATTAAAAAATTTCATGACTCAGAAAATATCAAATGGATTGAGTTCTCCATGGCTCCTCAGTGACCCCCACAGATGCTTCCTGTCTTGATCTCAGTGTGTTTGTAGCTCTTTGTAGTTTACTTACATCCCACGCAGACATCCCTTTACCAACATCCTGTGAACCTCTAGCTGTGTTTCCTTATGAGTCCTTGGCTTCCTACGAGCAGGAGGACTCGTTTATGTGAGGTTGCTTTGTCACAGTCGAGAGCTGAGGGAGCTCAACTCGCCTGTACAAAAATGCAGACTGTGATAAATGAAGGGTCTCTGACCAGGACAAACATATCTACTGTAAAAATGGTAACAATTCTGTTGGATTTTTAGTGTTGGCTCAGACTTTGTGTTTCTTCTAAGTAGAAATTGTAGCTTACAAGTTTGAAACTACAGCAAGATTCAGTCTACACTGACACCATTCCACACGTAATTTATGCAGACTTATTCCAGCCACTCTCCTGTGAGTGCAAAACATTTCCTGATAACAGTATTAATAATGATTCAATGCTCAAGTTTGTGCTGAGCCATCAGTCACTGATCCTTGGAAAGCTCAATCTCCAGCCAAATAAAAGCTTTCTAACTCACAATGACATGCTAACACACTTGGTGTGCTTCCTTGAAAATAGTTCCTCATAAATGTATGACATGAATCTTAACACAAATTTTATAGGAAGTTTGCAGCCAAATGTAACTGAGTCTGAATTCCCCTCTCTCCTCTCCTCCATAAATGTTCTTTAACTTCTCTGCTGGGAACAATCCCTGACCATTAAACCATCATGTTCCACTACTGAGTTAGAAATAGGCTTGACACAAAGGGTTACCTAAAGTTTACAGAAACCAGTTTTTCCAGATTCTGTGTGTGGTTTAAAAGAGTGGAAAGTTACCAGAAGCAGCACAAAAACAGGTGTTGGATGATCAGAAGCAAGGATTGCAGAAGCGATTGGGAAGCCTTAGTCAGGGGGATAGAATAGACAAGCTGGCACTTAGTGCGGGGAAGGGAGGGGGCAGTTAAGGCTGGGTGACGGAACTCAAAGAATGAAAAACACAAGATGTAAAGGCAAACTTGAGCTCACTGAAAGTCACTTTGCCCTGTCTGAGTATAGTGAAGAAAGGGAAGCAGAAAAATGTGCATGCCATATATTATATCAAACAAGAACTATTTACTCTTCCTGACACAGTAAGCTTTGGGTCTATGTTTGCTGTGTGGGGCATGTGTATTCAATGATATATGTGTAGCATGTGCATTGCATGTGCCCGTGCATCATCTCATGAGTGCCATCTGCCACTGAACAGATGAGTGGTGTAAAGGAAGGCTTTACTTTCTGTGGTAAGGGAGGTACTCAAAGCATGGGGCAGCAGGCCAGCACCCGGTTTTGTGGGTAGAGAGGCAGAGCAGCAGCTCTTGGGCAGCCCACTAGATAGGGAATTTGCACCACAACAGTATAGACAAAAATTCATGACTAAGTTGCTCACTCCAGCTGGGTAACGTACAGTCTCCTGTGATTTCTTACTTAAGCCAAATAAGCTCTTTTAACCACATTTTTTTCTTTGCCTTTGTATCATTGCATCGCAAGAGCGAGCAGAGGTGGAGGCAGGGAATGCATGGGGTGCCTGGTGGCTTCAGAAGTTCCAGGGGTGGGAAGTGCAACAATGTGCTCTCCTAAGCAGCCAAGGAAGTAGTTTGACCAAAACCTGTCACACTGAAATAACTTTCCCCTTGCTTTCTGCTTTGGGCCGTACCCAGAAAGCATGGGACAAAGCATTTCCCTTGGGGCACTGTACCTTCTCCTTACCTTGCCTAGCAAGGCTGCACCAGGGCTGGGGTGAGCAGGGCTGCCTGCAGCTACAGGGGATATTCCACATTTTAGTTCCATTGTCTCATGAGTTGTTGGGCAATGAGGTGAATCCTATTGTACAGCCAGTGCTCCTGTGATGGCATTAACTGTTTTTCTGCTGGCTGTGACCTAGCTCAGGCTTAGATGTCTGCACTCCAGCTGACCATGCAGTGTTTGGTGATTCCCTTCCTTTGGGAGCTATTTTGTGATCTTCACATAGAGGAGGCTACAGAAGTGGGAGGTGTTACTAGATGCAGTGATATATTTCCATAGAAAAAAATCATCAGTTAAGGAGGTGGCAGAGCTAGGAGCAGGACTCCATTCACAAGTCTGAGGACATCCCAACTGGTTTAGAGATTCCCTGTAGAGAAGAACGGATTTAGAGTTTCCTTATACAGAAATTAGTATCATCTGCCCCCTTCTTCTGCATGTCTTTTGTCAGTTTGGATCATAAAGGCTCCGAGACAAAGTTACTGTGCACATCTGCCAAGGAAAGGCAGTGAAACTCTAATTTTGGTCTGGCCACCCTTAGGGCTACTGTAATATGAACTAAAAGACAGGCAGATATTCTGGGCAGATAAGACTCTGCCAGCCTTCCTCCTTCAGAATGGCCTCGTACTCTTAGCAAGGACATTTTTCCAGGATGCCTTTATGTGACTTTTGCTTTTGTATGACATATCGTGGATTTCTCACAGTAGTCTTCTTTGCAAGAGGCATTGCATCCTACTCCATGGCAGTAAGCCACTATTTAATGTGAGAAAAGGATCAGAATCTAGTCTACAATGAATTTGCATTATTAACTGTAATTCTTGCTGTATTTTCTTGCATCTCCTCCTTCCTGAGTGCTTTTCACCATATATTTTAGCCACAATGTTCAGTTCGGAACACTGAAACAAATACATGAAGGTTTTGAATCTTTTTGTCCTGATGAGGCCTTTCAGGCATGGGAAGGTAGGAGATCAATAGAAGCTTGGGATTTTTCTCCTGCCAAGTCCCATGCTGTCTGTGGAAGTCACACCAGCCAACCTGTTGAGCAGAGACCCTGCATTGCCTGGCCAGAGGTGGTGGCTGTTTCTGCAGCACTTCTCTGCAGCCATGCAGCTCCCATCTGAGCAGGTGACATGCCCCCAGCTGGGGATGCCCTGTGCTGGCATGGAGTGTGCTCAGAGGAGCCAAAACTGCAGGTGATGGATGAGAGCACTGTGGGGGCTGTGTGTATGTGGGGCCACCATCCCTGCCACCAGTGGGGCACCAGCTGTGCTGGGGCTCAGCGGGAAGGCTGGGGCCACCCTTTGCCCTCACGCTGATGTCACTCTGCCTCCAGGTGCCGCAAGGTGAGGAATGGTGTCTGGCAGGGCACAGGCAGCCGTGCAGGAAGGGGAGGAAAGGCTGTGGGGACAGGGGAACAAAAGGAAATTCATTGACGGAAAGCAGAGGGGGATAGGGTCTTGTTTTTATTTTTAACAATGGGCAGCTTTGAATTTTTACACAGGATTATTTTAGTATTCAGGCCAGGCTGTTTCATGCCTCATCGGTGCCTGAGTTTCCCCTCCAGCTATCTGAATCCAAGTGATATTATTCGCAATTACTTCAAGGAAGCAGAAGCTCAGGGGGAGTGTCCTTGGTGAATGGCTGTAATTTCTGTGCTGTGGCTGCCCAAAAGCTATTACAGCTCTGCTATCTCTGGCTGCCTGCCAACGGGAAGGATTCCTTCTAGAATTAATTGCATTTCCCACCTTATAGATACTCCAGGGAGCACGAACCAGGCTTGCAATGGGTGTATAGCCTTGCAAGAAATAACGACATGTCTTGTGATGTTGACCATAGAAGCACAGTGCAAGCAAAAAGGTTGATGTGCTACTGACTTTCAGATCTTTGCCTATAGCCAAAAATTAGTAATGAATGGTGGGAAAGTGAAAATAACCTCAGTGTTAGGCTCATTCTTGTTTCTGGTATGGAGGAAGTGTGGGCTGCTTCTCCAGACTGTAATTCACAGCGATGTGCAGAAGCTGCTGCCTCTGTGCTTCGCTACATGAAAAGAGGATCTGCAAGAAAACTGCAAGCTCAGGCTCTTTGGCTTTGTATTATTTAAATGTTATTTACATAGAGGTACCACGACTGCATCTATATTGTATGGTGTATGCATCTGTATTGTATTGTAGGGGCACAGAATTGAACTTGCCCCTCATCTACTGGCTTAGTCCCATGCTGGTGCAGCCCGTGAGCAAGGTTTGAGATGTGCTGGCTGAGCTCAGACTGCCTTTGGCACAAGCCCCTTGCTGCCAGCACAGAGCAGGACAACCACACTGTTCCATACCTGGTCCACTCGCATGGATCATGTGTGCTTCCCTCAGAGTAGCCACTGAAGGAGGGACATCCAAGGCAGGGTGCCAAACCACATAGAAAAAGGGTGGGTGGGAACTTTAAGGCTGTTGTAGCACATCCTGTCCATGCAGAATGGGGGATGCACTACACGGAGCTTGTGGCCTCCTGTGGTGACCAGCATGGCCCTGGGGCACGAGCACAGAGAGTCTCAGCCTCTGGCCGAACACCAAGAGGTACTGCCTGGATCTGGCAGATCTTTGAGGAGTGTTTATGAAAAAGAGCCTGTAAAGCTCAATGGCATGATGGCTCCCCCATCCTTTATCATGCGTGTGAGGCAGGGAGTTGTGCCAGCCACCTGCTAATGTTGGGCTGCAACCACGCCGCTGTGCCAGGTCCACAAGCACCAGATACTCCTTGTTTTCCCCTTGTATGAAGATAAGAGAAGGAGGACTAGCCTGAGAAAGCTCCCTCTGTCTCTCCCTCCCTCCTTCACAGTATAATCAGCTTACAGGATGGATTGCAATCTGGCCCTATAGATTTCTACTTGATAGGTTTGGTATTTTTATGAGAGGGCATGTTGAGACATTATGTGTTGGTAACATTTTCATTAGATAGATTCAACAGACCTGAAGTGGTGGTTAGATAGCATGAACCAGGCAGGCAAATGCGAATGAAATACAAAGAGAAAAGGAAAACAGAAAAAGACCCTCCCCCAAAATTAATAAAAACAATAAAAAACATCACATCAAAACCAAAACCAGAACAAAAATCCCCTGTTTTTTTCCTATGTCTTTTAACACCAAAATGCCAAAATGTCCTGTACGGAGACTTTTAGTAAACTGTCACAAAAATGTTCGTGTTAAAAAAGACACCTGTTTATTAAAGGACTGAGGTAATTTCATCTACTGTCTTTTTATATCTTCCTCTACCAAGGGAACAAAGAAAATTAAAAATAAACTCATTGTTCATAAAACCTAAATGGAAACATAAAATGCTGCTACTGCACATCTCTACATAGCCAGCTGCTGTCCTCTGGTTCTGCTTTATTCGCTTTTGCTCTATTGCACCAAGACTGATGTAGTATAATATTATTGATAATATTTGTATATGACAGGTTAGGTAAGTGAGATCAGTGATATTTGAGAAGGGGGCACATTCCTCTTTCTTCACCTGTCAAGCAAAATGCAATTCATTCAACATCCCAAATGAGCTGTGGTAGCTACTCATGGTGTAGAGACAGTGTTGAAAACACACACTGGAGTCAGCATCTGAGCAGCATTGTGAGTCAGGGGCCGGATCCCCAGGATGATTCACAAGTGTGACGTATTTCTTACATCCCTGCATCACTGCTTGGCTGCAGATAACAAGGAAGCAATCCAGCTCTCTCAGGGTCTGTGTTTCCATTCATGAAACCACCGAGGTACCTATGCTGCTGCCTCCACACATGTATATACCCATCCTTGCCAAAAGCCTGCACTGGAGCACAAGTGGGAGTAATAAGCCTTGGCTGCTTTGCCTCTGGGACCCAGTGGAGAAACTTAGAATAGAATAAAAGGAATGCAATGCCACCTTAAACCCAGCAGCAGTGGGGAAGCCCACACATGCAGAGTGAACGCTCTTCCTATACCTTCCCCATGCAGAAGCAGGAATGGGAATGTATAGACTTCATGTTCCAAAGGGCCCATGGGAGCTCCCAAGCTGTAGAGGGGGCGTAGACAGGCACGCTATTGCTGTCTCCTCTGGCTAAACTGTTCCGCTTGGCATAAATAATTAAATTCTATTGCATTGCACAAGAAAAATAGCGAGATTAGTTTGGGAAGGCACTCACTTGGGAGACAGAATAGTTCGACTGAAATCCTTGTTTGGGCATTTAATTATTTATACCAAGTGGAACATTTTTGCCAGAAGACATTAAGAGACATCCACCTAGTTGAGCAGCATGCTTATGATTAAGTTTAGCAGTGGTCAGACAGAACATTGACATGACTATTAGTACAGCTCTTCTTGAACTGAATCTGGTCTATTGTTTAGCATGCTTAGGTTGACAAAAAACAGACAATGCTTGCTTATGCACAGCTCCAGTATCAATAATGCAATCAGCATTGTTATAACAGAGCATTAATATTTCTCTAGTAAGAAATCATTTGACTTTCCAGTCATAGACTTTGAATTAGTAAAAATTATACAGATGCACAGAAATGATTGAGTGCAGTTGCAGAAAGGTGAAATTTTAAATTAATGCTGTCTCATGTGAGATGCAGTGAAAGAGGCAGCTTACAACATGAGACAGGTCATTCATACCAGAAGAGGAATCACAGATTTGATGATATGTTAGAGATGTCTTAAATGTGAACTGCATAAACAAAAGGATGCCTTTTGTGTGAAGGAAAAGGTTTCTTTAGAATTCAGACTTTGCCTCTTCCTTCAGCTACTGTCAACAAAATGACCTCGGTGTTTAAATATACGCGGAAAATTTGATTTAGCTGGTGAGTGCTGCGAGTGGAAATAGCTATTGTTGGCTGTTTGTGTGAAAATGGAGAGCTGATGTGACAGCTGACTTGGTTGAACATGACGTAGTTGTATTAACCTACAGTAGTCTTGTGGTGACGCCCAGTCTGTGGTCACTGGAAAAGCATGGAGAGGATGCAGAGCCTGGGATTGCATGCATGGGCAGATAGCTTGAGCTGCTCATACACCAAGAGCTATGCTTCAGTAACTTTTTGGGAAAACGGTACAGTTCACTCAAATGTTTTGCAATTGGTTTGAAGTATAAGATTCACACTTATTTATCACTGTGCACAGCCCTGTTGAGGCTACTGGGCAGCCACACATGGCTGGTCAGGGAGCATCCTGAGACAGGAGGGAACGGCTGTGTCCTTCACATGCCCGCTCTGATTCCCTATGGTTGTGCAGCCCCACTGCACCCTACAGCTGATCCCATACACCAGCTGTCTAAAGCCAGTACATCGCTGTTGGCAGCATGACCATGCAGATTCCAGGTAGCCAAAATGCAAAAATGGGACTCTCAGATGTGGTCACAGTACAAACTCTTACACTGCTCTTTTATGTTACGAACTGCGCTTGCTAAAATACAAAGGACTAGAGTTGGTGTTGTTAAGCAGACGATACACTGCCAGTGTCAGTAAAGCCATTTATGTCAAGGTTTTCAAACTCCCAGATGATCTGGAAACTGCTTAAAACAGACACTTATTCTGCTCCTGTAATTTATTTTGCAGACAAGGCTCTCACTGATTTCACTCCTTCAGTGCTATTAGCACTTCTCATCAACTCTTTCCTTGTTAGAGCACCAGTTGGAGAGCTTTTATGTGCTTATTATTGCTAAAAAAATTCTTTGCATATCCATCACATATGATTTCTCTTATCTGTGTTTTTCAGAGTGCATCTTGGCAGGAATATATCACAGTATTAGTGTTCCCAGTTTGTGATTAAGTCACTGGCCACTAGTGTGCAAACCTGCAGTAACACCCTGCTGTATTTCATGCTCACATTATACAAACAAACCGTTCAGGGGTGTTTCACAAAGGACAAAGTGGCAAAGCTGGGAACAAGGATCACTGCACCAGTTTGGACCCCATTCACCACAAGAAAATGTCAGAAGGTTGTAAAGAGATCCTCACTGATTTTAGTAGTAGAAAGTCTTCTGAGCCCTGTTCTTGTAAACAGGGCTCAAAGTCAGCAAAAATGGCTCCAATTACCAAAACTCTGAGGTCTCCTTTCAAATTCTGGTCGACATCTCCTAAAGGTGAACTGCAGGATCACTTGCAGAGTATTNATGCATGGGCAGATAGCTTGAGCTGCTCATACACCAAGAGCTATGCTTCAGTAACTTTTTGGGAAAACGGTACAGTTCACTCAAATGTTTTGCAATTGGTTTGAAGTATAAGATTCACACTTATTTATCACTGTGCACAGCCCTGTTGAGGCTACTGGGCAGCCACACATGGCTGGTCAGGGAGCATCCTGAGACAGGAGGGAACGGCTGTGTCCTTCACATGCCCGCTCTGATTCCCTATGGTTGTGCAGCCCCACTGCACCCTACAGCTGATCCCATACACCAGCTGTCTAAAGCCAGTACATCGCTGTTGGCAGCATGACCATGCAGATTCCAGGTAGCCAAAATGCAAAAATGGGACTCTCAGATGTGGTCACAGTACAAACTCTTACACTGCTCTTTTATGTTACGAACTGCGCTTGCTAAAATACAAAGGACTAGAGTTGGTGTTGTTAAGCAGACGATACACTGCCAGTGTCAGTAAAGCCATTTATGTCAAGGTTTTCAAACTCCCAGATGATCTGGAAACTGCTTAAAACAGACACTTATTCTGCTCCTGTAATTTATTTTGCAGACAAGGCTCTCACTGATTTCACTCCTTCAGTGCTATTAGCACTTCTCATCAACTCTTTCCTTGTTAGAGCACCAGTTGGAGAGCTTTTATGTGCTTATTATTGCTAAAAAAATTCTTTGCATATCCATCACATATGATTTCTCTTATCTGTGTTTTTCAGAGTGCATCTTGGCAGGAATATATCACAGTATTAGTGTTCCCAGTTTGTGATTAAGTCACTGGCCACTAGTGTGCAAACCTGCAGTAACACCCTGCTGTATTTCATGCTCACATTATACAAACAAACCGTTCAGGGGTGTTTCACAAAGGACAAAGTGGCAAAGCTGGGAACAAGGATCACTGCACCAGTTTGGACCCCATTCACCACAAGAAAATGTCAGAAGGTTGTAAAGAGATCCTCACTGATTTTAGTAGTAGAAAGTCTTCTGAGCCCTGTTCTTGTAAACAGGGCTCAAAGTCAGCAAAAATGGCTCCAATTACCAAAACTCTGAGGTCTCCTTTCAAATTCTGGTCGACATCTCCTAAAGGTGAACTGCAGGATCACTTGCAGAGTATTGAGTTTCCTTACAACTGCCATTGTTCTTTAAAACCTTCTTGCACTTACAAACTGGATCGAAAAAAGGTGGAAACAGAGGGCAAAGCAGAAGAAATTCTTCCTTCTAAGAGCTTCTGTGTTTTGCTGTAATTGCCGCTTCTTTTCCCTCCTCAACAGGCAGGTTGTATAAAGTTCTCTCAGCTTCATGGCAGTCTGAAAAAGGGATTTAGCTTTTTAGAGTGAAAATGGGGCTGATGTGATGCTCAGAAATGAGAGGACAATTGCAGTGTAAAATTGGCTTGCTTGTGCTCGACAGACGGGATGGTGATGTGAAAGGAAGATTGTAAGGGCTGATTTGATTAAAAGGCTGTGAAAGCAGCATCTGAATGGGTATGTCTGGAATGAAAGGGCGTCTGGGGGGACAATTTTCCTGCAGGGTGGGGCCTTTGGTGTTTGGCATTGCAGATGCTAGCTACAGAAATGCTAAGATTTAAGAGCACACACTTGGCTCTTAGTCTGGGACAAACCACATTTTCAAGAGTGCACATGGATGTACATTAATAATTTAAAAGATTTGCATTTAATTTTCTGAAGGTAAAGGAAATTTTGTTTTTCTTTTCAGAAGTAGAGCAATATCTTTGGAATACTTGCAAGACCTTTTCGGTATCATATAGCATTTGCCTACAACAGGCCGTCTTTTCTCTGTCATACTATCATTTAATAAAAGATTATCTATATAAGACAGTCCAAAACAGGGAAAATTCATGCAGCTTACAGGATTATCGTGTTTCATATTCAGACATCATGTTGGGTTCCAATACAAAAATGGGACTCTCAGATGTGGTCACAGTATAAACTCTGTCACTGACAGCGGTGCTGTGGATTGGCAACATGCCACCAACAGGTGCCTATGGTTAAAGATGTGACCTAAATTTTACATGTTGCCACAGATATTTAAAGAAGGGAAAGTGAAGTGAATGTTGATTCATAAAATGTTCTGGCCTTTCCTGTTTCTTTCTTGGGAATCTCTAATCAATTTGAAATTGTCTTTCTAATGAATTATTTGCTGCCATAAACCTCAATGCTTTATTCACGAACATTGTTGAGGTGCCTGGGCAAAACCAGTCATAAATCATTACTCACATAGCTGAAATTTTTGTCAACATCTTTCATTTCCAATTTGTGTCAGGACAGGGCTTGCACTCACTTGAGTGCACATAGTGACAGGTTGAAACCTGAGCCAGGCTTAAAGTGATTTCCATGCAGAAGAGAGTTCCTCTCCTTCGGTGGGAGGTACACGAGGAGATTCTTACTGTGTGTGATACTCAGCAAGCATTCACAATATTTATTGAGCATAAAGTTGCCTCCATTAGATGAATTTATGTCAGCAGAGTTATTATTCATGTGTGAGAGACATAAATAATACAGCAAGAAGACCTCAGCATGCTGCAGTCTCAAAGCCATATGATAGATAGGAATCTGAGTGGGGAGCATTAGTACTATGCAAGTGATTTGTTAATGAAAAATGTGTAATTTAAAGAATGCTTATTTCTAACGATGGAGCAAAGGGTCTTTAAGTAGCAATCTTCTGTCAAGTGGAAGTGGTGTAAAGGGTGTCTGATTTACATTCAACAAGAAAGCAGGACTACAAATACAAGCCTTTCAAAAGCTAGAAAAAGCAAGCCAGTCCCTCACTCAAGCCTCAGGAAACAGGGTCAGGCTCCAAGGGAAAAAAAAAAAAAGAATTTATGTAAATATACAAACTCCAGCCGAAGGTTTAGTTGAAATATTTAGTCCTTTAAAATCTGAAACAAAAACCTTCCACAGAACTGGCTGCCTAGGTTCTGGGGTTTGGTAGAGCAGTGTGTTCCCTTGTGTTTTTATTCATGTCATCATAATGAAAGCTGACTTGCTTTTTAAATAATATATACTTTATCTACATGGTAAAAAGAACTGAAATGAACATCATTAACTGCACATTTATTTATAGGACGCCTCATATTAAACAGAATGCCCATTACAGCTGTAAGGGTTTTTCAACACAAGGAATAGAAAAAACTAGGAGAAAGTGGATTTTTGTTGTAAGCAAAATACCTTTAAAAAGCTTGTGTCTCCTGCCTTGGAAATGGGTGAGGAAAACATTGTACTGGCAAAGTACACACTAGCTTTGGGATGTCACATGGCCAAAGACCAAGACCTCGAAACCTTGAGCCTTTTTATGACAAAACATATCTGTGAATACAGAGCAAAACAGACTTTGCTCTGGCATTTCCCTCAGCAATGTCTGGATGTAAAAGGAAGAAGATTTAGGACTTGCCTTGTCACACCACCCGTGCCATCCAGATGCTGGAGGAGCTGTTACCCCATTTGACACCTCTTTCAGCAGCTTGCAGAGGGAACAGCCATCAGTTGCTGCTGGTGTGCAGCAGTCAACTCACTCCCATAACAAAATGCTACAGACTGCAGCTGGATCTGGTGAATACTTGGGAGCAATGCAGGAGTGGAAGGAGCCAAACTGTAGAAATGTCCCTGGTAAAATGTTACTTGTCATATAAACATTTGGGGATATCTTTTCCTCCATTGTCTGGTTCTAAGATTGATTCAAATTATTGCAGCAGCTACTGCTGCTGACTTCTTTTACATCTTGTATAACAAAGCACCCCGCAGTGCCTTAGCCACCAGCTGATCGAAGCAAGCATTATTTGCCCTGGATATTCAGGAGATTCTGGCCCTGCAATCCTGCTAAAATGTCAGGAAGCAACAAAGCATTCAGAATCGTAGAATCACTTAGGTTGGAAAAGACCTCAAAGATCATCAAGTCTAACCATTAACCAAACACTGCTTCCTCTCTCCTTACTTGTCCTATTTAATAGAGCCCCTTTGCATTGTCCATAGAAGATGCCATCGCAACTGGCAGTTTGTTTGGGATTTAGCTGCCCTTCCACACATGCCTCTTCCACAGATCACTTGGATGCAGGACTCTACCCAGCAAAGTTAAGAGGCAGGGGATGCCACAAGAAGTGTATTTTTCATGCCTCGATGATCATCACCTCCTCTGCTATGTGCTGCTGATATCCCAGCTGTTCAGGTGAGCGACAGAGCAGAGCTCACCTGCCTGTTTTACCTCACCAGTGCAAGGAAGAATAATCATGTCTACACCATTATCAACCCATCATATTTTCTTTCCATCCCTCCCTGGGTCCTATGCAAGAACACAGTCCTCCACTGATTTTTGTTTACTGCTGTTAATGTTAGTCTAGTGAACAAAAGAAATGGCAAAGTGGCAGAGTGTATAACCGCAAATAGCAAATCTTCTCAACAGTTTCTGCAGTAGAAATAGGTGCTGGACATGAGGAGTTCAGGGAATCTTGGAAGTCTAAAGGATGAAATCTATATACCCTCATCTCATCCTGGCCGTAGCACAGAAATTGCATTTCTCTTGAGTGGTGGGAAATACAGCCTTCAGAACTGGACAGTTCTCTGAAATGAATAAGGAAAGGTGGGCCCACTTTGCTGTATAATTATTATACTAGAACAAAACTCAGTCCAAATAATCAATGGCAGCAGCCATATGAGCGTGCAGCTGGACAAAATATCTGTGCTGCAAGAACACAGTGGGAAGTGACTGTATGTTCAAAGAATCCTAATTCCTTTGTCCAAAGCTAAACATGAAACTATAAGAGGAAGGATTCCTGATGATTTAAACCAGGTCTCACCACAATACCTGACAGCCAAGCAGGTATGAGATATTTAGACCTGCCTAAACCTTGTTCTAACAGAAAACCATTGCATCTAAATTGGTTCTGTTGGAAGTCAAAAGGGTTGCATTTTTAAGAGCGTCTGTGCCCAAGCCAGCAGAAAGCAATCCAGCTGAGAGATAAGCCAAGGAACGAATTGTTCAGTGCACCAGAAGCAGGTGTAAAACTGGGGACAGTAGACATCCTCATGGTTTTATAGGACTCTATGGGTATTAGGAACCCCTGCTTTTACTGTCATTAGTTTAATACTACTTGATCCCCAGAAAGGTGTTATTAAACCTTAATCTACTTCATAAACAGGATCCTGATTCCATGCATGCGGGTGCAACCCCACAGTGGTTCTATTGGAGCTCCCACTGGTGCTGTATTCACAAAATTTGGGCAATTTTTATTCACATGAACACGTCTAGAACATGTTACTTGCATGAATAGCTCCAGATTTTTTCCTAGGCTGGCAGCCTAGGAAACCAGGTTCAGACACCTGCATTCACTTGGCTGTAGGTGCGGTGAGCCTGGTGTACAAGCTCCTGCTGCAGGCAGTGAAGAGCTGGGCCCTGATTATTTGCCTTCATATCCGTGTCTGGCAGGGCCAAAACCATCTTTGATTACCCTTGATTGCCTAATCACATTGAATACTTAAATTCAAGCAGCAGACCTGAGCCCTGATCAGCTCAGCCAGTGGAGCCTAAAGAGGGATTCAGGGCATAGGTGAGACTCCGAGCCCTTGGACTGTACTGTCTGGATGACAGCAGGAGCCTGAGCATGTAACGGGCACGCAGAGCACCTGAGCCTTTTCCAGACAATTTAAGGGCAGGCCTGTGCTCACACAGAGTGAGCTAAAGCCAGGTAGGCAGGTGAGGGAGATGCTCAGCACCTGGCAGCACAGACACCGACTCCCTGCAGGGTGTGTTAATTTAGGATAGACAGGCTGTGCTGAGCAGAACCAGCTCATGACTGCCTGCAAATGCCCAGCAAACATGCACTAGGAATTTAGGATCTTTTCCATCTTTTCTATTTGGAAATTTGACCAGATGATTATTATTTAAATAAGTTCAGTTTTCCATGTAATCAAATGTAAATACAAACCATTTATTTTCCTTAGTGTTGAGGGATTAGGATGGGTTCTGTCTCTTTCACAGCAGTTTGCAGAAGGGTGTTCATTACTATAATTTGTTTTTCTAGCACATTCTTTCTGTCTGGCAGGTTTGACAGTTTGGGGCCTTATTTGCTCTGCAGTGCTATCTCTTAAATCTATCCCTGGCTATATACTGTCTTTTTAATTTTGAAACTACATCAGAAGGATCCTTGAAGAACTCAGGCTGACATCCAAAAAATATTTGCCACCTAATGCCCCTCCGAGCAACAAAGAGCCTTGAGAGCAATAGGGCTGTTATTCTAAAATTCTTTCTCCAGTTAATATAAGTATTGAATTCACTATTTTCTGTCTTTCAGAAGAACAGAAACATGTCTGTGAGAGAAACATTTTGATTTCAAAATATCCATGTATTTAATTTTGATCTGTTTAATTGACATGAGCTCCATTTCAGGTCACTTGAGGGTTGAACCATACTGGATTTCTCTGTTGGGGTCCATTTCCTTATGATCTTGGGGTTTTGGAACTTGATGCTCTTATTTTCCCATGGAAAACAGTTTGACCATGCTTTGTTTCCCTAACAATAAGACTTTCTCATAGGTGTTATTTGGCAACTGTTGGCCGTAAGGAACTCCATCCCAAAGCAAAATTGAAGTGCTTGTTCTTGTGTATCTAAACTATATGAAAGGAGAGGTTAAAATTGATGAGACTTGGAATTAAACCTCCTGAGCAAAATCTTCTGAATTAAACTGAACTTCTCTAAAAACAAAACTGAAAATTGAAAAAAATGAAATAAAGCTTCCCACTGACTATCTGTGGCACAATGGGTGATTCTAGAATGTGTAAGTCATGCACCAAGCATAAAGACAAGTTTATTGTTGAGGAAATAGAGGCTGATTTATAACAGCCCCTTATAAATGTCATAAGTCAACTCTTCATATTCATGACCAAGCAAAGCCAAGCTGCATTTTAATAAAAGCATAACTATATCTTTGATGTCAATCAAATATGTTGCAAGATACTTGTAGATTTGAAGTCATCTATTAAAGTTTATCAAACTGATTTTAGATTAATTTTATCCTGCTTTATCTTATGAATGCTTCTTAATACTTTCATTGATAAGATGAAGCAGTTCAGAAGTGTAAAATTTCTTAAATACTGAAAATTTCAGATAACTGAGTGCAGAAGGAAATATTACTGCCTGCCCAGACACAATGGTACTCACGTTTGCCACCTGCATTTTTTTCCCCTGAGCGACTATCTTCCAGTTTAGCTCTTCCCAAGCCCTGAGTAGACACATTCACAGTAATTGCCACTTTTTAAATTGTCATTTCATGTGTGTAAAGGATGGCATAATTATAGAATCATATTACAGACAAAGTTATTTATTGGATAGTCTTTCCTAGACACCTGTCAGTGAACAGCTCTTCTTATGGCTTTTTCTCTGGGGATGCATTTCATAAATACATCTTCAGCAAGCACTGTATATAAGATCTTTTGGTTTTCTATCTCCAGATATTTGTGGGTCTTCTAAATCTAAACTCTTGAAGATGCATACAAAGGGGAGGATTTACCTAGAAGTAAGGGTTGTTGAGAGAAGTTGTGGATACCCTGTCCCTGAAAATGTTTAAGGTCGGGCTGGATGGAGGGAGCTCTGAACAATCTGGTCTAGCAGAAGGTGTCCCTGCCCATGGCAGGGGCATTGGAACTTGGTGATTTATAAGGTCCCTTCCAACCCAAACCAGTCTATGACTCTGTGATTCTACCTACACCAAGACAAAGAAAATGCATGTATACAGAACATACAGAGGAGCTCCAGAGGAGAAAGTCACAGAAGCTCGATCTTCTCTGGCTTCCCCAATTTAATAGGCCACTGTAACATTCCTGTTTCTACTGCTTTGAGCCTCAGAGTACTTTTGGCCAGAGGGTATCTTTCATAGTTTGAAGATCAGAGAGAGAATCCACTATTCTCCATTTGTTCCAGTGACTGATTTCCTTCACTATTAACAAATGTGTTTCCTACATCAGAATAACCCCTACCTTAAAAAATAGAAGAGGTATTAGTTGGAGACAGTTAAACATGACCTTCGTGAAACACAAGAGTGATTGAGCTGTCCCCATTTCAAGATCATGTTATTGCCCATGAAATATCAAATATTATTTCTTCTGGCAGTGTCTCTCCCTGAAATAAAACGACCTCAATTTAAAGAATCACTTAGTTACTCACATAAACAATGATGAGATATTAAAAAATACATGAGAACTAAAGGCTCCATCTGTCTTGTAAAAATAAGTCTCACATAGCCACATGTTACTGCATAGGCTTCCCAGTGGGAAAGCCCCTGCTCAGTCAGGAAGGATCACTTGTCATTGCTAGAGAGAGGAAAGAGACAGTTTGTCCTGGTCTGGCTGGTTTGCTGGGTAGAAAAGCTTTATGGTGATAGGGATCACAGCTATCACAGTTTGTGAAGGACTCGAGATTATTTCATTGTGCTGCTGACCTTGTGGCAGAGCACAACACCACACACAAGGCTGCAACCCTTCCCACCGTTCGAAGCACAGGTAATGCCATTGTTGCTGACCTGCCCTTGTGCATGTGTGTTTTTCTCTTCACCTCCTTCTATAGCCATCACATAACCTCCTTGGAGCAGACAGTGTGCCCCACTGTGTTTGCTCAGTACATAGAGGAACAAGGCCTGTCCCTGCTGTGCAAATAGTTACACATATTAAATTCTGATTTTGGCTCCTGTCATGCCGTTGCTCACCAAGAGTCTGTCACAGTTTTGAAACTGCATTGAGAATTTGAAACATTGGAGGCACTAAACAGTTAAGCTCATGGAAATCGGACGTTTCACTCCAGCGCTTCCCCTTCCTCTTGTTTTTAAACTTGCTTTCCTGTTATATGTTATCCTGTCCCCCACCTCATTCCCCACTGCCAGCTGCTGACCTAGTGCTTGCTTGTGCATGGAAGCACAGAGGCTTTTCTCCAGGACCAGCACTGCTCTCCACAGCAAGGCTTGGTGAAGCTGACGCATTTCAATGTCATTCGTGCTCTCTTCCTGGAAAGGAGGGCAGCCTGAAGACTCAATACCCTTGGCCTGCAAACCCCAAAGTCCAACCCTGCACCTCCTACCACCATTCCTCCTCAGGGTCAGGAATCATAGATTCAGTAAGGTTAGAAAAGACATCTAAGAAATGTTAATGCAGCACTGCCAAGTCCTCCACTCAACCATGTCCCCAGGTGCCCCATCCACAAATTCTTTGAACACTTACAGGGAAGGTGATTCCACCTCTTCCCTGTAGAGCCTGTTCCAATGCCTGACCAGCCTTCAGTGAAGAAAATTTTCTTAATATCTACTCGAAACCTTCCCTGTTGCAACTTGAGTCCATTTCTGCTTGTCCCATCCTTTGTTACCTGGGAGAAGAGACCAACTCCCACCTTGCTACAGCCTGTTTTCAGGTAGTTATAGAGAGCAATAAAGTCCTCCCTCAGGGACCTCAGCCTCCTCTTCTAAAGGCTAAACACCCCCAACTCCATCACAAAGTCCTCATCAGACTTCTGCTCCAGACCCTTCTCCAGCTCTGTTGATGAACGAAGGAGCTGACTGCAGCACTCCTCTGTTCATGCAGCTGGCGTGTCTGTGGACGCTTATTTCTGCCCATGTGTCTGCATGCAGCATGTTAGGAGAAACATCAGGAACACATCCAGCTGACCTCTACTGAACTGCAAACAGAGAGAGCAAATGGCTATAAACAGGTGGTGGTCTTCCTGGGCAGACACACTGCCATAGCCAAAGGGGAACATAGAGCGGGCTGGGGCATGCAGGAAGGATAGGAAACCTAGATGGAAGCAGCAATGAGACCTTGGCCCCAAGCTGGTGGGATTTTTGGAATGAACTGGCAAGAGAGAACAGCTACTGGCCAGGGATGCCAGGCTTGATGCTGTCTTGGGTATGGAGAGAGAATAGGTGTTTGAGTAGGTGAGGAGGAACTGTAAGAGCCATTTTGGAAAGGAAATGAGGACTGAAGAAAAGCAGGCTCCCTGTTTGGGAAGAAAAGAAATAAAAGCTCTGAGGGAGCTGAAACAATAAATGGCTGGTGATCATTAGCTTCCTGGTCATTACTTGCTGGCTGAAAGCAAATGTATGTTATGGGAAATGGAGGGGATTTTCTTGAAAGGTCTGGGAACCAGGACATAGAAATGTGAAAAGAGGAAATGGGAAAGGCTTGCAGCAGCTGCTTCCCTGAAAATGTCAGCTGCATGGATGTGCTGGTCTCCTGGCAGGTAGGCTCCACTGCTGAGGGACAAATGACCTGTGTGGGAACAGAGGGGTGGAGTGGATGATCCGACCCCACTGTCTGGATGCAGAAAAACACCCCAAACTGCACAGCCTGTAACAGTGGTGTGCTCCTCAGGTGGACATCAGGAACCAGCTGAGGGAAAGCACAGCCTAAATCCTACAGCTTCTTGGCCCATAACATCAATTCCTCTGGAAAAATGAGGGTTGCCTTTTCTGGCAGATGTGCTTAGAAAGCAGCAAGGATAATTCAGTACCATAACAAACCTTACAGCCTGGTAATAGGCAGTAACATACTGTCTTCAAGATTTTTCTTTACTCCTGTGACCAGACTTGGGGCATATTACAAATTTCAAGCTTTCCTTGAAACAGTAAGGGTGTGTTTAATATAATGTTTCCCACCAGTTAGATCAGACTGGGGAAAAAAGTCTGCCTATATTTGGCAACAGAGTTAATTCATTCCCCAAGCTTAGTAGCAACCTGACTAATCAACTTGCATATTCTTGATTACAGGCTCTTACTTGCTTTTAAAGACAGACTTATCTCTGCAAATTGGGTGATTCTTTGAAGTTCTGTATCTAAAAAGAAGAAAATGAGCAAGAAAGGATTTATTCTTGTTTTTGTTTGCTTAGTAGATATCAGAGTGAATGATAATTTCTTTGTCTTTCTTTCTTTCTGGCATTTCTTTTCCTTCTTACATTTTACATGAAAATTTAATGTACATTAAAACATATATCTATCTGTCTGTAAATATAGACAAATACCTTGCAGGACAATGGCTTAACAATGCTGATAAAGAGAAACAGCAAAACCAGAGCCATGGTGTTACAGTTTTTCTATCAATTTGCTTTAACAATTTATATACAGGCACTTACTTGCCAGCTGCCCTACCCATTTTCATAGCTGGGACTTTTACTACTGCAATGAATAAAATTTCCATAAAGCAGGAATGCACACATTACTTTTCACTTCTAGGATAAAAATGTTTAGGAAGATGAGGAGTTATGTGAACGAATGAGTCAGACAAAAATCAGAAATTCCCAGCTGTCTCTCCCCTTCTCTTTTCAAGCATGGGAATCAGCAAATATGGAGAAAAAAGAGTTAATACTCACACGAAAACTATGTCTGTGATTAGTCAATGTGATTTAAGGTTTCTGGAATGAAGCAAGTGCTATGCCAAATATGGGGAGTTCCTTTATAAATTGCATCATAGTTGCCTGCAAGTAGAGGTTGTTTTGCAGTTAGAATAGAAGGATTGGGGGTTAACTTTAGAGTGTCCTAAAAGATGGTGGCTGAGCTCTGTTAGCTTCAGGTTCAGAAGTCTGGTTTTTGCTCTCTTTGAGATGAAGTCTGGTAGCTGAAGAAGGAAGATGTGTAGTGCTGCTTGTGAACCGGCTGATGCATAGATTCCCTTGCTGATTCTGATGTATGGAGGAGCGTGGGTGACACAGGGGACTTGTGTTCACTCATTCTGCCTGGTTATCTGGGCTATATTTTTCCATTTTTCTCTTGGGACCCAGCTTCCTGATAATTATACAAATGAAAAAGTGCCATCTGAGGAAAATAAAAGAAGGGTTCAGTGGGACCGGTGAAGAAGTATCACTAGAAAACGGAATTCAGAGAGGATGTGTAAGGCTTGGATGTGCTGATGCAATATGAATGAACTTGTCAAAGACATGTCAATTGCCTTCTTGTTCTTGCACGCATTTTGAATATCTTGGCAATATTTTCTCACCTGAGAGTTTGTTCCTCCACTTTCCTGATACCAGAGATTCACCTCAGTAGAATTAGGTCTTTCAGAACCAGGGAAACCATTCCCTCAGGGCAAGGGATGAGGCACTTGCTTAGGGGAACACTACCAGGCAAAGAACTGGTTTCTGCTTGGTTGTAGAGACAAAGTGAATTGTCATACTGATGCCTTTCCTTGGTCTTAAAATCAAGAGGCAAACATGGTTAGAAGGGAAAAAGGGATTTTACCTTGGTATTTAGTTTAAGGATCCTTAGGTGCACCACATCCAGGTGGAATGCCCCTCCATGCACACTGCAATGCACCCCCATAAAAGATCAGGTATAACATTATAGGTCTTACTAATTAGCATAACTATCAAAGATTCCCCAATGGGAGGCTCGAATGAGCCCCCTCCCCCACAAGGAACCTTCCCCTGGATGGTTCTATCTTAGTTTACAAAATGTGTTCTGGAGAGGACTTTGGTGTCTGGGGCATATTGCTCCCTAACTACAAAACCCCAAAAATGTTTAGTCTCCTAGCTGAACAAGCAAGTCCAAAAATGTAGACAAAAAGCACTAAAGAATACAGAAGTTGTAAAAAGGTATAAAAGGGGTTTAAAAGAAAAGGCAAAAAATCATCTTGGCGTCAATACCAGATGGAAAATTCTGGTTTCAGCCAATTTGCTTTTAGCGGTTAGGACCCACGAGGATAAGGGCAGAGATGCAGAAGGGGCTCCTCAAGCTTTTGTTATTTTGTTCCTGCTTTCCCACAGTTTTCCTTAGAATTCAAGCAACCTCGTGCAGCTGGACACTTTCATTACCTATATTTGTATGGCTTTATAAAACACATAGAACACTGTGTATGGGGGAAAGCTGTGCCAAACAAATAGCAGGGTCTCCATCATTGAGAGCAAAGATGAATGCAGAAACATACAAACCTAGAGAGCCTGATGAACTTGTAATTTGAAAGCAAGAGCAGCAATATTTCAACAACATCTTAAGGGAGAAGTCTGGCATCCATCTGCACCCTGTTCTGTCATCCCTGTGGTTATGTAACTTGTACAGACATGAATGTGTGTTTTATGGGTGTAATTGAAGGACACTGGAATTCTTTCTATTGACCTTAAAGGGTTTTAAATCAGGTACCATTATAGCCAAGGTTTGCCAGTGATTAGTGACTTTGGATTACCCTTAACATTTGGGAAATCTATTTGTGTCAGAGCTCATGGCAGGCACAGTTAAGTTTGAAATATATGTAAATAAAACACACTTGTACAAAGTGTGCCTATCAGTGCTAAAAAGCCAATTTATATGCACTCTTTACAAAGAAAATTCTGTTGCAGTACAAAATAAATTCCAGCTACTAAAATGGCTTTTGGAGAACAAAAGAACCTGCACTTGCACTTGTCTGCAGAGAGTAGAACGGGTTAATCAGGAAACAGGCTGCACCAACAGCTTTCTTTATTATCTCTGTTATTTGGCTGCATTTAGCAGGAAGCCTCCAAGATGGCTTATAGAACCTTTGTCTTGCCCCAGATTTTCTTCTGGTTGGAGTATTTTTCTGTATTCTCCACTTAAGCTGCAGCCCAAGGACTTAGGCCTGTGTTTGCTGCACCTCTGTGCAGCACTGCAGGGGGCACATGAAACCCCCAGGAACCTGATGGGTTTGGCCTCTACCCTGTAAGAGATATATCAGGCTTGTACCTTCGTGTTTATTTTAAAAAACTCAAGCTGATCACTCTCCTCTGCAGAGCATCATGTAGTGATCAGCACATGGAAGTGCACATCAAACACTGTTTCTCTGAACACCCACCCTCCTCCTACTGAAAGATGTCTCCTGCTGCAGGGACTTGAGCAGCCTGACACATCAGCTGAACCATGACCTCTTGAAAGGAGCTCACATGAGAAACTGAAGATTATAATAGGAGATTACTGTGCAAACAGCTGTGGACATTTGAAATGTGCCTGCCCTGTTGGCAAGGGTGAATTTCCTGCAGCAGGCTGGCAGAAAGACTGGTGTACCTGAGTCTCAGCTGCTGCATTCCCTTACCTGGGCCCCTAAGGATGTGGTTTTGTATTACACCTCAACTAAATAGGAGACCTTCCAAATGATCCTACTTCTTGGCCTTTCCCTCTGTTCCAAACTGGACCTAGCAACTGTCTGGACAGAGGATGACAGGATGTAGCAGCTGAGCTAATGAAAAATATTTTCTGTCTTCCTGACTCCTGTTTTGCACAGATGATCCTTTCCAGCTCAGACAGCTGAACTGACTCACCCTGCAAGGTCTGGAACCCCCACCAGAATTGGCAGGAGGGACCAGGGACGAGCAGAATAGCTGCTTTGCACAGTAGCTCTCTCTCCTATACCATTAGGTGTAACCTGAAACCAAAAACTTACTTCAATGCCACTTTTAACAAGCATCTAAACTACTACATCTGGAGATGAGCTGTTTGTTTACCTTTTTTTTTTTTTTNTTTTTTTTTTCTTTTTTTTCCTAATAATACCCAGCTCACTTTGGGTCAGGCTTGATCTGCCCGGTTTCCTCTTTGGCCTGCCTTCCTGGAAGCTGGTATCTTTTTTTTTGCCAGGGTTATCCCAAAAGTGATCACAAGCAGAACATGGGTCAGGTGAAGAGTGGTCAGTCCTGCTGCCTGCTTTCCGTGGTCGCTCGCTGGTCTGCAGCCTTGGCCCGAGAGCAGGATGTAACAGGAACCTGGCCCATGACCTTCTGCAGGCATCCTCCATCTTACTTGGTGGCACATCTTTCACATGTTGGGAGTGCCCCTGTGCCTTGGTGACAGGTTTAGCAGAGGTCACCTGCCACACTAGCACAGCCACCCATGTCCTGTGGCAGGAATTACCTGTTCTTGCTACAGGAGAGGTGAACAGTGAGTCAAAAGGACCAGACTGCATGAGTTGCCCAAGAAGCTGCTACTTTCACATCAAACATGAAGCCTCGAGAGCAAATTAGAGTGTGGGGATGTCTCATCCACCATGTATTTTTTGTGTGTTTTATGAGGTAGACCGAGTTCAGTTCCTCCACTCTATCAGTGTCACACCCTCTGCATTTCAGTCTCTGCGGTGCTCTTGATTTATCAGCAGGAGTTATCAGCAGGTCCCAACCTGAATAACATGAGGTTTGAAAAATGGAGAGTGGGAATTCCCTCAGGCTAAGGAGCAAACTGGATATGAGAAAAGGCTGCCACGGATGTCTCAGGTGCAGAGCACAGTGAGTCTGCTGATGTGCATCAGATTGTGGACATCCATTGCAGCCCTCTGGCAGTCCTTGTTGAAAGGCTGGGCTTACCTTGAAGGTGCCCAGGTACTTGAGGCAGATGTAGCTGAACTCTCACCAAGAATGAAGAAATTCTTGATAAAATCAGAAATCCCTCAATATATGCCACAGCGAGGAGAAAGGGAAATGTCTAGGAAAAGCAGCAGAAGTTATCCCTGAGCACAGGGAGAGCACGTGAAGTTATATCAAAAGCTGTATAAGTGTTTTATATTAATGAAGCATTTGAATTCCATAAGGATCCTGCTGCTAAGTATCAGGCATGTCCAAGGTAAACCTGGCTGACCTGGCTTCCTCAAGGGAGGAAAGAGCAGGAATACTTTGGCTCTAAAATGGGCTTAGGGAACAGGTATGTGCCCTGTTGCTCAGTCTGATCAGGACTAGGACACTTCTGGAGAGAGGGAGCTAGATGAAGCACTTGGAGAATTTCACAGGGATAGAGAAAAGTATCTGTGAAATTTAACAGCCTCTATGCTATGAGGAAGCTGAGCAAGAGTTTCTGGACTTTGTTTCAAAGATTTAGACATTTAAAATAAAGACACTGAAGTGTATGCATTCTTTCACTATCCCATGAAGGATGCTGTTGGTGAAATTAAGCATCAAGAGCCCAAGGTAAACTCTAGGTCTAACTCGAGTGCTTTATGCCATAGACATTAAAACCACTGCAGACTGATTACATACCACACTGCATAGTGGTGTCTAAGTGAATGTGGTTGCTCTGCACCCATGCAGAGCTCAACAGTTTATGTTGCTCTGAGTAGTGCTGGCTTCATTTGATAATAGGTTCAAGTGACACTTCTTCTCTCAGTTTTGGGGGTTCTGGGATCAAGCCTAGAAGAAATGGATGAGTAAGTGCTGTTCTCTTTTTAGCAGAGTAGATAATGCTTCACACAGATGCTCTGTCTCACTTCCCTTACACCAGCAGTTCAGGGTATGTTTAACTCTCAGACTCTGTAAACTTGTATTTTCTTCCTGTCTCATCATGCAGAGAAGCTTGTGTTGACACAAATTTAAAGTGATCCACTCCCAGCCTTGCTTCCTGCTTTCTGCTTGAGAAAGGTGGCAGGGGTGCTGTTGCCTCATCAATGACAGCCATCTCCTTCAGCTGCTTAGAACAGCACATTTTGGAAGCAGTGCCAGCTCCTTCCTGCCTTTTTTGAAGGGTGCCTGGTCTGTCAGATGAGGGGAGATACTGAAATTCTATGTACCAGTACATTTCTCTGAAGTGCCTGCCTGAAGCATTGACAAACACAAACCTCAAAGCCACGATAGCAGCATCCCCAGCAGGACTTCATGTGAGGGAAGACAAGGTGATTCTTATCTCCAAGTCAGTTTGTATCTGAGCAACTTCCTTGACGTCAGCTCTGGGCACGAGCTTACACAGGTGAGCATCAGAGCTGCAGTGCAGACCCTGTGAAGGTGAACCCGTGTGTGCAGGTCCCTGTGCAGGCCATGTCCCACTTGTCCCCAGCCCACAGTGGCTCTGCCCTGCCAGAGCCACTCCTCTGTGGTAGTCTGCTTAGGGGCTGCCCTTGTCCATCCACACCCAGGGCAGGCAGGGCACCCACTGCTGTACTGGCACACACTGACTGCTTCTCCCTCTTATGCCTCTGGCACCTCTTGTTTCCAGGGGGAACAAACTGAAGAGAAGCCATTATGAGAGGATAGAGCAGGGGATGCAATCCACCTCAGTGGAAAGGTTACTGTGCTGCAATGACATTCTGTTTTTGTGGCCGCTAGCTACCAGCCTTTGCTCTGATCTGACACATGGCCATGTTCATAATTTTAGTGAGGCTGTACTAGGCACCACATCTTGTGCTCTTATGGGTTTTTTTGTTTTTTTGTTTTTTTTTTAGGAGGTGGGATGATGCTTTTCGTGCCAAATGTCTTTAATTATTCTGAGAAGTTATAAGATGGTTGAAATTGAGTTAATTGTAGATCCTTCACTGAAGTCACACTAGAAATCAACTGCTGTAAAGAACTGAGCTCATGCTGTGTGCAACCTTTATCTTGAACCATGAGTAACAGGAAATCCGTGTGTGTTTTCTTGCAACAACCCAACACATATAGTTGCTTTAGGAGCAGCAGCTAGGGAGATTATGCAGCCATGCACCACAGATTTCAAAGGAGGAAAGTTATCAGAAAGGCTCCTGCCCAGCATTTGAAAGAGAGTCACCGCAATTTAGAAGAATCAACTCTTCAGTCTCAAAATGAAATTTGGAGTCAGCTCTGGGGAGTTGCCTGAAACCTCTTTATGTGCACCAAGACTGCATTTCCCAGTCCACATGTTCATGATTTGGCAGTTCTTTCCTCACTGTTATCCAGTGGGATCCTAAGGAAACAAAATCTACCTTTCCTCCTGCTCCACACTGGCCAAAGAAAGGACTAAGGATTAGGAATACTCCCACTTGCCTCACCCTCTGCTGCCAGCCAATAGTCTGTATCATAATTGCCATTATCTCTCTAAGATGGGGAAGTACTGGGCATGGGCACTTTCAAAAGAGCCTTTCTTAATGCATTACTTTCTAATTGTCATGCTTGGCTGCTTACTGAGGGTTAAAAATATGTCTTGATAGCAGAGATTAGAGTGGCTATGAAGAGATGGTTTAGGGAATCTGCAGTTTTTGTTTCCTCTTTTTCTTTTCTTTTTTTTTTTTTTTTTTAAGTTGAGGGAATGGTATTTGTCCAGGGAAGAAAAGTAAGGAAACAGACTGGAACAGCATATAACAGTTTTTTCATGTTGCTACGTATGCTTTTAGTACACATATGTGCTTAATGTTGCTAAATTTTTATTTGAAAAGCAGTTGGGGTTCTTGTTAACAAATAATTTGGGCTCTGGTGTTTTCTGAAAAATAGAAGAAAACTATGAAGACCTGGCATTCCTCCTGGAAAACACCATTTTAAAGAAAGGTTTTCTCAATAAGTATTTGAAACTCTTTTTGTTAGATCTCTTAGATCTTTCTTCTTGCAGTGCCTAGTCCTATCGCTGCAGAGAGGTTTTCAGATAGACTCATCTTCCATTGCCACACTAGATGCAGATGTCCATGAATGTAATTAGCCAAGAGCGCTGGGGATTTGGCATATTTTGAGGTCTGGCTACAATCTCTCTGCTTAAAGTGCAGAACACCTGAGAAAGTAGTTTTCTATCTGAAAGCCGGCTCCTTCTGAATTACAGACTGAGGAGCTAAACAGCCAATAAGCTGTATGCATAGCCTCATCTTTCTGCCACTTGGTTGTATTTTCTGCAGAATTACTAATTGTGTACTTCCCACTCAAACCTAGCCTTCATCAGCCTTCAGAAATTGCAAAGATATCTTTGGTTCCATCGTAACAGGTACTGGAACTGAAGTTGAACAATGAAGAACCCAAAACTGAAATAATGAAGGAGGAATTGTACAGTTTGATTTTGTCTTAGAAGTACTGGAGGAAAAATAAAAAGCCTAATACAAGAAGACCTCCAGGTCTGTATCTGATGCTGACACGGCATATCGGGTCCGGTTTTCCAGATGAAACAGTTCAATTGTCTAAATGTTTAATTGTTCAAACAGTGTAAAAATCTTCCTGGTAGGAGGGCCAGAAAGCACCCCAAGTGTATTTATGTACTGAAGAAAGGTGGGTGTGGCAGGGGGAATTGCAGAGTGTAGCCTAGCCCTCTTGAAAGCTGTGCTGGCTGAGCCCCTGCCAGAGCTCAGGGGAGGAGCTAAGGGCAGCAAAGTGCCTCTTCAGTTTCAAATGTGCACAGGAAGCACATGATGCTATTTTCTAATTTCTAAAGACCTTGTGCAAGCTCTGTGGGACAGCCTGCGGCATGTCACTGGGAGGGACTTCCTGCCTGCTTGCCACGATGATTTGGACGCTGAAGCTCCTTGTGCAGTCTTCACTTTCTTCTCCTGTCTTTAATAGTCACTGAGCCCACACCATGGAGGCAGGCAGTTGGCTTTTTGTCGAATACATAGCACAGATTCAAATACCTTCATGGGAGGTAAGCAGTAGCCCTGAAAGCATAATTAACAAAAAAAAAACAAAAACAAAAACAACAAAAAAAACCCCCAAACCAAAAAAAAAGACAGAAAGAAGACAAAAATATGGAAAGGTTAAGGAGCTGATAAATGGTTGTAAGCATAAGCAAACAGAAAGTAACCACTGGAATAGAATGCTGTAAGGCCTGCTTTAAAGGCTGGACAAGGCGGAGACACCAAAGTTCTGGGTGGCATGCATGATGACTGCTGTCTTCCCTGCAGAGTTACATGGAAACTGCAGTACCTGGCTGCACTTCCCAGGAATGCTGTTGCATCCCAGCTGCCCCTTGGAATGCACAACCTTCACTCATTTTTCTGCCAGCGTTCAGAAATCTGGGTAGCTGGGAATGGCACTGCTCTTCAACAAGCCCCCTGTTCTGTCTGCCTGGGGAGTCAGGGCTGCAAGGCACAGTGCTGAGCACAAGGTCAGATACAGCCTGGGAGAACACTGGTCTCCCCAATCAGGCTATCACCATCCTTTTCCCAGCCAGACTGGGTCATAACAACCTTCCCTAATGCTGGGGGTGCTCTCAGAATGCCTGTCATTTTCTGTTCACAGATAATTGCAACTGGGCTTTGAGTAGAGCACAACTGATGAGTGTCAGAGCAGCTGAGCTTTGGATGCATTGATGCACCCAGAAAATAAACTGGTTCTTAATTCAGCTAAGTGGGAACTACAACTGCAAGCACATTTTGTGTTACTTGCTGTATCAGGCTCTCCCTCAGGCTGCTGTTTGCAAGACCCTTCCAACATGCTGCCAGGCTTTTTGTCTCCAGCTGGTGAGAAGAAAGTGAAATGGCTTTTCAGTCAGCAGTCTCTTGACTAGTGGTGAGCAACAGGATCCGTGAGTGCTGATGGCAATATTTCCCTGTGCTTTCTCGGTCCTGTCCTCTGTGTTCTCTAAAATATGTGGAGACTGTTGAATTTTATGTGTAGATGTTTGAACTCCCAACACAGCTTATGTGATGAATAATTATTCATCAGCATTTCATCATTAAAAAAATATGACTAAAGCAGACTCTAAAAATTATTTACATATTTTGCAATACCACAGAAATGTGGTGGTTTATTATGTCAGATCTGTCAGGATAGGATTATTCCTGTACGTGTCAAATTCCAGGTTCCTGCAGAGCCATGGCAAATTTATGCAAGAACAAAACCAAACGTGCCTGCTACTTAAAATTGAGGTAATTCTGTAGAAAAAACTCCTCATTTTGCTGATTCCCTCTGTGTACTTTTATTTATATATAGCTAGGCCTTCTTCCCTCTCAGGAACTATTTAAAAAGTAGTAAAAGATATAACAAACCCTAAAAGAGAAATGAAAAATTACCTTGTGACCGATCTCAGTTCCCTGTGTGGTCTGAGGGCTCCCTCCAAAACCTACCCAATGGAGGCAATGACCCCGGGTAGGGAGAAGGGGGATGCACTTCTGTCAGTGCAGTATTTGGGTGTGTTGGAGAACTATACCCAGTGGGATTGCGTGGGTCACCCTGATGCATTTTGTGAGACAGTTTTTTGATTTGTTTTATGTTTTTAAAACTGGGAAAGCCTGCCAGCCTAACACCTTTTTAAAAATTACCTCTAAATCCCAGAGGTTCTTTAAAAATTATCACTTTGCCTTGGTTACACCAAACGGAGTAAATAGCTAGAGCAGATGTCATACAAACTATAACAGATGATTGACATGTTCATCAAGTTGAAGTTATTTGAGCTGCTAATGCAGAGTTGAGTCTAAATGAAGCCCTCCATGACTTTCTTTCTATGGTAGGAATAAGTAACTTTGATTGTAAGAATTAAACAATGTACAGTGTCAGAACAAGTGAAAAGAAGCACCTGTGGTTCCCTGTTGCTTTCAGTTAAATTTAATAAGAAATTCCTGTTGAATTCATTGGAAATAAATTCTTCATGAGGTATGCTACACACTCTTGATCTGTTCTTTTTCAAATGAAAACAACCACACATAATTTTCACATAATTAAATACACACATGCAGCATACCTAGATCTTGTTAGATTTTGGCTTACTGGGTTTTTTTTAAAATTGCAAATGCTTTACACCAGAAACTGCTATGCTAACTCAGAAACTTGTGTCCACTCTGACAAGACTAGGAGTAGTTTGTCAGGCCCAGTGATTCCTTGGTAAATAAACGGGGTTGGGACCTACCCATCTGAGATGGCCAATGGCACACAGTCAAGATGCCAGAGACTCAGCACACCTCCAGAGCTCACTGTCCCTGATGGAAATCTGAGTGAGGGACATAAATAGCTGCACCCCAATTGCAGTGAAATGTCAGCTCGTAGCAGGCTGGAGACACATTTTTTCTTTCTTCATATGCAATTGTTCACTCACAAGAGAATATCTGCAGAAAGAGAAAATAAAGCAGCTGCATGCACTCATTTCAGATAGAGAACTTTGGGATGTAGTTGTGTGAATCAAAGACGGTGCAGGGATTTGAACCTTGGTTGTCTGCACCCCATAGCACTGTCAAATTATTTTCAAGGTGCAACGTACTCCCCAAATCAACTTGTGCTTGGCTTCAGGAATTCGTTTCCCTGTGGATCCTCTTTGGATTTGGTTTCCACAAGGTTTGGTTCAACAGCTGGATCACAGGCTGCTGGTGGCTCTCAGACTACTGACCCGTAGGATTTCCTCCGGAACCAACACCATCATCCTTTCCCTCATTCTTTACAGCAAGGAGAAAAAAAAAAAGACAATTTGTGAAATTCTGGTCATGCCAGGCTTTGACTTTTCCTTTTGTCACTGGGGAGTCACAGATGTCACAGTGATTATTCTTTGGGCAAAGCTTGTCTGACAAACAGGAGGGTTCTAACACCAAGACTTTGTCACAGGCTTGAGGAAGTCATGGACTGCAATACAAAGTCACCTCCCTTAGCTGGTACCCAGTCCGCCACTGCAGTCAGCACCAGGTGCCCCAGCTCTGGTGTAAAATCTCTGTAGTTGGCATTATCATGTCTGTGGAGCAGCTTTGATTCCTTTTTACCCCATCCTCCATTTTGTGTTGTTGATGATTTTACTACTTGGTTCCATTTCCAACTGCAGCCAAGCTTCTCTGAGCTCTGAAGGAGACAGCAAATTAGCAATACCTAATCTGCTTGTGCCCATCTGAGGCATCCACTGCAAAGTCTTCTGAGGTTTGGGTTGGAATAAGTGGCAGCTTTCTATAGTTTTACCAAGCACTGTAAGTCTTCTGTGCAGTATTTGGGCAGTGGCAGACAGAGGGCTGCACTGAAATTCTTCTGACACTGAATTGCCAATAGCACTTCTATAACACCAGGGCGTAGAAGCCAAGTTTTCCTGTGATTATTCTTGAGGCTAGATCAGCTGTTGATGCCCAAACTAGGACTAGAGCAGTGCATTTTTCAGTCTGATGGCTGAATTACATTATATCTAAAGTACACTTTTTAAATTGCATGACTTTTTTTTTTAAAAAGTGAATTTTATAAGTGGTGCTTGGTAGAAACTAAATATTTTATTTGATCTAAAAAGTAAATGCTAAATTCAGTTTTCAGTATTTAAACCCCCTTTATTATTAGCTTATTACTCCAAATAAGATAATATATTACTCCAAATGTTGTTTTGAAAAGTACTGGGAATAACCATTTTTTTCCTTTTTCTTAGTTTTCATTTTCTACCTGTAGAAATCACAAGATGTGTTAAATTCTAGGAATAGTTTCTGTCTTCCTATAAACCATAATTTTGATGAATAACATATCTTTCAACAAAATATCTGAATGTTACCTGGTTTACAGAAAATGTCACAAAGCAGCGAAGTTTTTGTCTGCTGTTACTTCTTGGTTTAATCAAAAAGACCACTGGAAAATGGGGAACTCTGGATGTTATTCGAGATAAAAGCCTTGTGGGCTGGCTATGATACTATGATATGTACACAACTATTTTCTTATTAAATATAGTATAATGGAGCTTTAGATAAAAATTGTTCCATGGGGGACAAAACAAGAGCGTTGAGTGGTGTATTTATGATTCAGAAAACTTTCCATAGGATCAACCAAAAGAGACAGAAAAAGGAAAATATATATTATGGAACATATGACAGAACACCAACCAAATACAGCACCAAGGGCACACAGGGACTGTTCAGTGCTAAGCAGAAAAAAGCCATATAAAATCTCTTGGAAAGCTGATGTGTGTTGGCCTTTCTTGCCCTCGGGTGCATGAGGATCCAGCTCCCAGCAGGAACTTTGGTGGATATCACACATGGCTGGTGGTGGACATCAGCACAGGTGTCCTGCTGCTGCAGGGAGAGTGGAAATGACAGAAGCCTGTGCAGAAACCAGGCCAGGATCACGGGCTCGCTCCGTCTCCTGGCAGACTCAGTGGGTGCTGATCCTGCTGCTGTGCTCAGCACCCAGGGCTGCATCCACCTCTTCTTTGTTCACCGCTGAACTGAGCTCTGGATCCCCCTCTGCAAGGACTATCCCTCTCCACTGTTTCTACATGGGGCCCTGGTGATTCTTTTCCTAATTGCAGCACTTCAGATAAAATTTTGCTGGCATGGTTTTGAACCCAAACATTAAATTAATAAGATCTGATAACTCAGCATCTCTATTACATCTTCCATTTCTGTGCGTAGTTTGTTTCGGCTGCAAGATCTTTAAAGCAGCATCTGTCTTTCATTACATAATTGCATGGCATCAGGGACTGTGGAGTCAGGCATAAAGCTACAAATGAGAAATGTATTTAATTTATTTAACTTACATGTAACTTCATTGTGCTGAATGATGGTAGGGAAGTATGACCTCCAAATAAATAGCCTGCTATTTACTCATGATGATTTTTATTCATGTCTGGTGCACTGTGGCAGTTTCTCTTCAGAGCAAAAACCAACACTGCTGAATGAAAATACCAATTGCTGTGTTATTGTGCTCTGCAGTTTCTCCAAAAGCCTTGCTAGCACCTTTCCTTTGTTCTGGGAGGGCATTTTATGTATTTGTGTGTGAATCGTTCCTAAAACAAAGATGCATTCTCCCTGTCAGGCTGTGGACCTGGCACACATTTTCTTTAGAAAACATCAGAGCTGTCTGAATAAAAGCTACTTCAACATTGCCTTGCTGGTGTGTTCAGCCCTGTAAGAAAATGAACAATGGATTTTTTACTAAAAGTGCCATAAATTATATTTGATTTTGCTTACTGCCTAGAGAGTAATTAAAAAGCCATTTAAATGGAAAATAAATTATGTGGAAAACATAAATTGAATTTTCATGCAACAAGATGGTTCAACAATATAATAGGACATAAAGTTCATGGTAGAGAGCTCTGCTTTTTTTCTTTATGGGACTTCTGATGCAAATTGTCCCCCTAACGCTAATGAACTGTATACACATACACTTTCCCATTAAAAAAAAAAAATCCATTTAATGGTTTGTCAGATGTGGCAATTCTTGGATAGCGTCTTCTGGATGCTCTGCTTATGTAAATTCATTTCTGGTGCTGCCACTTAAGAAACTGAACACAGATACAGTCAAGATCAGCTCTGAAGGTAGCTATGTAAATGATGCCAGAGATTGTGCCTTTTCTTTTAGGTGGGAGGCACATTTCTCACCATCATTAGCTTTTCAGCACCCTGCTCAGCTACACAAAACCAGTGGTGGTTATTCACAGCAGGACCAGCAGGTCCCTCCCACACACAACAGGCTGAGGCAGGTAATGCCAGCTTCTCAGAAAACATAGAAAACATTATCGCTAACAAGCCTGTTTGCCTCACTCAGTTGTTTGGCTAGCAGGAAAAAATGTGGCGTGAGCAGAGCAAGGAGAAATTGGGATCAGAGCATCTTTTGCCTGGAGGTTAGCATAGCACTGGGGTGAAGGCAAATCCCTCAGTATCAGCTAATTGAGAGATTTTGCAATGAATCAGAAACTTGTGGTTCATTCTTATCCTAGACATGCCTGCAGGGAAGGCAGCAGTGTGGGGTGAATGAAGGATTTGCTCTTGAATCAGCCAAGTCCCTTTGCTTTTCCTTCATTTCCTTGTCTGTGACTCTGACAGCCATTTGGTTCTGTCGGTAAAAAGCTCCATTGGGACTGTTCAAGGCTGTGCCAAGGACATCAGTGGAGTGCTCCACACCTGTGAGAAATTCATCCTTAACCAGCGAGCTGGAAGAGATGCTCATAAAAGGCTGAAAACTGGAGAGCTGAGGTGGTGAACTGGAGGGACTGCACAGTTCCTGTCAGGAGACCTGGTTTACAACAACACTACATGAAAACTCTGAGACCTCATTTGCTGATAAAGTTTTGTATATGGATCTGTATTGCTGGGGCAAGGGCAGCAGTGTCACCCCTAAGGGATTCTGCCTGGGACTGGTGGATTACATTGCATCAGAGGATGCCTGTCTTATCAGTGTAAAACCAAGTTAAATGCTTCCTCCTTCAGAGCTGGATGTTGGTCCACGATTATGTCATCTCTGTGACAGTGACATTGAAGGAAAAGCCACAGAGGGCCAGGCGTAAAAATGTGAAACTCAGGACAGTGTCACTCCATCCTCACTAAGGTGTTATGTGAGCTCAGCATTACTGAGGCAGCAAAAATGCATGGAGGAGAGGCAAGAAACAGTTGCTGTATTTGAGATGTATTGGACCATTTATCATTTTTTAGGAGAATTCATTTGATAGACATGGGTTTAAAACAGAATAAGAAATGTTTGAAGTGTTTGAGCTCAAGGACTGCATTATTGCAACACGTCCCTCACAGAGGTGCTGAGAGAGAAGCTGGGCGGTCTCATTGCCTCGCAGCCTGCAGCATAAGAGTTAGGGATGGCCACTCGGGGAAGAAAAACAGATCCTCTCACTAAAGAGATCCTAAAGAATAAAGGAAGTGAAAAAGAAAACATTTTGCACCAGTCAAAACAGGAGACATTTCTGCAGAGAGGATCAGGCTAAATACGTCCCAGTGCTTGAGGCATCACCAGGGCTCTGGAAAGGGCCCTTGGATAAACATTGCATGGCCCTGTGGCCATGTCGCTTTGCCTTGGGAACCCTTTTGGGTTCCTTTCAGGACCAAAGGTTTTCATGAGAAAATAAGACCTTGAGAGGAGCTGTGCTCTATAGCAGAGCACACCCCTGAGTCCCCAGCATCTCTGGAAACAGCAGTAGTGACACCCTGTGCAGGCCAGCTCTTAGCAAAGCCTCGGCATTGACCAGGAACGCCAGGGAGGGCAACTCCAGCCTTAGTCCCTCCTTCGCAAAATGTTTGGTCTTTGCTTATGAGTAGGCACTGTTAAATGAACCTGGCCATAAATTATTTCTTTCCTCTGCTGAACAGAGGTGATTTTCAGTTTGAAAGCATGAATTTCTAATCAAAAAGAAAGCTAGTGGGAAAAGTACTTCCAGCATACTCTGGAGGTTTTGATGAAAGTGCTAGGGAGTAAAATGCAGAGTTGGAGATTGTTATGAAGTGCTGTGACTTAAAAAAAAAGCCATAAACAAGCAAAATCCTGCCACAGTCACAAACAAAACTCACATTGTTATTACCAGAGCAGAAAAAAAGATGTATAAAGTAACAGAGATTGTTTACACAGGGTTGCTGACACAGCATGTTCCCCAGCTCTTTTCACAAGTAGAGGCCATGCTCTTGGTGGTCTGCTAACAGAATTGGCTGCATAATTTTCAGATTTTCAATAAAGGTATGCATGGTTTAGGGATGGAAATACTTAAGAAAAGGGATTAATAGAAGGATTTTATTAGCTTCACAGGAACACTAATGTCAAAGAAGTTCATCTGGCAAAAGTGCAAGACAACCAAGTAAAAGAAGAGAAATTGGTATCATTGGGGAGAATTTTTTTCTTTTTGGGGGGGTTGTTTGTTTGCTTGTTTGTTTTATTTAAGGCAAAGTAGGCATAGGTAGGTTTCACTTGTTTGGAAGAAAGGCCATTAGTCTCAAGACAGATTTACCAACTTTTCTAGTAGTCAGGATACATCTGAAATAATAATGCTTGACTTCACAGTTTGGTTAGCAAGGATTTAATACGTGACACAATATTATTATGGATATATCAACACCCATCCTATGATCCTCTGTGACTGTTAAATGAGGAAGGCATCAAAATAATATGTCTTGTAAAAATAGCATGGAGTCTGTCTCCAATCTGTGTTTATCACTGCTACTGAACAAAGCTTCACTAGCAAAGCATGGATTAACACCTACTGATACTTAGTTCTCACAGACAAAGATACACTTATGGTACTCTTTTCTAAATGGTAATTTTGCACAAGGTCACCACTAGCAAAACAGCATAGTATAAGCAGGATTGCTGATATATTTTATTGGGATTGGACACCGTGGATTCAAATAGCCAAAGAGTAAAAAATGCGCTTGTGAAATGAGTATTTTTTTGAGAGAATTTCAATTTTGAGAGAATTTCTTGTTCTGTCTGTTCTCCAAAGGAAATAACACTTGTGCAACCACACTGTCTGTGTGTCTCTGTCTGCTTCCTCCTGACTGTTTGAGATCTGAGCCCATTCACAGGTGCCAACAAAATCTGAAAGGGGGCAAACGTGTCAACAAAACCTGTTTCATGGAAGCCAGTGGCTGGGAGGAGAATGCTCTTCGTCAGTGTAGGAGAAAGGCCATGGTGCAACAGAGGGGAAGGCTGAAGTCAGAGCTTATAAAGTCAGGCCCTACCACACCAGAGTGAACACACAGAAGATGAAGCTGTGAAAACCCCCCACAAAGCCAACACTTGATCAGAGCTTGAACGTCACTAGATGTAAATCAGCCAGAGGACAAAATCTATGGGAAACAGATTTTCATAAAACTACCTGAATAATAAGTCTGATTATATTGGGTAGCCAGGCATTGGCTACATCCTGTTTTCTATTCACTTCAAGATTTTATCCAAGATGTTTGGTTGCAAAGATGTTAGGCATTAGCACAAACTATAATAAGGTGTGTTATTTAAGTCATGTAGGAACATGTGTGAGATCTTGGTTGCAGCAAGGTCAAAACTTTTTATTTTGTGTTTGTAGCAGGAGGAACCAAGTCTCTGGGGACCCAGGCTGACTTCACAAATTTTTATTCAGTTTTGGATTTGAACCAAAATTCTAGTTTCCAGTAGTGGAAAAACTTGGCAAAATTCCCTTCTGGATTTTCCAATAAAGACTGTAAAAATAATATTTCCATATTGTTAGAAGGGAACTGAAAAACCGGAGAAACTGGGGAAGAGCTGAAGCATTATTTCACCACTCTCATCCTTTTCCAAGCAACAGTCAGTTTCTGTATACAATGCATGCAGGATGGAGAAGAACACTGGACAGGACCAAAGTTTTGCACGTGCATAGCTGACAAGAAAATCTGCAAATGGAATGCAGTGCTTGGAATCAAGGGATGCCAGGAGGTACATTTGCCTTGGACTCCTCTACACTTCCGTCCAGTCAAAAGTTTGAATTCACTGCAAGAGGGGAAGCTAGAAATTGCTACATCCATCTCCTGTTTCTGCTTTTATCCCTGTCATCAAGCCAGGAGAGAACACTGAGGATAGCCTCAATATACAACTGAGCAGTTGCACAACTGAAATTGCACTTGTTTTCTCTCCTTAAATAAGGCTTGCCTTTCAGGTTTTAAACATGCCTGGTCCTGGTCGTGACTAAATAAGATGAGGGTAAGTCAGGTAACCATGTTGTATTTTACATCTCTTTTTCTAAGACTTTTTTTTGAGGCATTGTCTTATACTATAGTCCATCCACTTGTTATACAGTGCCATCAAATCACACTCTGCTCTGCTTTGCAGTGCTAGATTGTAAGTTAAACATTTTCCTCTTCTTCACCACACTCCCGAATATTTTACCAGCAGTCACTACAAAGTTAAGCTTTTTGACAATAGCCAGTCACACCATGTTAATGGGAAAAATTTAGCTTGGGCTCTGAAGTTCTACCACCCACAGACGTTGTACCACCCAGGGATGTGTTGCTGTAACCTTGTCTACTTTACTTTATTTTCCTTCCCCCTTTCTGTTCACACCAAGCCTGTGAGCCCTCCACGAGCGAGGCTCCCCGCAAGCCCCTCTGCCCTTCAGTCCTGCCCCCTTGCTTTGCCTCACTGGGAGATCTGTGGGAAAGCACTGGGCTGCTTTCTGTGGGAAGCAAGGTACACAGAGCACGAGCGGGACTAAAATCATGTTTATCCAGGTCCCAGTCTAAAATTTGGATAGGACCTGCTAGCTATGTTCCTTTGTACCTGGCAACTGGGAAGTACATTTTGGATCTACTGCTTCAAGGTAGTCCAAAATGTTTTCTAGAGCATATTTTAAGATACTCTATAATAGATTTAATGTCGAAGTATTTAACAGTTTCCTGCTCTCACAATTCAAATTACAATTGCTATGGTAGGTAACATATTATTACATACAGTTTTAAATGCTTCCATATGAAAAGTACTCAGATAAAACAGAGAAAATTCTGAAGAAAAAAACCAAGAAGTGGAGTGAATAGTCAAAGGCATGGATAGAAAACTGCAGAGCACAAAATATGTGTTAACATTACATTTGGTGAAACAATGACAAAGCAAACCCTGGTAACTGTCCACAACAATATGAGATTGTAAAAAGACAGGGGGGGTGAGTAGGTAGGGCAGAAATTATTTAGCCTGGCAGTCAAAAGCCATTTGGGGTGGTGGTGCCACAAAACCCAAAAAAATCAAAAACTCCATCCCAAACAAACAAAAAATCAACCAAACAAAAAAAGACTGCCAGAGCCCCAGCAGTGTACACACTCAGTCATGCAGAAATTGCCTCTCTGGGTCAGCTGCTCAAAGGAGAGCTCTCCTGTTGTGCAGGGCCAGCTGCTGCTCCAGCACAAGGGAGATGCAGGAGCCACGGGCACCGAGGCCCTGTGCTTCAATTTTGCCTCCCAGACAGGATTGTGAAAGTGGAGCCCATTGTTCCTGGAGTCTTTAGACGTTGCTTTACTGGTTGCCTCATTTCCATAAAGCTCCCTGGCCTCCCAGTAACCCAAACTGATTTCATGAATACAGTTTTGTGTGTTTTAGGATTCATTATTCCCCATGTCCCACCCTCTCAGTTTTGTACGAGGTCATCTCCGTCCCTGTGCAGAAAGATCCTGTTGTAGCCTTAATTAAAAGCTGTGGGCACAATATAAAAGTGTTTTCCTTTGCTCCTCTGAGGGCCAGCCCCATACTTCTGCCTTCTTTCCTGTTTCAGCTGAAAATGAACAGGAAGGAAGGAGACATCACAGCCTGTAGCTCTGGAACAGGCAATAACATGACTTGTGAGAACTGGGGAGGAGGCTCCTATGCATCTAGAAAACCTGAATCCATGGAAACATGAAATTCAGAGTGGAGAACATAAGAGAGAGTGGATGAGTTCTTCCTTGTTCACCCTCCCATCTCCAGGCATGTCTACATCTCTCTGCATTATCATTGCAGCTTAAATTCTTGATGCAGAAAGTTTACTATGCTTCTCTTCAGAAGCTCCTTGTTGCACTTGCTAGGTACTGACCTAGATATTTTTCAAAGGTTTGAATTCAGCCTTCATTTTGCAGGCTCTTGATAGTCCAGGGAAGGGCGATGAACCACAGAGATGAGCCACAAAAAATGTATAGTCTCTTGTAAAGAGCTTTTGCATCATTTTGAGGCTGAGGTTTTGCATGCCTGTATGGAATAACCTTGACTGTTGTATGTCACAGCAAAGTTGTGGAATCATAAAAGTGTTAGAGCTAGAGAATATCAACAAATATTTGTCAGTTTTCACCATCTTCTTGCCATCACAGGCCAGTTCATTCAACAGACCTTCTAGTTGTTTTATTTACCCCAAAGACAGGAATTTTCCTTCACCTGGGGGAATCTTCATAGATGGTGCCTTTAAGAACACTTTTTCCATTAAACTTCTGGGTTTTTTCCTCTTCTTTACCATCTTATCCCTGAACTGGCACCAGGCTAATAACTCCTTTATCTCTACTGAAGTCTGGCACCACTATCATCATTCATTTGTACCAGTGTGGTGATCCAGAAGACACCTTGTCAGCCTCAATGACGCTGTTTGGTGGGTATAACCTTTATTCAGCAGTACATCAGATTTAAGAACTCACAGTTTCCTGTATAAATATTTGCAGGTGCTCCCTCAGAGTCAACAAGACTGATATATTTAGTTCCTTCTAATAAGTCACTTGCTATAGCTCATTAATCACTTTTATTACCCTCTCAATGCATTTGGTGAATGCAGCAATATGGTATTTGAATACCGGAAATAAGACAACTCATTAATTGAGGCAGTGTCTAAAACCACTTTTATTTTGCTATTCATTAACAAATCTACAAGTAGATTTTAGTTCAACACTATATTTGCAGAATTCACTAGCACTGTAAATATTTGTGTAAATAAACAATCATATTCAAAATCACAATCTGAATAGGAGTTCATATTTGCACAAAAGGTTTATCTGAACAGTCTGTGGGTTTGTGTCTATTTCATCTGCTTAAGGAATACATTAAATATTCTCTAAGGTTATTAACCTTGCTGTTTCAACAGAGGCCATATGTAAGAACTATTTTTCCAGTGTGACCTTGACCCTATTTTTGTAAAGCATCCTCAGACAGATGATTAGCATTGCCTACCATCTCACTTTTCCTTTCCTCCTGTGGGTTACTTTCGATACTGATGAATCAGAGGTGGATTTGTTAGAAAGGGTGAGGGGATCCTTGTAGGATCCCACTGCTCTTCCCGTTTTGAAATTCCAATGTATATTGTATTTTAGTTCAAAGGCACAATATTGCTGATGGGGAATAGGAGACAACGAGTTGTGGGGAAAGAGATCCTCCTCTGAGCCTTTCTTGTGGTCAGTCCTGCCAGCCCCACAGCTTTCACCTCTAGTCCTCACACCACACTAACCTGAGATCCTAGCAGTGCTCCACTCTGTTCATTTGGTGAAATGTTTCGGTAACCTATGTCCAAATATCTCCACACTGGTCCTGGCTGTACCAGAGAGCCAAACCCAGGATAGTGATGCTTTGTTTCTTTTCCTCCTCATTCACATTGTGTCTGCACCTTGATGTATTGTAGAATGTCTTCAATGAGAGTAGGTATTGGTTCGATGGTACGCACAGGTCTTTGTGCTGGAGTGTAGCTTCCTTTTTCATCTGTGCTCCTCCAGACACCATGCTACTGCTGCCTGGGAAATGTTCTGTGGCACAGATCTGCTCCTCAGCTCTGGTGCACTAGTAAGGCAATGGAAAGAACAATAAGATAAATGAGATTATGGTTAATAAATCAGCAAAAGACATGAAAGCTGCAATCTTAGTTTAGCCTCAAAGATCTGAAACTACTATATCAGCAGTGGCAGCATCTACGTGTGCCTGTTCCATGCTCAACCTAGAATCATAGGGTCATAGAATCATTTAGATTGGACAAGACCTTAAAGATCATTGAGTGCAGCTGTGATGGTTACATTGCCAAGTCCACTCCTAAACCATGTCCCTAAACACATCTACATCTTTTAAATACCTCCAGCAATGATGTCTCAACCCCTTCACTGGGCAGCCTGTTCATGTTGAGTATAGCATCCTGCACCTAAGGAGATGTACTTCTGTTCCACAGATTACATGGTGCTTGAAATGATTATGGGGAGGAGAAAAAAAGCACAGGCCTGGAACACAGAGATGTTTTCTTCAATCCCATGTTAATGTGTGTACAACAGAAGGGAATACAGTGCTCTGATATCAATGGGCACCATTGGGTAGTAAAGACAAAATGCTAAAAAATTAACCATGTTTCTGAGACACAGTCAGTAAATCCTACTTCCTCCCTCTGCCCTACAGGAACCAGGCATCTGCAATGGTGAGGCAGAATTGCCAAACAGCGTTTTTGTGTAGGAAAGTGTGTACATAGGCTAAACTGATGCTCAGAGGGTGGATCTCCTGCTCTAAATGCCCACTGCACCTCCTTTCTCCCTCTGTGCTTCAACAGACAAGAGACAAGACTGCACTACACACCTCACAGGAGCAGCTCACATTGACTAATCCTGGGTTATGGTGCAGCCATTAGCATCTGTAAGAAGGAGAGCTGGCCATATAACCACATTCCCTGACTCCTGGCCAGTTTTCCCCAGATTTCTCTATGCCTGTCAGTGGTGTGTTTTTTCTGTGGAAACATCCCATAATGTCACCTGCTCCCTCTAGAACATACTGTGCCATTGGATTGATTTGCTTAATTCATCTGGACATGCTAATGACAGGTATCAAAGCAGAGTAAGATTAAAGCAGTAGAGACTACTGGCAACAATGTTATTTGCCAAGGAAAGATAACATGTACCAAATTACACATGGAAAATTTCGGGGTTTGGTGTAAACTATTTGTTTTCTGATTGCAGGTATGCTGAGCTGCTTCTTAAAAAGCAGATAATTTAAAACCACACCTAACTTGCATTAGTATTTCATTCAAAAAAGTTTCTATACGCTAGATGTTATTCCATGGTTACTATAGTATCTTACATGCTTCTTACAGGGAGGAAGTGTTCTCCTAGTTACCCCTGTGCTAATTATTAGCAAACATTCACCAGCAACAGGTAATTACCAAATAATTATTTGGAAACAGAAGCAGTCAGGCCATGCAAAAATGTCTTTGCTGGGGTCACAGATGAGAGAGAAAATGCAAAAAAAGGGTGGTTTTAGAAGCTTAAAAAATTAAGACTTAATTGAAGTAGAAAAATTATTCAGCACAGCAAACTGAGGCTGCAAATATCTTTGAGGGATGTTGCAGCCCCAGCAGTAACCTCTTGACTCATAAGGACAGCTGGTGCAAGAAGGTTAGCACTGTGTGCCTTAAGAGCAGCAATCAGTTGGCAAGGAGGAAAGCAGGCAGCACCACACACCATACCAAACCACTGCTGTTTCCATGCAGAGGTAAATGAAAAGCACTGAGGGACACCAGGGCTGGCACGTACTACTCACTAAAACTGGAGGAAGGGGACAAGAACACAACCTCAAAATTGCTAACTCTTTTGGAAAGGCCATGTCAAGTTTAACTCCTCGTGGCTGAAAAGCTGGACTTTCAATGTGAGGATATCTTACTAAGTAAGTATATATTCATTCATCCTTGGGGCAGCTTAAACGAGGAACTCCTGTTTCCGAAACAGCCCCCTGTCACATGCAGAGCAGCTGATGGAACAAAGAACCACATTTGTACATGCTCAGAGTGACACCCATGGATACACATTGCTGCTGGAGCCTGCTGCTGCTGGAGAGGTATCGCTCTGTGTCCACAGAAATCATCCTCTCCTCATGCCCCGTGGTGCATCCAGCCCCAGCGTTGGTATTTTGGCTCAGAAGAGTACAGCAGACAGGGATGCAAGTGGAAAGGAAATATATTGCATGTGAAACTGATGGATTGCTTCATACTTCACTCAACATCGAAAAGCTTATTGCTTTTTTCACTCATAAAAGTGCAAGTTCTCTTAATTTACCACTTACTATTCTATTTTCACCCATGCCAGATCCCATTTCTAATGTCCAATCAACCCGCTCCACCTTGGGATACTGGCAAGACTTGGGGCTGGTTTTCTCCTTACGAAACAGAGAAGTTAACTCTGTTGGAACAGCTGGGACATAGCTGTCAGTTCCTTTTCATTATCAGCAGCACCCAGCTGGATGTCTGGAATTCACAGACACTGGGGGAGACTCATGTTTGCTTGAATTTTAAAAGCAGGTTGCTTGCTGGGAATGAATACCCTGCAACAGTTGCTCAACTTTGCCTCTTCAAAAAAAGTAAAAGCAATCCCAGTGGCTGCTAAAAAGCAGAAGAGAAATCAAACTGCTCTTCAGTTCAGAGCCTGGTTAGTGCTTGGGAGTTTTGCTTTTGCTGCAACATAGTCTGCACGTGAAATATTTTTAAAAAGACAAATATCCACAACAAAATCAAAACTAAGAAGAAACACTAAATTCTCATTACTTGAAAATCAGTTCCACTGCCACTAATTTCTTTTGAGGTAAATAATTATACAGCTCTAGTAACTTCAGGATTTTGGATGAGAATCTACTGCTGGGCACTGTAAGATCATAAATGATGTTTTGTTTGCCATATGTCAAATGAGCAACTTATACTTAATTTATAGTCCAAATACTGTGATTCGTGCAGCGGCACTGCTTCTTGGAACAAGAAAATTTGTTGAATTTCTCCTAGTGGGGGCTTGCAGCTGGTGTCTAGGACAGGAGTTTAAAGTATTTCTCTCCCTAATCCAAATTAGCTAATGACTTGGAGGATTCCTCTACTTACTTGCTTCTCAAGTAAACTTCCTAATTGTAAACTTAGCTTTTCATCTGTCACAAATGAAGGCAGTTCCCTTCTGGGATTTCAGACTGCCCTTTGCAAGGGGCTCCTCTTCATTTTGGCCTTGCTTTCAAACATACTTGGTTTCCCAGGTATATTTTTGTCCACACAAGAACAGTCCATCAGGAATTGTGGTGGACACCTCCTCAGACATCTTCCTTCTTCTTTTACTTTAGGTTGGGAGTTTTTGTTTGGTTGGTTGGTTGGGGTTTTTTGTGAGGAGGGGGGTTGCTTGTTCGTTTATTTCTTAGACCAAAAATAGCTTGGGCTAGCCAGGTGGTCATTTCACTCCCATTTATTAGAAGTCTAAGTTATTTTCCACCTAACTGAAGTTGTGACCATCCCTGCTGTTGAGTCTGGGCTACATCACATGCATAACACACTCTTCGTAATGTCTGAGAAATCTCTGCATGTTTTTCCTATAAAATGGTTAATATCCTGGACTAACAATTACTTAAAAGTACAACCAAACTGTGAGCTTAAACAGCCAGCCTGTGCAGGGGAGGAAAGTAGTCTTTTGTAAAAGACAGTTTACGTGTAAGCCAAACTGACCAACAAACCCACAAAACAACTTCTGTTGTTGTAAAATTATTTTATTGCATAAAATTACATAAGAATATTATGACAAAATAACTCAGAATACAAAAAGAAGGGATGTAGTGAATGTTAATGACCTGCCATTCTTCTCACAACTCAGAGTGTGCATGACAAGCTAGGCTCATTCCAGCTAGCCGGTCCTAAATACGATTTATACCATTGGTTGTGCAACTGCCTTCAGTATAACTATCCCAAAATCCCAGGGTAATATTTTCTCCTGACATTCTTCATGCTTGTGGCTGGGTCACCTGGGAGTTATTTTGCCGTGCCTAATTCTAGAGAACCAGCATCCAGGTCACAACCAGGCAGTAACTACAAATTTTGCTGGTGGTTTCAAAGCATTAACTCGTGGAAACACCTTCTTAGCAAGCTGATACACATGATCAGAAATACATTGGCATTGTTACTGTTCAGGATCTTTAGGAAATCCCAGGTGAAGTGAATCCCAAAGTTTAAGCAGGTTTTAGCCCCAGACTGCAATGCACACTTTAGCCCGATGCTGTTTTTTTTCTGAAGTGTTTACATTGCAGTGTAAAAACATCTCTCTTCAGTTATTTTAAAGGAGACTATTAAGAAATGTAATCTCACTTCACCTTGTTCCAGGGGCTTCCAGGATTCTTTGTGAAGCAAACGTTCTGCTCCAAACCCAAACTTCTTGAGTTTCATGTGTGTATTTAGATATGTGCTTGGCCTGCAGAACGACTTCTTTTCTTTCTCTAAACAAGGGTCATGGTCTATTAAAAACTCAGGCAGACTGATGATTATATGAATGTCTTTTGATGTTATTCTCTCTTCAGTGAGGCTTGGCCTCCTGGTGTGTGCATGTGTCTATTCATGGCCACAAGTTTAGAAGAAACAATCTTGTGTCTTGAAAATACCAGGCCTTGGTCCACCTTACCAGAATACCACTATAGGTTATTGAATTCCAGTGGCCAGAAAGTGGCAGCAATGGCAAGACTGTCAGTTTTAGTTAAATTCGGTGCTGAGCACAGCAGAAAATCCAGTTTACGGGCTCATAGCTGAAAAACAAAGATATTTTATAAGAACAAACAGTCTGGCTGCTTTGTTTTGGGGCCTTGACTGACTTGACCAGGAAAAGTTACAGCTTCCATTTGACTGTTGAACATGATCCTGTGATGAACAATATCAGAAATATATACCAGCAGTCAGGTGTGATTTGGACATAGTCTGAGCATAAAATGGCACTTCTGTTCAATAAGGCATGATTCCCAGCAAGGTGTTTACCTCGTTCTTTTGGTTCTGTGTTCATGCTATTCCAACTGTGAGAAAGAAATTGTCAGGGCAGAATTAGAGTAGCATGGACAAGCATATACCATGAGGCATAAAGCTTTCTGGGACAAAGAGATTTTCACAGACATTTAAATCACAAAATAGTTGAGGCTGGAGACAATATACCACGAGCATCCAGTCCTTATAGAGGTCATCTTCTCCAAAGTAATCTGGTGTTTCTACCAGATCAGTTCTCTGCACCATGGACCAGCTGGATAGTACTCAGCTAAGGAGACCAGCTCCATGTATGATGGAACTACAGTTTTACTGATAATTTTAAGTGTTCTAAATCAATCTTTTTTTGTTTCGTTGTTTAAATATGCCTAGGTTATATGGGACTGGACGAGTCTTGCAAGTTGGTTGAGATACTGTGTCTTTATGACTGCATGAAGGAAGTCCAGGGACTTGTCTCTCACCACCACGCCAAGTCTCATGTTCTACTCCAGAAGAAATTTCTTTTGTTGGAATGGCCCAGATCAGGGTTAGGAGGTGAGTTAGCAATGGGACATGGCAAATGATGAGGGGGCAGTCTTGTGTGTCCTTCCTGCTTCGCTTTCACTTAGCACTATAAGCATGCTCATAAATAGTTGCTGAATTCCTTGTGGGATTTGAACAGGCAAAGGCTGCTTTAAACTACCTTCATAGTTCCCACAGTCCTTAGGACATCTGGCCACACATCCATTTCGAACATAAAACACGTTGTCTTGAAATGGTCCACTTCATAATCCCAGAACTTCTACAATAGAAGCAAATATTCCAGCCATACTTTTTCATCCTTAAACAAGCTTGTATTTGAAACAGGTTCTAAATGCAGAGAAGCTTTTCATAAGCCAATCTGAGTTCTCCCAGTTTGAAGACATTTTTCAAAAAGCGAATAAACATGAAAAAAGTCTTTTGGGATTTCTTGTTGTGTTTTCTTAAATGTTTCATCAATTACTACATTTCCCATGTGCTAAACCTAGCAGATGGTGTGAAACGTGCACCTGGCTCCAAATCTGAACTTCAGAACTGATTCCAGAAGATGAACCATGACCCTGAATTCACACACCATTTCTTAAGTACTCATTTCTAAAACATCAAATCTGTGCAAATCACTTTCTTTGTACCTTCTTTGTATCCAATTACCTACTTACTTGTACAACAAATACTCTGAAAATAATAGATTCAAGGTGACACTGAATTTATATTCAGCCTCCAAAACCAGAGATGAGTAGGAGGGACTCAATAAAGAACTGTTCGTACCACCTTCTGTGTCATTTTTGAAATCAAGAGGATCACTAAATCCTCTACAACACCTGGCACATAAAATCTTATCTCCCTCAAAACCCACAGAGATATTAATGGAGCTTACCTGCAGAGCCTGAGAAATTAATAAACCGAGCAGTGTGACTCAGTGTTTTTTACCTACATGAATTCTGTGCTACTGCATGGTTCAGAGTGATTCAAAACAAAAACAGAGATTGCTTTGTCGAGGAGCTAATGCATCCAGGCAGAATCCCCTTTGCATTTGAACATTTTAGAGTCTGTATCAAAGCATTGCAGTGAAAATCTGCATGCTTCTGCCTCAATGTGTATATCCAGGCCTCATCATTCAGCAGCAGCTTATCAGCTTGTCTTATGGGTCTGTTTCTGTGGTGTTATGGCCCTGTGATGGTTTGTGCTCTGCTGCAGCTGGGGGGACACTTGCTGGTGCTTTGGGTGTTCAAGTGACCCTGAGTCTTGATGATACAAACAGGAAATGCTCTTCATTTGGGGAGACACTGACTGGAGAAAAACTTCTGCAGCTACTGGTGGAAGAACATGTCCCATGGTGGGTGTCTCATTTGAAACATGATGATTTCATTATAACTGTTCTAATTAATTATGAATAGTTACCCTGCTCTGGTCAGAACCAGGACAGACTAAATGAAACCCAACTTTATTCCAAAGACAGGTGCCCACTCAGTTTTATAATTACCCTTCAAAATGAAACGTAGTACAGATTAAGTCCTCAGGAAGGACAGCCTGGCTGTGGGAAAGGCCCCATCTCCAGTGCTCCTTGGGCACGGAATCAAACCATATGTTCATCACAGCCAGGGAGAAGTGGAGCTGATGATATGCAAGCTTGCTTTTGCGCCTTCCAATCTGGAGTAAAGTACAATGGTTTCTGGGATGCATAACCAGGAAGACACTCAGTGCTTTGCCTCTTCTTGCCTTGCTCCTCTCAGCTCTGACAAGGTGAGCCTTTGTGGCAAAGAGGTTCAGACCCTTTTGTTTGACTGACTTAATGCAATTCACAGCAAACATGAAATCTGCCACCTGAATCACAAAAGCACTTGATGACATTGGTGAAAAATAATCACTGGGTACTTATTTCAGGAAATGTTCCAGGCCAGATTGGATGGAGCATTGAGCAACTTGGTCTAGTGAGTGACATCCCTGCTCCTGGCAGGGCGGTTGCAACTAAATGATCTTTATGGTCCCTTCTAGCCCAAAGCATTCCATGGTTGTATGCTTCTACAACACAGAAAGCACATCATGTCTTTGGTGAAGTGTCACTTAAGAAAAAATGAGATTTCACTTCCTGTATGTATCACGATCAGCAGCTCTGTGATGTGCAGCCAAATTTCCCATATATTTGGAAATAAAAGGATACCTTCTTATGGTAAGTAGTACCACATGTAGACAGCTCTTATGCTCAATTGTGTCTGTCTGAAGAGGAGTGCTATTATGGTGCAGCACAGAAGATTTATTGCATGGTGGCTTTTTTCCTGAAATTAACAGCTGTCTTTTGTTTTAATAATTGTGTATATAAGGAAAATAAAGTCATAAGACATTAGCACTTCCAGTTCTTAAGGGCACTCTGCGTTGCCTAGGAGAAAGTCTAAAGTTTGCATAACAGTAAAAACAGAGCAGCCTTAATTTTGCAAGTGTGTAGTAATTTTACTGTAGATGAAAACTCCAAAAGGAAGCCTCTGTTCATTTCCAGTGCAATTCACTTGTTGTTTGTGACTTTTTGGCACGTGAATGCAAGGAGATATAGTGAGGTACTTTTCAGCTAGCAGGCATCCATTTCCTTCTCTGAGGCAGCAATAATCGTTGTTGAAATCTATCTCTAAAAACAGGAAGGCTTATCATTTTGATTTTCTAGCAACCTCGCCCTTTCTTGTGAACCTGACCCTCACTACGAATCATCTGCTTTGATTCAAGCCCCACTGTTACAAGCCTGAAGTGCAGGTATTTCCTATTTTGCTCTAAAGCGCGTACGGTGTGTGCTTAGAAACGTCCCTGCTCAGGGTGATTCACCCAGCCCTGAGCAGGAGCATTGGCTAATGGAGCTTTACACAGGAGACCCACATGTTTATATCATGCTTTTGTTTATGTTTTATTTCTGTGGAACAGAGGGAATGAAGCAAGATCTCTTGCGCTGGGAAAATATTATCTGAGAGCAAAGCAGAAGGAAAAGTGCTGAGGATGAATTTGCAGGGACCACAGCACAGATGATATTTTTTGACATAGCAGCAGCAAGTAAACTACTCTCCGGGTGGTACTTAGCAAGAGGGCTCTCCACACAGAAGTGTAGCAGACTCACAGCTGAAGTGATGTTGTCAGATGTGTTTCATCCCTTCTCGAATGGATCCTTGGCAGTGCATGCAGGGTTAGGCACATGCTTGGTGATGCTGACTAATTGCTCCTGAAGAGAGGAGCAGTCAGCCAAGACCACTGCCCTCCCAGCATTGTGGCCACTGAAACCTCCAGCCCCACTCTGTGTTTCGGCAGCAGAAACATTCTCTGGGATGCCCCAGGCTCTAGGTTACCCTGTGGGAGAAAGCCCCTTCACTCCCCACTCCACAAGCAAGCTGGTGCCCAGCTGAGGAGCCCCTGGGACATGTTAGCCTGGGAAACTGTTGTCATCACTTTTGTCACAGGCTTTTGTCTTTGGCTGGCTGTGAAGTAATCCTGGGGTGACGATGGTAGAAGAAGGGATATTGGCTTGAATGCAAAACACTATTAAGACTGCTTTATTCCCAGGAGGACAGTCTGAACACCTCACTAAATCAACCCAGGGAGTGGGCATTTAAATGGTTGACAAGGAGATCCAGAAAGAAATACTTTGAAAAGGTTCGTAAGCAAGGACATTGTTTACAGTCGTCTCCAGTTCCAGTAGAGAACAGCATTTCTGACACCGCTTCTTGCAGGAGTATTACTGCTTTCCTCAAGCAGGCTGGAGAAGGAAAATGGGAGGTGGTCTGGGAACTTAGTTTCCATGTTGTCTTGTAGCGTTTGGACAACCCTAAAGTTACTGTTTATTCTGGGATCTTTCCCCTCTGTCTCCCACCCACAGCATAGTGGTCATCCAGAGCAGCATTGTGCAGGGACACAAGGGCCCAAGTGCACCAGCTCCATGCAGTTCCATGTATTGAGTTACACTGAGGCTGATGTACCTAAAGACAAGGAGAAGGAGCTCTGGTTTCCCATTCCAGCACTTGTGGCACCCTTTTTATGGCATTGTCTGCTCTGTGCCATCTTGTCTTTGTGGCACATCTGCTCTGTTACAGACATTAGCTGAGTTAACTGCAGAGCCAAAAACAGGGCTGCACTGGAAGTAACTGATCAGCCTCTATCAAAACTGCTGTTGAAATCACAGTCAGTTCCTGAAACAGTAGATAAGACATCTTCAGCAAGCTCCATTCACAGGCATCACTGCTTCTGTCTTTTGAGGGCAGCTGCCTGCTCCGCCTCCAGTTCTCAGCAACTCCTTCTCCTCCTGCCACCTGTGGTCCCCAGCCCCTCCCTTGTCTAAAGCCCTGGGAAAGTCCACCCAGGATCTCCAGTGTAGGAGCATGTAGGTGCCAACCCTCCAGCCTGCTCCTGGTGCCTCCTGAACACCTCTGCAGAGCCCTGCATGGCGTGAGCTTGTCCCCCACGTGTCCCAGCACGCCCAGAGTGTCTGGGGAGCTGCTGAGGAAGTGATGAGGGCTGGCCACAAATACAGATTGTGTCCTGGCTGTGAACTTGACAGTCAGGAACTGCAAAATACTCCTGTGGTCTAAAGCAGTATTTTCAGTGCTTTTTATTCTCTGGGTTTTTTTTTGCTTTGTTGACACCAGAGATCACTGATAATAGATGAGAAAAGGGGAGAGGAGGATTTCTCATTTGCAAACACGACACTCTGCTTCCAGCAGAGGAGATTTTGCAAATCTTTTGCAAGCGGGGGAGCAAAAACTCACCACGGAAAATGCACCAGGCTTTACCCCCACAGTACCTGCAAGATGATGCCCAGCTGGCTGACAGGAACAGGCTCTCTTGAGCTTTTTTTCTGCTTACTGTCACCAGGAGGTTTTGAACATGCACATGTCACACCCCAGGAAGATGTATAGCTGTATGACACAGAACAGAAGCTGTTTCTGTGAAAGGAAGAAAACAACTCTACAGACTGGGAAGGAAACAAGCAATCTGGGCCAAGAGTCTAAACTCTTTCTCCTGAATGCTTTCCCAGTCTCTGACCTCTCATTATTTGATTATCACCGGAGAAATTTAAAGAGTGTATTCACTGACTCCTGAATAAATGCTAACCTGCAACATGGGTCATACTTGCATAATTCACATTTTTACCGGTGCATATGGGACCTGAGCACTCTGGCAACAGGTTCTGAGTCGACTGTGAAGAGCCAGAACAGCTGAGGCACTGCTTATTTCAACAGATCAGTCAAGACAGACCAGCCCAAATATTTCTTGATATTTTGTATTTTGTATTTTGTATTTCTGCTTACTACATGTTTAATGAATGTAGTGCCCAGCAACTTCATCCGTGGTTTCTACTATGCATGGCTCCAACCAGAGAGCTTACTAAAGGCTTTTCTTGGTCCCATTTAGTAGCAGGTGTGAAGAAGATGGACATGGATGATCAAGCAAAAGAGCAAAGCAACACTGCAACAGCACAGCAAGCTGAAGGTATCACTTCCTTGTTGTAGTTCAGATTTTTGTAGGCAACACAGGAAAGGATATTTTAAAGGTGCATTTAAAGAGCTGCACTAGAGCTACTAGAGAGCAGTGGACTCTGTGGTGAATGTACTCAAAATCTGAGGGGAGGCATGGGGGATCTGGTGGGCCTAGACCTGATGAGGCTCTAGTAGGGAAGATGTGCAGCACTTGCTTGTGTAGTCACACTAGGGTGCAAGTAGTGGGATGTAGACAAAATGGTATGCCAGCAAGAAGGCAGTCTGTGGTGAAATCTGATAAAGGAAGAAGAGGCTGCAGGGGTTGTGTCCCTAAAGCAGAAGGGTAGGGCAGCTGGTGACAGTTTGGGAGGCAGAAACGAGATAAACAGCCTCTTTCATCCCCAGCCCTTGTGGTATACAGTGATGATTAAGATCTGAACTGATTTATAATGACTGCAGCTATTGCTGTCTCACTTATCCCAGTTTTTTGCAACATAACCCCCTTCTCTCACTCCAGCCATCACTCTGCTCTTATTGATCATGATTTTGCATAAGGAACAGGCTGACCTTCCTTCCCACCCACACACATTTGTCAGCTTTTTGTGTACAGTACTGATTCTTAAATCCTTGGGCGCCAAATTTCTTGCTCTGAAATCTTCCAAACCACTCTTGACAGTATTGTTTTATCTTTCTAGTCTGTCTATCTTTCTTTATCATAGTGCAGAAATTCAATCGTTGCATGTGGTACAAATCTTATGTCTCAGCAAATTTTACATTTTCTCATGCAATGGGGATGTGATGCACAAATCCTGGCTTTGCATGTCAGACGTTGTGCACGTCAGTCAGATGCACACAAAATTGCAATTCTGTCTGAGAAGCAGGATCCAAGCAAACAGTGTTGGTGGCAAGACCCTGCACTGCTGCTCTCACATATCCTTGGCCGCTTGAGTCCCCGAGAATTGTCCAGCTCCTAACATAATACATCTTTTATAAAAGAAAAAAACAACCTTCCCTTTCTTTTTCTGAGGCCACGACTTAGGCTACTCACAGACATAGATCCAGGAAACCCAAGAAGGATGTGGTTTTTAAAAGCAGCATTGACAGGTAGTGTGTAGGCAATTAAATCATTATCACAGTGTTTAATCCAGGTTACTGAGTAGCACAAAGGAGTAGGAAAGAAAGTGGTGGAAAAGATGCCATTCCTTTTGGTTTTTTGAACAAGCCTAGGACTCCAATCTCCTAAAACAAACTGAGTAGTTACTGAATTATTGAGAATACACAAATACTAAGAAATACATACTAATTCTGCCTGTAATACACCCCTGTGGACCCAAGAAGAGAGACTGTTCAGAATAAGATTGTCATTTATTACATGGGTAGAATTTTGCAGGCCAGCTGACTTGCTGCACGCATGCCACTGCTGAGAATAGTGGTCTCTCTGCATCTGGGTGCCTTGCTTCCCCACAGAATGGAACAAGTGGAATGTTCACCATACCAAGCAAAGGCGTTATCTTAGCACCCTTCTGTCAGAGTGCTGGTAAAGGGGAGGAGAGAAAAGGAGGAAGAGTGAATCCCCTTTCAGAAGTAATATGGATTTGCACCATGCAGTCTTGCCCATGCCTGCCTCTTTGTTTCTTTCAGATTGTACAATCCATTTAAACTGATTAACTAATGGGATAAAAATTTTCAATGTTCCCAATTAACATTCAAGTCTGTATCAAAGATAACGTTTTAAACTCTTTCCATCACCAGCTTTTTCGAAGTGAGGCTGACTCCAGCTCAGCCTGGTGCCCTGGCCGCTGTGCCATGCATCCCTGCTGCTGGCAGGAGCTCTCTGCACTTTCACCTGATCCCATCAGCTGCTTCCTCCTCTGGGCCAGTCCCCGTGGGGCTGCTTCTGCACTGGTAGGCAGATACAGCTTCTGTGGCCTCCATCTCAGCTTGCCATGCCACCTCACAGGGGAGGTACTACACAAAACCTGAGCCTTCCTCATGCCCTCTTTCTGGCACTTCATCCTATGGCCATCAAAGAGGAAAGGGGTCCCAAAGACCAGGGAAGAAAGAATGGAAACAAAAGTGACATGTATTTTCCCTCATCCATCTGAAATTTATCCTACACTCCCCACTTTGAGAAGAATTGGTCTGTCTCATATTCCCTCACTCTGATTGGGTTCTTGGGTTTGATTAAAAAGAACCACAACCTAAAAGAAATCAAGGCGGCAACTAGATTTTTCTCTTTTTCTTTAAAAAGACAGAGTAGACAGAAGGAAGAGTTATTATAAGGAATATTCCCAGATGAGTTTTCTATTGATGTCCTAGTGTGGTCTATATTTATTAACGATATATAATGCTTGCTCTCTGTTGAGTGGGTATTTTTGCAGTTTATATAAGTGTGATGAAGGGATGCCAATGTTAGAGCTGTGTTTCAGTCCAGCAGGCTGGATGGGAAGGAAACAGAAGGTTTAATTATGGCGAGGTGTGGATTCCTGATACCAACGCATGACTTCTGAACTTACAGCAATTGGTAAAAGCTGCTCTTTTGCTTTAGAAGGAGAAGCATTTCTTGAATGGTGGGAGAGGACACAAGTACGTGTTCGTTTTTTTCAGAAAAGCTTTTACTATCACATTATCAGGAGGAGAGATGGAATCCCAGCAGACTGTCTTTTAAGCACTGAGGAAATAATAAAGTTTCAGAGTATTGGCATATTTATAATTAACTGAAAATTGCTTGATATTTTTATCCTTGCAAACATTTTTAGCATCCAAATTTGCTTTAGGTGATTTCCCCAGGAAATTAGGTAAAGAAAGTAGCCCAGTATCATTCATGTTTATCTTTCTTCATGCAGTGCCTGGTGGCAGTGTTGTTTTTTAGTTTCCCATGCTTTTTTATGAAAAATGAGAACACTGAATTCTTCATTGAACAATGCAGTTCTGCAGTTTTGTTTATTTTTGCAAATTAAAATCCTGGTTCAGCACAGTATTAGCTTTGGACCTAGCAGCTTGTGTTAGTATTGGACCCAGAAGCTAGTGTTAGTATGGTGCAGGTTTGGCTGCTACATTCCTCCAGGTAATGCACAGCTGGCAAGCCTTAGATCTTCATGCACAAAACAGCCTTTTCGGTAGCACAGCAACCAGAAAAATATACAGGATTAAGTTCATCCACCAGGTTTGTTGTGGTGGTTGAGCTCCTAACATTGTTCACTGTTCCAGAAGGGTGAGGATCACTGAATGTTGATCATGGAGGCTGGTAGCAGCAATTTTTGAAGAAGACCAGAGGGGAAACACACACAGAACAAGAATGAGAAGGGAGAACAAGCGGAGAAAAGAGTTGAGGGAGAAGAAAGAAAATGAGAAGCAGACAGCACAAGACAGAGAAATAAGTAAAACACAGTGGTGCATTGCAGGCACAAAAGCAGAAATGGAAGTGAAAGAGGGGGTGTTTCAAAGGGACACTGAGCACCAGCCCCAGTCACACTGGGTCAGCATTTCTCAGCCATAAGGCACTCAGGCCCTGTACCATTCCCTGGCCCAAACCCAGAGCAGAGGTCTCTCTCATGACTGCAGCTAAGAACACTACTGTGCCAGCCACCACAGAACAGTAGTCCTGCTCTACTCCCCTTGGTCAGGCAGAGGCATCCTAAATGAGGCACTCTGGAAAGCAAGGTTACTGCAAAATAAGGTGGGAAATCCCTCCTGGCTAAGAGAAATAGCCTGAGGTCAAAACATGCAAAATCTCAAAGCTTTCCATCACTGCTGTTATCACTTCTGATCCATTTTTATGCCGAAGTAGCTTCAGGTATAGTTACTGCAGTAGGCTGAAGTTAAGAAACTGAAAAAAACATAGCATAGCCCTTCCACACAGTCAGCAGCCTCCCAGCAATTAGCCAGCTTACATGGAAAGAGGATCCTTGTGGAGTCACAGTTATTTGTTTTTTTCATTCTGCCTCGTCAGCCTTTCCTCTGTCTGGGTCAGAGAAAAAAGCCAGTTGCCTGAAACAAACTCCAGTTGATCTGAAGTCTGAACTAGCCCTGACCCTAATGACTCATTCCCATGTTCTCCCTGATTGTTCACTAGCCAAGAAAAGTTCCCCTCGGTTTGCCAGATTTTCAGGATTTTCAGAATTTTCAGTATTTGGGCTGTAGGGTTGGAGAGATTTTCTTTGTGGATAGTTTGACTTGATCTTTTTATTTGTTCACCTTTCTCCTTATGTGGTTATGTAGTGTGATAGGCTGGAGCAGACAGGAATGTGCTCCCTTAACCCTTGCACATTTTCACATTAGTGAGGGATAACTTGAAAGAGGGAACTCTGTTCTGGAGCCCAAGCAATGCATCCTAATATTCAATTACCCTCATAGCTGTAGAGGTTGTTAGTGAGGCCAGTGCTGCTTATTCTGAAGTATTTGTCTAGCTGTACTGTGTGAATCCAGAGGAACAGCTGGTCTAAATTTCTCTAGAAAGAGTTATCTCTGAGCAGCTTCAACTAATTTAATTTCTGCTTTGGTTTTGGTCTGTCTGGTCTCCATGCCACCTCACCACTGGGACAGCCACACTTAGAGCAGAGTTTTTTTTTGAAATATGTCAGTGATTCATATGCTCCTACCACAGCTCTCTGCAGCCCTTCAAAAAACTGCTTTACTTGCAGAAAAAAAACCCAAACCAGAAATAGGAAGTTCAAAACCAGTTTGCTGGTGTAACACATTAAAAAATTAATCATGGACTCAGTTTACACACTCTTGTTTTGTCCACACAAAAGGATTGTGATGCCACTTTTGTTACACTGTTCAATAGTCTTACACTGCTTCACAGGCTGGTAGCTTCTACTGTCAGTGATAAGGTACACAGAAGGACAAAGCATCAATGCCAAAGCCTAAACTTTTAATTCAGGAATTCATTTAATGGTAAGACTTTGACAAAGTTTGAAAAAAATATTTTATGACTTAATCACAGTCTTGATTCTTACAAGCCCAGATTTTAACCAGGCTGCTGCTTTCTAAACTGCCCATTGATTTGTGTTCATGATAGGCTATATTTTTATAACTTCTGTCAAAGTAATATTTAAGGCTACCACAAAAATTCATTCCAACCCTTCTTTTTGCAGTGACCTTTCCATGCAGATGTTCTGCAGGGAACCCAGTCCCCAGAAAACCCGACGGGGATGAGCCAGGAAATGAAATGCTGAGAATCTCAGGCTTGATCTGGAAGGCAGCCAGGGCACACTCCCGAAAGCAGCAGCGAGGCTTCTGCCTTGAATGTAGGTCACCACTCACTTATGGAAATTCACTGCTCATGTGAAGAGTGCCATGAAGCAGTGCTTTAGGGAGAATAGACAAACATGTAATGCTTTCTGTGCAGTAATTACAGTGGTGTGAGGGGGAAGGCTCCCAACTGCTTCGGCTTTTTCTACTCCTTTTTTACCACCTCAGTAGAAGTGAGGCATGTGAGCATCTGACATCACTAGAGAGATTCCTTGAGGACACATTTCACTTGGAAGAATAGTTTAAATACAAAATTTCTTTATATAAATAAAGCATCTGTCTTTTCTCTTTTTAAACAGATTACATCCAAGAAGTTGTTCCAGGCTAAATTCTATTGTCCAGGTGAGGAGATGCCAGTGAGCTAATCCCCCCATTGCCTCCAGATGCCTGCCCACAAGCCTGCCTGCAGCAATTGATGGGGATCATTCCTCTCTCGAGGAATACAGACACACACACACGTGCACAGATATTCCTTGTGGAGATCTGACTTCTCATGGGTTCTGCTGACACAAGCTGCAGAGCATGCTTACTGTTTGCATGTAACCACACAATTAAATATGCTGGTATTGTGTTCTGAAAGCAAGGAAGAAACAACTGGCATGGTCAGAGCTGACAAACCTTTCATCTGTTTTCATTTCACTGAGTCATTACACTCATCAGAAGAACATCATCTTTCTTGTATATCATTTAATTCCAGGGCAATAATGTCCAGTTCTCTGCCACTTTGTCATCCCTTGTTTTGGAGATGTCACTTAATGACCTGCTCTGCTGACCACTGTCATCCCCATGTGCCAATATCCTTCACATTCAATAACCCTTAATGTATCTCAGGCATGATGATGCAAAGAAAATGTAAGTGTTCAAAAAGAGGTCTCAAGAGATGCCACACTAAAAGACTTGTATTGGTGCTTCAGTCTCAGATGAAGCCATCAAGGTCTTTCATACTGGCTGGCTGTTCTGAAAAGACAGCATCTCCTCTTGTTAATGGTCCTGTTCCTGCCTTTCTATCCTCCAAAACGTATATACTGCCCTTTGTATTTACACTGTGCATTTTTCTTAGTCCCTGCATGCATTCCTCTCTGTAACACTAAATCTTTTGATAAAATGACTTTTCTGTCCACCATACCACTAACAGTTGTACTTCCCAGAAACACACTCCTGACAAATAATGCAGTTTGGCTGCACAACGCACACCAGTGCTAGAGTCCTAGCACTGTAGATTTGGGCCTCAATCAGTAGTTCCCCCACGTCTGTGACAACAGTTGCCATAAAAAAGGGCCTTTTATCCACCTGCATAACAGGGGCTGTAAAAGGAAAGGATTCTGCTTGGCAGACAAAAGTAGGACATCAGGCCCCAATCTCATACAGTCTCAGTTCTGGCTTAATATCATGATTATTTCATCTTTCTGGGAAATACTCTGGTTGGAGACATGCTGCATCTCAGTTCAGTTGCTTCCAGCTAAGAGGAGAAACTCATACAAGTGAGTTTCAGATCCCAATTCTGATACATATTTAATACAATTTTTAATACAACTGTCAGGACAAAATGCTTTACTGGCCAATGACCATTTCTGAAGAAATACGTAGAGGATTTAGGGAGGACATAGGGACTTACATCCAAAATTAAACTGGAAAATAAAACCAAAACAAAAAACCCAAACACCAAACCACTAGCTCTGACTCGGGGAATTTTTTTCCTTATACTTCCTCTTTTAAATTCCTCCACTCCTAGACGTGCAACACTGAGCATGCCTAGAAGTGCCTTGCTGCTAACCTGGTTGAACAGGTTGCCATCCAAGCCTAATCAGTAATCAAGGATTGGAATATGAATTCTCTGCTCTGTCAGTAAGCAGCCAGCCAGCCAAATCTTTCAGTTAAATGTTCCAGGCTTAGTACAGTTAGTTACAGTGTTTCTGAAAATGGTCAGCATTTCATTGCAGGAGCCAGGTGCAACCACAGCTCTTTCTGTAACATAAATCCTGAATTGCCTTGCCACTTGTGCTCCAAAAAAACTCCTGCTGCTTTAGCCAGAGTCTGGGCTCCAGCACTCCACTCAGCACTTTTAACATCCCCACAACCCTGGTTGCAAAGATGGGGATAGATATGCTGTAAACTCATCACATGCTGAGAAACTTCATTCAGGGTTTGTGCAATGACACATACAATGAAAGGTCCACAGGACTTGTCTACAAAGCCTCTATCTCCAAAAACAAGCCTCCAACTATTTAGCACAGGAATAGCTCCATTAGATGATAATATCAGGAAATTATGTACTTTATTCAGACACCTATAGAAGAAGGGTCCAATAATATGTGCCAATTGAGAAAAAAATAATAAAATGCCCCAAAACCCTTTGTGGAAAGAGCTGATAGATCTTGAGTTCTCACGGGGTAAATGATTTATGATCCACTCATCTGAATTATTTATCCTCCATTCACCTCTATGCCCTCGAGAGGTATTTCTATTATGCAGCTCTAGTTATCTAAAAGTTAGATATCTAGTCAGAGTTGATCGTCTAAGGTCACTTAATAGTGGATATGCAGACAGCTCCAGAGGAAGGGCGACCCCTCCCACCTTAGATACCTCCCTTAGACTCTACATATTGACCAGAGAAGAAGCTGAAACGGCTAGTTCAGACTAGGCAGCTACCTTAAAATGCTGCATCCCCAGATACCACCCTGGGTATGGAACTAGAGCCTGGTGTGGGTGCAGCAGAGAGCCTATTGCTGTCCCATGCTGGGCCAGGGCTTGTTGCAGGCAGGGCACCCTGCCCATTCCTGCTCCCACTGCCAGACTTGCTCCAGAGCCACAAGCATCTGGCTGAGGAAGCACACTTTCTGAGTGGAGCAAAAGATTAATGGTCTGGGAAAGACGGTGAAGGTGATGAAGATGGGGTGAAGGAGAGAGAAGAAAAGAGTGCTTTTCTCTCTCCTCTCTCCTCTCTCCTCTCTCCTCTCTCCTCTCTCCTCTCTCCTCTCCTTTTATTCTCATTGACATTGGCAACTGCATTGACAGCCAGGCATTGTAAATCCCTTCCCATCACGCAGGTCTCACACTTCCATCCTCGTACAAGCTCATTTGTTACTGTGAGTGGGCACACAAGACACAGCTGCCAAAGCAAAGCTGTTGGGGGGAGGAGAGGCAGTGCTGCCCCATCTGCAGACCGGAACACGCTGCTCCCCATGCTGGAGACAACAGCCTCCACAAAGTACTTATGGGAAGGACAGGAAGACAACCAGCATTCAGATGTCCTGAATATGCAGATTTATATTTGGAGGCTGTTAGAAATAAAATATTTTAAAGCAATCACATTAATCAGGGACTTCTCATGCATTTTCTGCAATGAGACCCAAATGAAAAGAATCACAAGTGCACACTGCATATAAAGGTTAATCAAAGGCAGCTTCTTCTTTTGGCAGCTACATTCTTCTGCTGGTCTTTGCCAGGAAGCATTTACTTCATTGTTTCTCTTTTTTGTTTTGTTTTGGGGTTTTCTGGGAGTTTGGTTTTGGGGTTTTTTGGGGGTTTTTTTAGGGTTTTTTTCTTTCTTTTAACTATATATGTGCAACCCCCACTCTCAGGTTTTGTAAAAGTTATATCACACACATTTAAAATACATGGAGAAGAAAATTTTGAACCTGTAACATTTCAAAGCTACTTTGACAAATGAGTTTTCAGTAGTTTTTATTGAGACTTTTCTATCTTTTGTAGAAGGCACTGACTGATCCTTTGTTGCAGACATTGGAGGTAATCCCTTTAAGAAAACCACCTGAAAAACCAGAAAACTGCAGAGCAGCCCCAGTCTGTCAAGCAGCTGTACAAGCTTGTTGATATATTTGTTCTGGGGACAATGCCTCTTACACACTGCCCAGCTGGGAAGCATTTGGAAACATTTTATGGACGGATTCAGCATTAAATGGTGGGTTGACTGCAGACTGCAGTGCAGGATTGCAGCATCTAAGGCAGCTTTCAACAGGCCCACACCATTTTTAGATGCCATTTATCTGGTAACATTCGCCTTGGGGAAGCACAGATGTCTGTGCTCTCATTCACCCGAGCAGATCACCTCACACAGCTTCAATCACAGCTAAGCTATCACAGAAGCCCTGATTGCAGAAGATGCAAGAGAAGGACTAAATCAAAGCACCACCATTCAGCTGGACAGTGTCCCTGCCTCTCTAAGTGCTGCTCCTCTTTGAGGTGGAGTGCATCTGTCTGTGGGGCAAGGGTTGTAGGGCTTCCTGAACCCTCCTGCTGCTTTGGGCCAGTGCTAGGATAAATCCAGGTGGTCCTTTGGTACAGCAGCAGGGCTGACCTTGGCTGTACTCTCTGCCATAAGCACCAAATTTCCCATAAATCATTAATTTTTAACTTCTCTCAGTCTATGCCAGGAACTGAATCACTGTAAAATAACTCATACTCAATTTGAAAGGAGGCTGAGATAAAACCAAGATATTATCTTTCCTCTTTGAAGGAATTTTACTGTCCAAGATCTAGTAGGTACAGTAGGACTATTTTCACATTCCACCATCTCTATCCTTCCTTTCTAGCTCCTCATTGGACTTTTATCATCACAGAAAATCTCTAATAATTTTCCTCTTCATATTCTTACACCATTTCTAAACTTTGCTCTCTGAATTTTCATCTCGTTTAAATTTCTCTTTCTCTACCTTTTCCATTACTAGAAAGGTTTAAAGGCTAAATGAGATGAATGAGAGTTTAACCTACAATGTAGTTGCACTTTCCCAGTCAAGCCCTGGTTCTCAGACTCAAAATTTTTGCATTAAAGTTTCCCCTTCAAACTTAGAACAGATGCAGCTAACATGCCCAAAATTTTGCTAAAAAAGGCAGATTTCTGAGTTCCTTTTAGCCTAGCAGGTAAAAACCTACTTCTGGCTCTGCTCTTGAGATGTATCAAGTGATTATGCTGTCTGCTTTGGTTTCTTATCCCTGTTTAGACTATTTGTTTTAAAATTTCTAGTTAATCTAGTAAGTTTGCATGGAAGATGTAAATGAGATCAAAATCCTACTTTGGCTGCTTTTGTTTGTCCATGCAAAGCAGTAAATTTTATAACCTCAGTGCATTTTCTCCTTAGATGCAGTGGCTTTAAAAGCAGTTGATACCATTGAAGCATGTTATCTACACACTGGTGACATTAAGATGGCTACAGCACAGCAGAAGGGAGGTGGGGCATTCTGCACCTGAGCTTAGCCACAAGACTTGTCTGTTGTTCTTGTGCCACACGACCCTGCCCCTCCAACAGCTGGGATTCATCCAGAGTCTCCAAGAAGGGATAAAATACTGCTTCAGTTTCAGCATGGAAAGATTCCTTGCTGTGCAAAAACCCATAACTACCCAACCCCTGGCAGGGGATGGCAATTTTGCTGGAGGTCTTGATCATGACAGCATGCCCATCCAGGTCAGGAAAAGTGGATGGACGGAGTAGCTCTGGGAAATCTGTATAGCACATGTTGCCAAAATCCATTCAGTGAATGGTTTCCATCTTCCATGAAGTTTTGTAATGACTTTTCACAGCATATAATCTGGAGAAGGTCAGGATTTCTTCTGATGAAATGACATTGGTAGTCTGTGGAAAAATACACTGTTTTTTCAAATTGAACAGTTACTGCAGAGGACTAATTTTAGTATAACTTTGACCAGAAAAGGTCTGTTAGATACAGAAAGGTAAATCTCATCTAAGAATGGTTTTGTTTTAGTCATGGAATAAAATTCACATCCCCTAAAACAAAACAAACAAAACAAAGTGAAAGAGAATAAGAGAAAACGGAGAGAAGGGAAGGGCTAAGATCTGATAAATGTTGGAGACCGTGACCTATTATGAAATTACTGTGCTGTGAAAATAAAAGTTTGTTCTGTTCTGCTTAGGAATTTAGGTACACAAGACAAACAGCATTTTTCTGTTCAAATACAGCTTTTCAGTGGAGCAAATACATTGGTAAACATCACAAGCTGTGCTCTAAAATTTTTTTATTCCATCAAATTCTTCTTAGTTTCTTTGGACATCTCTTATTATCTCCTCAGTGGACACTAGCTTACAACTTTTCTATGTATGCTGTTTGTCTCACTGGTGTTGTAGGACAAAGTACAGCCATCCAAGATGTGTCTCCAGCGATAAGATTATTCAAAACTGTTTGTATGACTTATGTGCTGCCTGTTCCTACTGATATTTTATTTTGCTTCACAGCTGCCTTTCCAGATTTTATGTCATTGCCACTTACCATAGTATTTGTTGTGTGGGTGTATTGCTAGTGAACACAGCCTAACTAGATTTACTTTAAAATGCTGTGAGTTTAAACTGCAGTAAGTTATTATGCCTTATCAAAGTGCAAATACTATGTTCCTACCCACACGCCTCTTGCAGAGCTGCAGGTCTTTAGGCTGGAGTCCCTTCCTCCTGCCCAGTTAGAATAAAAGCCTAGGCAGAGAATTAGGTACCTTTTTATGTTTGGAAAGTTGAACCAATGAGCTCAAAAGGAATTTAACAAATATTTTGAGTTTGTGTGCACATGTATAGCCACGGTGTATATCTGTAAAGGTTTTTTATCCAAAAAATTCCTTCTTTCGCTTTCCTATCCCCTTCCTCACCTCCCCTCACCGCAGCTCAAGTGCACAGTAAAGGTCACGTATTAGAGGAGCTGGAAACAGCAATACAGTGTATCAGAGTCTACCTGTTTTGCAGAGCAACCCATGAGGAGATGGCACAAGATGATGTCAGCCCCTGGGACGGTTCAGAGCTGCCTTCCCATCAGCAGCCTCCCATCCTGTCCCTGCTTTTCTGGTCTGACAGCCAGCTCAGCTCAAAGCCTGGCTGTGCAGATGACTTTTAACAAAGCCCTTTGAAAATTAATGCAGCCACTTCCATTCAGGAACCACGTGAGTTTTACTCAGGACCTGCACTGAGGTACATGAGACCTAGCTCTGGAAATACACAGCTGGCAATTTTCTTCAGCTGATGGGGAATTTTGCCTTTTTTTCCTTCAGTTCCTATTTGCAATTTTTGTCACCACCAGACAAAGAGACCTTGAATTCTGGCAGATAGCGTGGAGGAACTGGGAATCCCTGTTCCTCATTACACTTTTAAACTGAGCAGTTCCCAAGGTGTTATGAAACACTGCAGTGGGGTTACAACAGGAAGCACAACCATCATCAGCAAGTAAAACACAGGCATTCCTTCCTATTCTAACATTTCAGAACTTCCTTATCCTCCAGCTCAAAATCATCTTACAGCTGTTGCATTTATTTAAAGCAATTTTTTTTCTTATTGCTTCTTGGGCCACATTAAGGACCCAACCCCTGCTCAGTCCTTCTGCATGCGGAATTTGCATGAGAAACAGGCAGAAGGAAAATAAAAGATGCAATTTAATCAATCCTCAGTGGAGACCCTGGAGTCTCTGGTCAAAGGTTTGCAGACTGCATTAGGTACTCTCCTGGTTCCATCTGAACTCCTGCCAGAGCTGTGTCGTGTTCCTCCAGCCTCATTTCTCTTTTTCTAATTATGTATGGTGTGCCATCAGGATGGAAGGTAATCTCACAGCCTATTTAATATGTACCTGTTGACTCCCACACAACAGTTTAATCAGAATTTGATAAGGTTTGGAGGCAATCCATCTGTTTAGAGGCCAAACAAACACAAGCAGTCCGAGAAATTGCTCTCAAAAGCCATAAAAGGGATTATTTCCAACTAGGTGCAATGCCCGGGTCAGATCCTATTAATTTTATTTATATGAGCAGTCAAACCATGAATGGAATGACATGAGTGCACTAGGTAAGCAGGATCCAACCAATTATATTCAGCTCCCTCAATATGCTTAGTCCTCATTCATCAAGAGTTCCAAGGACCTTTTGACCACAGTCAGACAACACAAGCAGCAAGTTTAAGCACAGGATTATCTGAGCAGTTAAAATTAGATACCTGCTTTAGCATTTCCTGAGTTAAAATTCAAAGCAGTTCTTGGGGTTTGGTCTTCCCTGCTCTTATTTGTGGATACAGAGGAAAGTCTTTGTGAAGATGTGGCTGCTTCCAGCCTTCACACAGATTAATATGATACAGTCCAACATTTTTTTGCCAGCTGAGGAGTTTACTGTGCAAGAACTTCTCCAGCTGCACAAAGAGAATCAAACCCAGTTACCCCCATGAGCTGGATTTCTTTTCTCTCCTTTAAGGCTGACTGTCTGCAGAGGCAGAGATGTAAAAGGGCTATTGCATAAATCCAGGAGGATGGATGAGAGAGCTGGTTCCCAGGTACGTTGCGGCCAAGTACCACTGCTGTTGGCTGCAAAAGTAATGGTTGCAGCTCCTGGCCAGGGCTGTGAGCAAGGAAAGGGAGTCCAGCAGGGCAGGCAATAGCCACACATGGTGCCAGAGCAGCATGTCTGCCTTCATTCACCAGCCTGTGCTCAGCACCCTCTTTTAGCAGACAGGTACAGCACTGTTCCATCATTTGGAGAAAAAAGTCAAGAAAAACATCAAATCTGAACATTTTTACTTTATCCTTAGTGCTCTGAGGTAATTAATACTTGAGCCCACTACACAGACAGCTGGCAGGTTGCAGACAACCTCCCAGTGCCCACCGTGTATTTCCAAGTGCTCAGCTTTGGTTTCAGGGTCCTGTAGCTGCTCCAGCTGCACCAGCCCTCAGGGCCTCCGACTGCAAAGCAGCCTCTGCAGCTCCAGGATTATCTGGCTGTCAGGGACAGGGGCTGTTGATTTTCAAGCTGCCTGGCTCCTCAGGCAGGATGCACAGCACAGTGATATAGGGTAGGTGTATACCACAGCCTCTCAAGGTTAGTCAGCAGCTATTATTAGCCCTGAGCTGTTGATCCACTGACCCTTTCTTTGCCTCTGTAGGTCAGGTACAGACTGCAGAAAAACTTGCAAAGGAGTGAGCAGTGATGGACAAACTTCAGAGGACAAAACCACTGATGGGTCAGCCTCCCTCAGCCTTGTTCAGTCTCCATCCATCCTGGGTAAACAAGCATTGGTGCTGGGTTGCTACGAAATGGTCAGAAAAGGAAGGCAGCAATATAAATTGTAAATTGTGACTTTTCTTCAACTTCCAGTATAAAATTACCTACAGCCTGAGGATCTGATTGACAAAATCAAACCCATTGCATTGCATACCCCTTATGCCCATTGCCTCAGATTTTGTAGCCTTTATATTACATGTTGCAGAACACACACAAGTCTAAGAACCCACGTTCATTTTACAAACAGCTGTTCTGATTGAAAATGGCACTGCCTTGACTGCCTGTCCCTGCCCCAAAGTGAAGATCACTCCCTGAACTCCACACATACATAGAAAGAGGGCTTGTGTGAGCTTCTCCTCATCCTTGTCAGAAAAAAAATGCACTGGGCTATTTCACCTTGCCCAGAAAAATGCTGATTTACAGAACAGGTAATGCAGTAAAAATTGGGCTATTTGAAAATCTTGCCAATCAGGCATTCAGAGTCTCCAGACGCTGTTACAAAACCTGAGCCTTGAAATTTATCAATCAAAAATTCTCCATACTAGCACTAAATGGTTCAGAACATTTTATTAAAATCTCACTGTGAAGTAAAATGGTGCTGTGCACAGACACCCCATGGTTTTTTTCAAATCCACTCTCAGACTTCACTCCAGTTTTGCACATTATCACTACTTGTGTGTAAAGGTCTGAAATATATCAAGACTTCTTTCTCTCAGCAAGTATGAAGGAACAAGACTTGAAACCATGAGCCCAGTGACTAAATTTAAGCACAGCACTGAAAAACATCAGGTCATCGAGATTCTTACACTTTTCTGTGTTAAAATGCTGCTTCTTTGAAGGCACTGTTTAAAACAAAGTTAGCAAACTTCACCAAAAATATTAGCACTACAAAATGTAGTTGGATTGGATTAAAAAGCAATGGATATTTCCTGAGATAAGTGCTTGCCTGCAAGATTTCAACTCTACAGTAAGCTTTATGGGTAAATTAATTTTTTAGCAGATATAAGCATCCGAAATAAGGAAATTTAAAAAATAACAGGCACAATGGGCATATCCAGAAGAGGAATACACTTATCCACAGCAGTTCAGTTTCAGCAAGTCACTCCAAAATACTCTTTTTTAAGCATTTATCTTTTTTGTTTCCCTCTTGGCAATTGTGAATTTTGTTTAATATTCCTATGAGTTTGTCTGCTTGTGATTCTGATAAAAATAATCTTTTTAATCTAAGCTGAAGTAGAATGAATTAAATCCAAGCTTACATTAGCATATAAATGACTCTAACAGAGTCAGTGTGATGTTTATTGTAAATGGTTGTTGAAATACAGCATAATATTTTGCAGGTTCAAAAAAGACTAAATTTTTAGTGTTAAATACCCTTTTTATTACACAGGTATGCATTGTACTGTGGTACTGAGTGCATTCATTAAAAAAAATCTATGAATCATTATTTTTTCCATATTTTTGTAGCCATTATTGCTTCCATACAAGGGTACATTTTAAAATGTAGTCTGCAATTGCTCATCACCAGCAATTATTCTTAATAATATATTTCAGTCACCTAGTTATTCTGCTAGACATATGTAAGGTAAGACACACCTCACCAAGGAATGGGCTATATTTTAAGGTCTTTTTCTTTTTCCTTATGAAATATCCTGCCTAGAGACACATTGAACTGTTTTTGAGCCCCTGAAAGAAGAGAGAGGTAGAGAAAGAGCAAGCAGCATGGTGAACGAGCTGGTTAACAGGGTGATCCAGAGCAACAGCTCAGGTCTCAGCTCCTAAGGTACATTGGTTTGCAGTTCAATTCTATAAATATTAGTTCTTCAAGCTGGCAATGGCTCTCATCATCCTTTTGTGTTTATAACAAAAAAAAGTCTAGTTCTTTCCCAGTCTGTTAATATAATAAAACCTCTCTCTCCAATCTGTTCTGAAGTGTAAATGCCCTGAAAAGGGCTGATGACTTGAGTGCTTCTCCTACTATTTTGCTTCATTGCATATAAGTTGGCAATTACCCTGTGTGAGCTCATCTTATAAACTACACAGGATGGGGCCAGTTCAGTTCTTGTGATACCTTTGAGAAAACCCCTGGAGCTCTAGAAAGTGTAAGTCATTGTTTGTTATGAGACTGGCCTCTGTTTGAATCCTTTAGTCACTTACAGAGGAGCAGGCAGGACGGATCACCAAGGCTGCACCAAGCCTAGCACACCCTCACCCAATTCTTCCTGAGCAACGTGAGGGTCCCCAGCTGCTTTCACAAAACCCAAGCACAAAGTGTCCCAACCATGGTAGCTCTTCCAGGGGACCAGGCAGCCAGAGCTCAATGCTGTCTGAGGCTGACCAACACCCCATAGTCACAGGCAGTGGGCAGGAAAGGTGTTATCCTGTTATCCAGCCTGATCACTGCCTTTTCCACGAGCCAAAAAGCCTTTTCAGCATCCCCATTCAAGTGCAAGGGCCAGTCCTACAGGTTTACAGAGAAAATGAGAAATCAAGCTCCAGCTTTACTACTCTGGGCGCTTTGTTAGTGAGTTTATAAAGCGCCAGTTGAGGATTCTCATCTCTATTTCTTCAAACCCTGCATTTTCCGTCTCCCAGAAGTACCTCCTGAACTGATGGGTAAAACTGGATTATGACCCCAGCTCAGGTAATTATTCTAACCTTGAGCACATCAGCAAGGCTTGCCGAAGGCACTGCCAGCAGTGTTCACCCACCTTCTCATCCCTAACTGTGCCCAGCCTCTCTGGCTAAAGACAAAGGTAGAAATCCCCTCACATATCTTCCCAAAACTGGTTACTCATTAAGAAGGAAGTTGGCAGGTTATGTTTAACGAGTTAATTTCTTATGAGTCCATGCTCATGGCTTTTCACTTTGTGCTTCTGTAATTCACCCTGTTTCTGCTGCTCTGATGGGTTCCCTGGTCCTCCCCGATGAATGATGTTCCATCCTTTTCAGCATTAGCGACCCTGTGCCACTTCATACTACTGACAAATGTCTTAAGCTTAGACCAAGTTCTTGTACCCAGGTGAAAAATGGAAGAATTGGATTGCATTGGTTTCCAAGCACATTCCCAAAGAACATCACTGATAGCTTCGCTCATCCTGGCTTCCCGTGACACGTTCACTGGCTCCCCACTCTAATTCCTGTGTGAAACCCTCTCCCCTCATTACATAAGTAATTGCAATTACAATTTCAGCAATGCTCGAGGCCCATTAAGTTATTCACAGAAAGCCTAGTAAATAAGTCTTCAGTAAAATATTCTTCTGGGTTTAAAAACACAGGTTTTTGCTTTTGACAGAAGTAATAATGAAGGCAAGACCTCCTCTCGTGTTCTAGGGTGTGGATGTTGGACAGTTAATTGTTTGAAATCTTTTAAATTAAAAATCAGAAGATGCAAATTTAGGATGTATAAATGCAATTTTTTCTTGGTTTTTGGTGCACTCTAAAATGACTGCAGCTGAGCTACCCCTACTCAATAACATAAAGGATAATAATAAGAATAATGCATTCTGAAATGCATAATGGCAACAGTAAATAATATGCAAATAATTAAAAGAAGAAACTAGATAGAAAATACTGAATGCAGTATATTTTTTTAAAGTTTAACTTTGGCAAAAATATTTTTCTGATATTATGCAGATACCAACTGTGACTTACAAGTTAAATAACACCTTGGAAATTATATAGCAGATATTTATTGCAATTTCTCCCATCCTCTATGCCTTACTCTCTTTGTAAGACTTGGAAATAAATTGTGTTTGTAAACTGTAAGTGTGAGAATTTTGAAACAGCTAATCTTCACAGGATATTACAGTCATAAATTACCTTTAAAAATATTGGGGCAGTGATCTGGTTTACAACACATTATGCAGTTATCAGGAACTACTTCCAGAAGGTGTTATTAATGGCAGCAAAAAGCAGTAGTCAATCAGTTTTTCTGATACAGCATTATTAATATTAAACCACAAAATTTCTTGGATGAATTTTCAGGGGAAAAAAAAAAGTAAGTAGGATATCTGATTCCTGCCAGCCATGATATAAAAAGAAATATATTTTGCATGCAGAACTATTGTATCTCTGAAAATTGCCACCGAATTGTCACTGGAAACATCAAATCATCTTTTTGTTCAGTTTTGTATTTATTTACCAAACCACTTATGGAGGTCTACAATCAACAGCCTTTTATTAAATAATCTGAAAATGCCATTCAGTGAAATTCTCGGATAATTTCCTATTAAAACATAAAAAGGCAGTTTTATGGTTAGAAATCAATAGATTTATAGCTTAGTATGAAGCTTGGCAGCTCTGAATATGGGATAGAAATACGGAGCTGACTTTTGTGGGTATTCCTTTCCTTGTGTCTAAAGATATCTCTCCCTATCTTTGAGAAACAATGCTTAAGGCTTTTCCCTGACAGACAGGGTGGCTCTGAGCAGAGCCCAGCTGAAATACAGGGTCCAAATCAACAGACCCCAGCCTTCCTCTTGTCAAGTAGTCCACAGGTTTCCCTCCCCAGCTTTCTTCTCTTTCAGTTCTTTATTATTTTCACATTGTGCCACTTCAGACAGTGCTTTGTTCAGCAAAACAAAGTCTACTGCTCCTAATATTTTTTATCCTCCCCTACTTTTACAGACCTCTCTTTTGTGCCTAGTAAAAGATGGTGCCTTTGGTGCCTTGATGCAGAAATGGCTTTAACTTAGTACAGTTATAGTCAAGGAAACCTGCCCAGAGTTTTCAGAGACAGCTGACCTTTATTCAAGCAAATTGAGACTTTAACATAGGTCACTTCTAGATGTAGGACTCCCTGGCTGCCTTCACCAGCTCAGCATCACCTCGCCAGGTCCCTGAGTGTGCTTGCAGCCAGGAGCCAGACCCAGAGCCAGACCCATCCTCTCTGCAGTGCTTGTGATCTGCTGAGGCTCCAAAGCTCTACTCAGGGCAGGTTTCGCCAGAAATTGAGTGAATGCAGTGAAAATGAGTGAATGCAAGGCTTTTCACGCCATGGAGTAAAATTATACACTACTATTTGACAAAAGGGAGAGGATCCAATTCACAGATTAGCACATTTGAAGTTACCAATTCAGGTTGCCAAATTCAGAGGCATGAAGCTGAGCTCTGGGAAGGTGGCCACAGGCAGCAGAAGCCACACATAGGAGAAGGGCAAAAGTCACAGCAATGAGCACCCTCCTCCTCTCCACACCACTCCCAGACCTTGGTGAGAAACACACCAGGGCACATTGCAGTGATAACGTGCTCTAACGCAGTTCCCCTGGTGAAATGCTGGTTTTGGGTTGACGGTGCAGCCTCAGTGTAAAGAGTCAGAGCAGCTGCTGAGCCCCAGGTGAGAAACGGGGACGGATGTGGTTCTAGGCAAGTTTTAGGTGCTGTGCTCCTGTGATCAGGAGCGGAGGGAAAGTCTAGAAGCCAGAAAGGGGTTGTCATCAGCCCCAGGTTTTTGAGTCCCTGCCTTGGGTTAGGGTGGGATGGTAAGACCCCTTTGCTTGCTCTGGGCTTATGGATTTATGGAAATCCTAACCTTGATCTTGTTTTTATTATCACATTTGGGATAAACAAGGAACAAGCCAGTGATCTGCACGTATCTTTGAAATGAATAATTTTTAATCACTTCCTCCTTTATTTGATACAGTGTCTCTGCAGTCTGCTGGCTTTCTCTGAACTCAAGCTCACAGCAGCAAAGACACGCAGCCATCTCTCGCTTCCTCCTGCTGCTGAAAGGAGATATTTGCAAGCGTGTACTGTGGGGAGCAGAGTCACTTCCTTACCATGTTTGGCCAGAGAAAGAGATTGCACCAAACACGGAAGCACTCATCATTGTGCAGTTCAGGAAAATATTTCAAGCATCTCTTTTGCCTTCCTGCCCTTTTTTTTCTCTTTGGTAAAGGAAGATGCATATGCTTCTATGTTATATTGTTTGAAAACAAAAGGCTGAGCCGACTCAGACGTGTCTCAACAGTTTTATTTGACAAAGTAGGATTCTGCAGTTGAGCTGAAACTGGCTAAAATGCAGTGCAAGCTTCAGCAAACGCTCTCAGGGCACTTACTAAGCAAAGTGGTGGAAGGACCAAAGCACCTTGCATGTCCCTGGCTAAGTGAAGAGGTACCACAATTGATAAAAAAATAGCTAGGATATGAACGAGATTAAGCATGGAGAATGAAAGCAGCTACCACTGAGCAAAAGGAGTGCTTTAAAAAACTGTTGGTTCAGCACTCTACATGAAAATTAAATGAAAATGCAGTTATTTTCAAATAAGCTCTGCTGGGTTTTGCATTCCCTGCTTTTAGGCAGAAACACCCATTCTTAAGACTACTTTCCCTCTTTGGCACTCTTATATGTGTGCTACTAGCTGGACATTAGTTTTACATGCTATCAAAGCTGTTACTTATGGCACTTTTTTTTCTGTCTCATAAAAGGTCAGTGTCTCAAAGAATTCCTATCAGACTCCCACCTGGGAGCAGGGTGCATGTGAGTGTCTTTCTTGGTGTAGGCAGCACCCATGAATGCTTATGAACACCCCGGGTCCCAAGTGCTGTCACTCACTGGTGGGGCATGGGAAGGTTGTGCAAGTACCTCCACCATATCTGCCTCGGGGTTTTGCAGGGTAAAAGGGCTCAGTAAGTGCACTCAGAGTTGAAAACTTGGTGCTCCAGGTTTGGCTGGCACCACTGAGCAAGTGGTGTAAGCCACAACAGGCCTCAGATGGATTTGTAGGGATCTAAGTAGGGCTGAAGGGTGCCTAAGGGGCTGCTAGGTAATGTCCCACAGGCTGCTCAGGAGGGGATGTCTCTCTCGTCCTTGATGGGTGCCCATACACCTCCTGTTCCCCATGAATGCCTCCTGCCCCACAAGCAATGCCTCCAGCAAAACACAATGCCAGCATGACTGCATTTACAGGAAATTGGTGGGCTTGCTTTCAACACACCTTAGCCTAGCAGAAGGACAAGCAAGCAGTGAGAACGATCCAATAACAATGTGCCCAAGACATGTGGCATTTTTGTTCAGCTGCCTTGTGCTGGGCTGTGTGGCCCTTTGCACAGCCCTACAACTGCAGCAGGAAGTCTGCAGCAAGAGGAAATCCATCACTTTCCCTAGGACAGTGCCCCCCATGTGTTGGGGCACTTTGGTTTTTTCCCTCTCACAGGATGGAGGCTTGGGAGGGTGTGCATGCTGCTTTCTCATCTCAAAATTCTGGAGGAATTCTCATCTATAGGACTGGTTTTGTCCTTGTCACAGGCACATGAGCAGAGCTGGTGAGAGCAGCCATGGGAGCAGGATTCCCAGAGAAACATTCTCCCTTGATTGCTGTTCGGCAGGGCAGGGGCTCCGTGCCTTACATTGCACTGACACGCCACAACACAGGGGGTCAGAAAAATCCCCCCCTCTGCAAAACAGAGGGAACATTTGTTACCAGGGAAACATTTCAAAGGCAATTATAATGAAGAAAGAGCCATTCTTCATTAATAGTAATAATAGCAACAGCAGCAGCAGCAACAACGGATTGCATTTATCATTCTCTGCACTGAAAAGCTTTCAGCCTCATCTGCCTTAGTTTTTAAATTAACAGCTTCTGGGAAATTAAAGCTTATTGATTTCCGTGGGATTCATCCCATTCTGAGATTCAACAGGGGTATATCATCACTCTGTGACTGCAGCTGACTCTTAGAGCAAGGTTGGTGGTTTTCCACCTCTGCAGATGCTAATGGGCTTCCTCAGAGGCCACGTGCAGAGCTCCAGAGCCCTGCCCAAGCTGTTGCTAGAGACCAAAGGTGTGCCTCCAGGAAGAAGGTGTAAAGATTGTCCTCTCCAAGTGCCTGAAGTGAGAAGGACCAGAGCAAAGATCTTTCTATGATTGCTGCTGATCTTAAATAAGGACAATATTTTCTGACAAACTCTTCATCCTGAGAAAATGTTGAATTCTTCATTTTTCCTAGTAGCAGTTGACAGAGAAAGGTCACTCCTGTACCAAATCTAGGAGTTTCCAGTCACTTTGGAGCTGGCTCTTTCCTCTACTTCCAGTTGTCTGTTATCCTGCTCTGAAATCCCAAACATTTTCACAGGATGAAAATAAAGATTCCCAGCCCCATCTCCTCACAAACCTCTGTGGCACCCTCATCCCACGGAGAAGTGCACAGCTGATGGAAGGGATGGGACAGCCTGAGTGCTGCCTGTAGTTACTATACTAATTAATACTCCTAGTAGTTAATAGTACTGCTGCCTGTAGTATTACCCTCTGTATCTCCTCTGAGACCGTATGCCACCTCACCTTTGCCACTCCGAGGCTCAGTCTGGCCTTCCACCTAACCCAGCACAGCCCCAGCCTTTTAAATTCATGCCTGGTTTCCCCTCCTTTTCCTGTTTTTGCTTCCTGTCACACTTCAGTGCTCCCTGTGCTTGAGAACAAAACTCTTGACAAATGTCACTGGCGGTTGCTACCACGAGCATTAGACAGCTGAGGTTAACCATCAACCTTTGTTTGTGTCCCATAAGCACCTAAAAGATGAGCAGCAGCACTTTCAGGGACAAAAGATTAAAAGCAAAGGCTTTCCAGTGTTAGTGGCACCTCCCAGTCCTACGGTCACCTAAGGGGTGGCTCAAAGCCTGGTCCTGACCACGGCACCCATGGAGGTTTTCCTGTGGGATTAAAGAATAAGGAGATCCGGGAGCACCAGGTACAGCCATGTGTTATTTGTGTTGTCTTTTGCTTTCACTTTATCATATCAAATATTACTCAGTTTATTGCTTGGTGGACTGATGGCTGCTCTGTGTGGCAGCTGGTGACTCAATGGCAGCGCCCTGTCTGGGACAGTGCCATGGTGGCCCAAGCCTACACCCACAGGCTCAGGGGTCAAACTGACATGGGTGGACGGTCAGAGGGAAAGCCTTGCTGGGTAGAAGCTATGACATTCACTGAGCACCTCTCCCTCAGCCTCTGATTCAGCTTGAAAGCAGTGCTGCTGCTCCCCACCACACTCACACAGCCACTTGCCCAGCCAGATGTCAACCCCTCATCCTCACAACAAACGGGGTGAAGTAGAAGTTCTTCCAGACAAGAAAAGCCTGACTCATGTCCCTAAATACAGCCAACAGGATGAGTTTCTTCCTCGTCTGCTTGACTCCCATCCAACAGAAGAGCTCTTGAACCAGTTGGCCAGAAGCAGTGGCTGGGTTTAAGGTGCTGCTGAATGATGTGCCTGATGAAACTGGCAGAGACTACTCCAGGGTCCCTTAAATTACCCATGAGTCATGCCTTTATGAAGCCATGCCCCTCTCATGTTTATCTTTTTTATCATTTTTTATATACTGTCTGATACTGCGTCAGCTCTAGTGTTTCATTAGACTTCCAGGTCAAGGGTTGTGAATTTATTTGTCATTGCCTTGTGCAATAAAATAACGTCTTCCATCTTGACAGCAAAAAATTTGGGTTTTCAGTGAGGATTTCAATATTCTTTGCAACATATGTAGTTCTCCAGATGTCTGAATGCTCATAGAGTCAATATAGGCTTCCAGCATTTATAATGAACAGATTATATGTGTTTTTCTCCCAGCCTGTCCAAAGTTCCCTCTTCATGGCCTCTGACTCCATTATTTCATGTCCTTCTTATATGTGAACTCTTAAACCTAATCCTTAAACATTAGCCTGTCTGTGCTAGTATTTTTGGTTTATATTTTATTCTGCATAACTCTGGAAAACAGGGCTGGAAAGAGTTTTGAGAGGTCATGAGAGAGAGAGAGAGAGAGTAAACTGCAGGCAAATATCTCTTAAATTACGATCAAATGGTAGGTGACTCCACAATCTCACAGCATTCTGGGTTCTGGGACAAGAATATCTGCAGAAAGAAATAGGGCAAGGGCACTGGCTGATATGGGTACAGGCTTGGGTTTGCAGCCTCAGGAAGGAAAGGGTGTCTTTAGCTTCTCGGGTATGTGAGGTCTTTGGTGGATCTTCTCTGTTTCAAACACCAGAGTCAGAAGGAAGTCCCTGCCACTGGCAGTGAATTGATGGTCATCATGGGACTGCACAGGCAAAAAATGAAGTTAATTCATTGGGTAAGAAGGTTGAAATGCAAGTAACACGTGTTTGCCTTAATATTTTCACAAGCTTTTAAATGCTGAAAGTTGAAGAAATGCCCAGTTTTTTGAGGCTGGTGTACCCATAGTCACTGCAGGAGGGTAAAGTCACACATAACAAGATATGAACACAGCTGCAGTTGTTATGTGACTGAGTATTGCCTGCCTGGTGTAAATAATGCCAAAGTAGTCACCACATTGCCAATATTCATCTCACTGCTTGGAGAAAAGGAAAGACTGGCAAGCCACAACCAAGTAATGCACTAGAAGAACCACTGCAGCACTGATCTGGTCTGATAGTGCTAGTCTAGCAACACACCTGGTTAAAGAGCAGGGAAATAGTTCATGCCATGACGATCATATGATATAAATTATGCACGGCTTCAGCTGCCCTGTGCTTATGCTAACCCCTAGCATGCAGCTGCTAGTTTCCTGCCTTCATGCCATGTGCTAAATTACTATCAAATCCTTTAGTTTGCAAATGAGGTCTGCTGGTCATCTGCTCCTACACTTCACCCAAAGCAGAGCCAAGCTTGCATTTGGATGCTCAAAACCCTTTGAGGATCTCTAGTGATAGAGGTTCCCTCTGCTTCCAATGCTGACTATCCTGATTATTGCAAGCTTTCTTTCTAATATATAGCAGTTGCAACTTGTAGGTGGAAAGACGGGTTGTATCTTCTCTATAATTTCCCATTAAAGCTGGGTTTGCTCCAAGCTGCACAAACCCAGATGCTCTTGCAGTCTTTCCTCTTATATCTTATGCTCCAGTCCCTAGTTGTTCTCCACTGGACTTACTCCCATATGTCAATGACCTATTGTACTTAGGAGCCCCCCAAAACATTTTCCCAGCTGTAGCTTCTAACCCTCCATTGTTTTCAAACTTGTAAGATCAAGAATGATTAATCTATTTATTTAAAGGAAATAAAAGAAAAAGTCGTATAAGGGCACAATCCCTGGGCTATCTCTGCGTTCAGCATTAGACAGATGGCTCACATTCCATCTGTGTCTCTGGAGGCAGATGCAGCCCAGATCTAAATGGGGAGCAGCTCAGCTGCGGCCATGTCAAATGCTGACCATATGTCACAATGGCTAGTGTCAAGGGGAAGAGGGGAAAATACAGCTTTATAATCCTGCTCAAGTGTCCTGAAAGTCAGCACCAGAGCCTCTTGTACTGTCCCCTATTTGCTGGAGATCTTAGAAGGACAAGCAACTTTTCTGTCATCGGCTGTCAGGCAAATGGATGAAAGTCACCACAATACACAACATCTCCTAATGGCTTGTTCTGGAGTAAAATCCCCACCACGTGAGACCACAGAAGCAGAGAAGTGTCACTGGCCACTTATAAAGCAGTAAACTTCATCTGGAGGTAAGGATGCAAGCAGTAGCCCATACGAAGGTGAGTGCAGGAGGATGGGAGTGATGGCACCAGTTATAAACAGCCTAGAGTAATGGAAACATTTAGACTGGTGTCTGTCTCTTAAAGGAAAATGTTTCTCACTGTTGACTGTATGGAGAGCCTCAGATCTGTACTCACCACTCTGCCTAAGAATTAGTCCCCTGACCTCAGATGAATTAAGTGCTGGGACCTCACCCAGCCATTCCAAGGGTGTCATTCAAGATGCATCCTAGGGTCCCATTTCTAAAAATACTACACAGAAAACATGTAATAATACAATCAGTACATAAAAGTAATGCAAAAGTCATCATCATATCAATATCGATGAGCTCCACATCAGTTTACTACTTGAATAATACACCAAGAAAAGTAATTGTTTTTGAAGTACACAACTGTAGGCAGCAATGTCTATGAAATATACCCAGGTGTCTGGACAGAGGTACTGGAAAAAAGTACATTTGGAGTCTCCCACAGACTTATGTGGTTATCTTTGACAGACAATCTTTGTGGTGCTTATCAAGGTTCAGAGTCTATTAATATGTTTCAGTTTGGGCACTCAGAGTCGTGCACTGTCTCACTAGACAATAAGAAAATTTTAAATTGAGCTGGACAAACCATCTAAAAATAAAAAGCAATGGATCTAAACACACTGTTTCTTACTTCTGCCACAAGCTGTACCACAGAAACGACCGTCATATCAGTGCTGCCCTGGTGGTGGTCCAAAAATAATTGTACCACTGCTAGGCATGACTCAAGAAAAAAGAATTACTTTTGTAGCTGGAAAGAACCAAAGGGCACCACATCCATCTGCGTGCCTTATGGCAGGCTCAGTTTGCTATTTATCGTGAGTGGCGCAGTCGAGAATTCCACCCCCTGTAGCTCGCACCTCTCGCTTTGCCCCCTGGCAGGGAGCTGAATACTCTGAGTCAGCCGAGTCCTGTGCTCCCCACCCAGGCGGTCACCGCGTGTCACCGAGTCTCGCTGGCTGCGTGGGAGCGGGACTCGAGGAGAAGCCGCTTCTCAGAGGGTGCAAATTACATGCTTAGCAGCCCAGAGAAGGTGCAAAGCACTCCCAACCGCGCTGGAGTCAGCTACGCTCCTTCCCAAAGGCTGCCCCCTCTCCTTCCCTGTGGAGTGGAGCCCTGCATCGAGAGAAGGGAGGGGCATGGCAAACCTAGGAAGGAACAGTCTAAAGGCAAGGGAACAAATAGCTGCTGAAACTGGAATTAGTGTCTTGGTGGGAGGTTGAGAATAAATCTGTCATACTTAGCCTCTCTTTCAGCTATTGCAGAGCAGGACATTACATCTAACAAAGAACCCAGCAGGTAGCATATAGGAACAATATGGGCTGAAGGAGCAGCCGCTCTCCCTTCTCCGTCCATTGTTTCTTATAAGTGTCCTTATATAAGTATACTCATTATTTATGCAAGACTAGAATCCCAGATTCTTCATCTTAACAATTGCCAAAACACAAAATCCTTGCCGACTGTTTAGCACCTTCAGAGAACAAAGTGAGGAGGAAAGTGGAAACTCCCACTCAGCTGACATGGAAAAATGCAGTAGCACTGCAGGCGCATCGGCTTCACAGGGTTTCCAGCTTCTGTTACTGCTGGAGGGCCCCGGTCCTCCTCACCCTCCTTCCCTCCCACACCTGACAGAATCAATTCCTAGCTACCTAGCTACTATCTGTTGCTTCAGCTAATGAGAACAAAACGGATAGGAAAGTTTCACGTGAAAACTCACCAAAAATGGGACTAAGATGAGCTAGTTTTGTCAGAAGTAACACAACGATGTCATAGAATAACTGGGAGTTTTGCTAACTGTGAACAAAGGAGAAAAGAAGAAGAGATCTGAGAATGCCTTGTAATAAAAAAATGAGCTGAGCATCTCATGAATAGACAAAAATTGACCTAGCCACACACTGAATAAAAGCCTATAATGAATAACCTGCTGAAAGAGGTGAGGTGATGTTTATTTCCTAAGCTACCATAGTACCTACAGATCACACTGCACCTGAAAGAGTGTGGTAGACTCCATAGGGCCTGCTCTGTAAAATTTGTCCCAAGCCAAAGTTTTAAGGGCCCACTGCTTTAAGGATGACTTTACAGAACAACTGGAGCTACTACCAAAAGAGAGGGTTTCAATGCACACATATGTCCAAATGAACTGGATGCTTTTGCAGATCTGTCCCCACCTGTGCATACTAGTTGATTTCCAAAAGCTGACATAAATGTATTGTAGAAAATAGTCCAGGTACTCAGGGCAGTTTGTAGTCTAAACAAGAGAAGTGGCAGTGTAATTATTTTTTCTTTTTTTAAGAAATACAAGTTGCTGATGCTGTTAACAGTCTGAGCACATTTCTTAATTACGAGATGTGCACTACAGTGCCCTCCCTCAGTCTGTTTGCGTGGATATTCTGGGATCCTTCACTTTGAGCACTGGGGTCTGTCCTTACAGACTAACACAAAGGAGCAGAGTGTGAAACACTGTAAATCAGGAAACATATGGGAATAAACTCAAGAAGTGAAAGACAAAGTAGGAGGAAAACTGTATTCATAAAGGCAGTAAGGCTAGGCAAATGTTACATTGGGTATACAAGGCTACATATTACCCTATAAATGCTTCACATAACTATGCATTCCATACTCAGAACTTTTAATACTCTGTGGAGATTACATACATGTGCTCTTAAATACAGCACTCACTCAACATATGAAATATCCCTGCTAAAACAATTGCACATGATCTAGGGGAAAAAGCCAAATAAAACTATCAGTTAGATCCTCTTGTATGGGAGATCAGCCATTCACACATTTTAATGTTCTTTTAAGTTACTGGAAGAAAATCAAGAAAAAAAGAAGTTAATGACAGTAACAGCCCTTGATATTTGGTTCATTTCAGGGGGGATTTATGAGTGACATATTTTATAATGTTTTTACTAAGATTGCTTTGCCTAAACTGGCCTAAGCTTCTATGCTTCAACCCTGAACTCTAAAAGTCAAAATCAACCAAATAACATCCACGAATTGCAGTTTTCTTAAGAGGAAACAAGGCACTGACCTGTCCCAAATTTTATCTTCTAAATGATGGAAATTCCAGCTAGTACTTGCACCTGTTGAAATTATACCAAGAAAATAATTCAGAGAACACTGCATAAGAAAGGTGTACATTTGTATGGTACAAGCTCCACTATTGCTCTAAAATGACTAAATGTGTAGCATTAAGGCAAACTAAACAGAAGACCCAGAAGTAGATAAGTGAGAAAATTGAGGTGAAATTAGAGGCTTGTACGATAGCACTGAAAAAGGACGGTTATTCATTTCCAGCCCTATTAATTTGTTGCTGAAATATTACTTCCTACTGTGAAACAAAATCACTGGTCACAATGCAGAAAGGCATAAAAAATATAATAATAAACCTACTTCATTTAATTTTCATTTAATCCTCATATAGTCATACCTAGTTTCTGAAGGTGGTAAAGTATGCATATTCTTGTCAATTTAGCTACTGACTGAGTTAAAAGTGTGGGGTTTAAAAAAAATTGTCATTGTCTTAAGGGATAATGCATGTATGATTGAATTTTCTGGAAAACAAAGAATGATCACAGTAAGACCTAGAGGAAATAAAAGGTGGAACCTTATGTGTCCGTTGAGTTCCTAACTTTTGTCTAGCTCCAGATAAACCTTGAACTAAAAATTAAATACTTCTCTAAGCAATGATAGTGCAGCCTCAGGCTGCCTCCTTATTTTGGTGAGTGTGTTGTGGGTGGCTGAGGGATGAGGAAGAAAAAAGGACTGCTTTTGAGCAAGGACCATCTTCCTCAACTTTGAGAGAAGGGGAGGGTGATGAGGAGTGTGAATGGTGGTTATTCCCACCAAAGGAACATTCTTTTGCTTCTGCTTGTAGAAAAGTATGTCTGTGTAAGCACCTTTCTTTTCCTAACCAAACCTAATAATATCAGGCAGTAAATGATGTGTCAAGACTCAGTGTGGATATAAATTTCCAGTTCCTCCAAGCTCAATTTACAGAGCCATCCACACTCTCAGCCCAGCTGAGCATTTGAAATATAACCTGCAAAAAAAAGAGTGCAGTAACAGGTTCTTGTTATAAGGGAATCCACATCATCTCTATTAGGCTGGTTTGGTGATCTAACTTTCGTGCAATTTGAAAGACCAAAGCTAGCAGACAAGTTCCCTTGTAATGTCGACAGAGATGTCTGAAGTAGCTAGCTGCTTATCTTCTTGTTGAGATAAAACTGAAGCATGTTTTAACATAAAAAATATTTGTCAGCTGGGTCAATTACATAGTAATTCTTAAAATACTACCAAGACTTGTATATGCAAATTAATAGTCAGTTTTTTCCTCTATATATAATTTGCTTTAAGTGCACAGTGTACACTAATAAATGGGATCCTGCAAAATTACACTGGAGATATTTCTTCATCTATTGAGTACTGTACTGTTTGAATGTTCACAAGAGCACAAGTATGTTTGACTATCTTGCTGGAAATACTGTATTGCATATTAGGAAGGAAAGTCTGTGTGTGATATGCCCCTTCTAGGCAAGCAATAAACTGTGGATAAATTGTGCTGGATTTGTAATAATGGCCTCACTACTATCAACTGCAAGAATAGTGGCTGAAGGCAGCAGACAGTCCATTACCAGATCAAAAATCTATATTCTGCATCTATGAAAGAAGCAATCTATATGGGCCCACTAACATACATTCATATCACAAAGGATAATTTCTCAGACTTCATTACATCTGCAGAAAGAATTTAGTGTATATGGCTGAAATTCAGCATGGTGTTATAAATAATTCACATTGGCAAAGACCAAAGCACAGGCCTTGATCACACAATTAATTAATTTATCTGCACAGAGAACTGCCAAATCTTTGTTCATTGGTGTGGTGTTTACTCCTGTGATTAGTCCCGCGGGTTACTGCTACCTTTTCTCAGCCTGGACCATGCCCACCCCATAAACAGTCCTCCACACAGGAGTGGACAAGGCTGTAAACTGCTAGTGATTGCTTCATAATCATAAGTTTTGTTCTCTCTGGTGGCCCATTTTCTTTTAAGAACAATAACATTTTAGAAAGATACCATGCCTGAAGACACGTGTGATTAAGATGCCCATAATACAGCACTGATCTAAGCTATTTTACTTCTGTAAAAATATAAATGAAAATATAATATAAATGAATTTTAAAACATGTTAACTACTGCATGATACTCCAGTTTCCTGTCTGCCTTTAATTCTACATGCATACTTGGACACTGTTCTGTGTGAAGGATGATGAGTGAGATGTTCTGTTCCAGGAGAACCAGTGCTCCGGGTAGTCCCATGCTTGCCGTCTCCGGGCCAGCAGCAAGTAACAAAACTGACAGACTTTTCAAGGTCACTTGCCAGACCGGGGCATGAGGGGATGTCCTCCTCCTGCCTTCTTCTAAAGCGCTGTGCAGAAGAAAGTTGCCAAGGGCCAGGCTCTAGCTGAGACTTGCTGCTTCCCTGGACATATCCACCTGAAGTCGTGACTGCCCTTCCCATCACCTGTGACTCCATTTTGTCACCTGTACGGGGCTGAAATCTCACAAAGTCCTGCAGAAACAGCAGTGGTCCTGGAAACTGAGCAAGGAAGTGTTCAGGGCAAAAAGAGCTTGACCAAACAGGCAAAAATGCCTTTTTCTCTCAGCATTTGGAAACACAGTCCATTTGGAAGTTTCCTTTGTTTGTGTATATGTGTGTGCGTGTGTGCTGTAAACAAAAGGTTCTCACATTCATTCAGGCCAGTTTTGCATCGAGCTGAATCCTGACCAACAGCAAAGCTGTCTCCTCTCGCTGCTGACTCGAAAGAGAAGCAGCAATGACTCACTGGTCTTCACATGGAGATTTCACACGTTTGCCTTAGCATATGTGGCAGTTCCACTACATGCAGCCTGATTAGCTTACGGCACTGCTGACTAGAAGGACGCACAGCACCTCCACATCCCTGCTGTGCAAGATAAGCACACAGTACTGATACGAAATGTAATTGATTTCACTGGCACAGCCTGTCCTGCAGCTCACAGGCAACAATCTCAAATAATGTAAAGGGATCAGAAATCTGCTATTAAATTGCAACTATTTATATGTGATATTGCTTTTTCAAACACTCCAGTGAACTATTTGCAATGGCTTCCTTTCTTTCTTTGTAACTTCAGCCTCCTTCTTTCTTTCTCCTTCCATTTATATCCTTCAATATACTTATCTGAGCACTCCTGAAGGATGACACGTAGGAAAAAAAGCTATACCAAGACATAATTACACTGGCATAGCTAACAGAAAAGACCTAGATGTTTCAAATGTCAGTAGATCTGAAGATGTGTGGGCAGCATTTACAACACTGGTATGTTGCCACTGGTAACTGACTGCATTTTTAACCTTCCAACTGCTGGCTAGCAGCGTGTAAGAGGATAAGTCTGGAAATTTAGCACTAGAAATAAACAAGCTCGTTACAACTCCCTAAAACTTATTGTTCTGAAGCCAAGACAAACAAGGGGAAGGACTGTATAAAGGTTACAGAGGAGCGCTTTCTTCCTGATGGGCAGCCTACACAGCACCTAACCCTTCCAGTTTGCTGGCATGCAGATGTTTCCTCTGCTAGATCAGCCCTGCGGACCAGTCTTGGTCACTCCATATCGAGGGGAACGGAAAGAGCAAAGCTTTTGCCGGGACTAGTTTAAAGGCACAGCCATCTCAGGTAAAAGGTACTTGATGGAGTTCCACTGCCAAAAAGTTGGCAGAAGTCTCCTGCTGAGGGTGAGCAATTTGGAGACACCAAGCAATCTGACAGACTATTAGACCATATAGTGGAGTCAGACATACGATCTGAAACAGGGAGCTGTTGCTGACGGGGGTGCTACACCCACAGTTTAGGTTTGATGAGTGAGGACCAAGGAGAAGACCAAACTTCTTGGGCACGTAACAGTGGTATTATTAGGGTGCTTATCTAGATGGAGGAGAACAAATTTAGGGCAGTATTCCATGAAAAAATAGAATATGTGAAAGGAGACAGTGAGAAGAGAAAGCCTTGAGATATGATTGCACTTCATATGTCATGCAAAGAGAGGGGATACTGCCATCCCTTCTGAGAAGTGCTCATTGCTACAGAGTCCTGGTTAGGAGGCCCCATACAAGCCAATGTCATAAACTGGGGAGAGCTGCAAGGGACTAAAACTATGTTATTACCCTTAATTAGACACTCAAATGAAAAATAGCCTCACATCTAGAAAACTCACTGAAATGAAGGCAACCACACCTGTTCAGCACCTTGGCATTTCATAGGGACTTTGCCTCAGCAAGGAGGGAAATTTCACTGGAAGGTGTGAACATTCAACTGCTCCATTACCATTAACCCTAAATGTAGAAGTCTTTTAGGCTACCAAATTGGAGACTGTGTGAAACCATTCCTGGTCTCAAAACACTATTTTCTATTTTTTTATGATCTTGGAGAGAGCAAACTGTAGATGTCACAGCATTGCCTTTGCTGAAAACAAACTCTCTGCCTATCAGCTCACAAATTCCAGCTGAGAATCATATAGAAGAGGCAGTGCTCTCCTCGTGCTGCAATGCATGTGATTAAACAGCTCTTCCATTTAAAGACCTTTAGGAGAATGCCAATCTGTTTCTAGTTTTAACCTTTAAAATGCAGCAAGGACTTCAAGAGCGACTTTGGCATTTCTCAGTGTAACCCACACCTCCCACGCACAGCAGGGATGACTTTACAAGCAAAGCACCAGGGAGGCAAACATGTATGGATATGTACAGCCTATGGACCCCTGTAAAAGGGTGTATGTCTCCCAGAATTTCACCTGTATTCCTCTTGGCATCATTCTAACTCCTCATGCCGAGAGGTGTCATTTATAGCCTCATTAATTTTCAGGGCTTCCCCTTCCCCCCTCCGCTTAATGCTGGCAAGTCAGCTACCACAAGAAAAGCAGGCAGCAGAATTTTATGTGCCTGAGTGGTAATTAAAGTTGCCAAAAAAATAATAGAAAAAATTAAAGAAACGTGAAGTTCTTCCCAGGAGCAATGTTCTTTGCATGATCCAAGCATCAGCTGCTTTTGTAGTTGCGAGCTATGGAGATGAGATTGTCTGGGATCCATCTGTCCTGCTGTAACATGCCCATATACGTGGGGTATAGCTCAGCTGTTAGGAGATTTCTTGTTTCTAATTCATTCTAAAACAATACAGTGGGAGCAAAATCATTGATGCCTTCACCAACTCACTTAATTTCCTGCAATGTTTTGTTTGCTACTGCTAGGGAATAGGAATATTCTTCTCATGGAAGTAATTTTACTATGCCCTCAATGATAACTTTTTATGGGACCTTCTAGCCTTTGGTGTAATATAAGGACAAGATTTTTTGAAGAGGTAGGCATCAGGCTCCCCACCAGCAAAAGCCTTCATACAGGTTGTAGGATCCTTAATCTAATAATTAATTTCTTTAAGTAATGGGCTTACATATGAGCAGTTTGCCCCATTCTTTGGATGCAAAGCAGCCCTAAAGCCATCACTGAGCCTGGACCATAAGGTTATGGCTGGTCTGCATTCCAGCATAGTACTAGCAGGGCTCAAGCATTTTGGGTTACTGCTCTGTATGGCTCTGCTGCCCTGGGCAGTGCCCTGGGGCCCACCCTGTGAGACTGCCAGCAGTGCTCACCACGGGATGACACAGTGGGTGACCTGCCGACAGGTGCCCCTTTGCAAGAACCCAAAATGGTGTGAATAAACCTGCTGTGAGCCTGGAGGGTGCTCGGCATGCTGAAGGTGGTTTCCACTTTGGCAGTGTGGATGCTCGGGGCCATGTTCACTTTTCTCTCTGAGGATGCCGCTCTGCAATGGCCTCTTTTTCCCCACCACTGGTTCTCACATTAAACATTAAAAAAAGGTGCAGTGCAAAGAATGGACTTTTTTATCCACACTGCACAAGGTATCAATGGCATTTCTCAGAGGCAGTGCCCAGTTTAGGCAGAAAGTTGAAGAATGTCCTTCTGTTGGCTCAATTTTCTTGTACAGACCACACGATACAGAGCAGGTGAGGTGAACTGAAGTGCATGAAAAATTAATCCAGCGAATGATTTTTCTGATCATTATGTAACTCCAAAATTCTCTACATTATCTTACATCAAAATCTAGCTGAGCAGAGGGCTTTAAAGACAAATTCCAAAATTTCAAGCTTCAAGTTGAAGAATTATTTATCCATTTCAAAACATTTAAAAATGCTATACCTGACTAATATAAACCATATCATATATTGTTATATGTCAGATGGAAAGGAAGCATCATTATAAAAAATAAAACATAAAGTAATGGCTATGGAAATTTGTAAAATACATTAGGTAAGATTTGAACCATCTGAGAGCCTGAATTTCATACTTTTGATCTACAGAGTAGATTTCAGTGAGTTCATTTGACTTATTTTAGAGACCTGAATGTCACTGCTGTAGTTTCACACCACTAGAAGATACCAGGAAAAACGAAATTGTTCATGGCAGATATTATAGAACATGCAAATTCATTCCTCTTCTTGGTTTGGTGTTTGTTGGGGGGAATTGTTTTGATTTTTAGGGTTTTTCTTTCCATTTTGAAACATATCTCTAAGTATTGTAAGTGTACTCAATATTCTACCATAAAACGCAAACAAAGAGCACTGCAAATGTCTGTTCATGGAATCTGCAATGTCTACAAAATCACATGAGATTTTTTTCCAGGCCAAATTTTCAAGCCCATGACCACATGCCAAAGATAAAATGATAAGAATTACAATAGTGGGGAAAATTTTCTTCATCACTGAGAAGCCTTTGGTCAATATAATGACGAATTTTTTTCAAGACAGTATTTTGATTGGACATGTGGTGAATATTTGGGGACTATTCAAAAGCTGGAAATATATTTAAATTGGAGTAAATCCACTCACTCAATTCCAAAATATTGCTGAAGGAAAATCTGTGTTAGACAAAAAATAAATCTAGAGGTATCAGAAAACCTGAGGTCAAAGGAATTGTAAATTAAAAAAAAAAAAGAAAGATATTTACTCATCTCACTATGCCATTCCTTGCATATTATGGCCTGAAACTAAGGCTATAGGCCTATATTTGACTCTGCTTTGCCACCAGCATCCACTTACTGTGAGGGAGCAGTGATTGCAGAACCTTCCAGTTGCCAATTCTCATTACATTACATGAATCTTATGCCTGACAGTTTTCATAAAGCCCAAGCTCCGTGAGACTGAAAAATCTCCTGAGAACTCCAGTTTTTGATTACAAGGAAAAAAGCAATGTTGTAATTCTCATGACTGTAGAAACAAGAGAAAAAATTATCTTTGCTCTGCTCCCAGTATGCTAAAAGCTCATTAACCCAGAGGCAAATCAAGCATCTCTGAGAACCTACTATGTTCAATTTTTTTCCCCCTTTCCTTCTAAGCAGGAAGAAGAGGAAGTCAGAGAGGGTTCTGACATTTTTAAAACCCAGTAAAAGCAATACTGGAATTCAAGTCATTAACTGCAGCTGAAAACAGAGAGAAAAACAGACTTCTGTCATTAAGCCACAGAATTTTGAAACAGGTGTATGGTAAAGCACAGAGTGGTTGTTTTTTTTTTTTAATCACCATATCACAGGGACACTAGCAAATGAATTTGCCAGACAGCATTCAAATAATGGATAAATGTTGTCTGCAATTCCTTCTCTCTGAATGAACAAAATAGCCCATTTTATTAGAATTTGGTTGCCTTGCCTGCTTGAATTGAAAATGCACAAACCTGGAGCAGCAGGGGACCTCACAGAGGGACAAGCCTGATACAGGTTGCCTTGCATAGTCATCCAACTGTATATCAACAAATAAGCAAGAGCTGCATTTTTTATTTCTTCACACCCCTTTTAGGACCAGCCCAGTGGAACTATTGCACCGAGCACTGTATCATGTGCTCATTGTGTTTTATATGATGCTTGGAGTAGAGCGCGGTTCCTTATTAATAAAATTCTGCTGTGCAGCAGCTGTATGTGGCAGCCATACATGATCACAATACACAATAGGAACTGCTCATTTCTACACTGTTTCTAGGGAAGTAAAGGGTTACCAGGGGAAGTGGTGTTTTATCACACATTCAACATTGCACAAAAATAGCCTAGAAGACCAAAATGCTTACATTGAAGTCTCCACATTTCTGAAATTAATACCACAACGATCTATTTTGGATATGGTTAGCATATGCTTTCTGTCCAATATATGTATAGTTAATGATATCTGGGGGCATGCATGAAAGGGAGAGAAAATCTTCTGAGAAAAACTGAGAAAGGAAGAATTTGCTTCAGTACTGGAGGGCAGAGCTTCTCACCACATCACCTCGGCAGAGCTGCCTCTCGGCTGGGGGAGGGGAGGCAGCAACACCAGACACCATAAGTCTCATAGGGCTGGCAGACTGTGCCTTCACAGAGTGTGAGATCAAAACCCATATGTTTCTCTTTCTAATGACCCTTTTTCATAACCAGGTTTTGGGCTGTATTTTTTTTTTCTAGTTAATTTGTGGCTGATGAAAGTTTCTGGACTGCCAGCTGAAGAGGCTGGTTTTATTAGCAACACCCAAAAACCAGTGCAGATACAGTCCTGAGTATTACAGTCGATTCATCCAAGCCTTCATGGTTCACACCATCAATTGCATCTTGGTGAAAAAGGTGTCAGATGTGACCACCTCAAATCCTGTCTATGCAAAGCAGGGCAAAGGCCTGCCACAATTTTCTTTGAATGTAGACAAAAAGCTGGACAAGGAGCAAAGCAGAGGATCCAGTCAATGATTCCTGAATTTTGCCTGGAAGGTTTACTTCACAGTTGATTTTGTAATGTTGTTCAGTCCTTGATGGCAGAAACAGAGCTATAAGAGTAGTAGTAGGTCATTGCCTCATCTGCCAAAAACAGAGCTGAGCCTCACCACCTCATGTTGCACTTAGCGGTACCCTTTGACCAGCACTGATCACTTTGGACTTGCAGTTCTGAAGTCATAGGCCTCATAACTCATTACATTTTTGCTGAACTAGGCTGTATTACAGCAAGCACTTTCATTGACTTACGCAGAGCTGTGTGTACCTCATGCTTCGCCTCCCTCAGAAATACCTCGCTGGTTTTTTTCCCATAGATTAATCCACGCTAAGCAAGCGCTTGCTTCTACTCATCTGCGCACATGCAGCTCACACTGTGTGCTTCTGCACCGGCCTGTGTCACATCCCCTGTTACCTGATTAAGATCAGTAGCTGGGAGTTGATTAATTGACTTTTCAGAAACTCAGCTATAAGTTTCCCGTCTTTCCCATTATACATGGGGAATAAAATCAGAGCTTAAACAAGCACAAGAAATGGTTCATTTCCTTCCTGAACTCATCACCTTCAATTACTGTGAAGGCCCTTATATGACACCAGGACTTCCCAAATCTTCCCATGGAGCGCATCAAAAAATCTCAAGCCTGAACCAAGATTTGTATCAAACACTCAATTCTGCTAGCTTTCCACTGCTAGGGGGCTGGGGACTGTGCCCACAAACATGGCCCTCTGGCTCCCACCTTCTCCAGAAGCACAGACATCCACCAAATCTCCAAGGAGAGGAGCCCCACTGCCCTCAATGCTGTAAAACCAAGGACAGCTTGTTGTTGCAGTCAGATGCTTCTAGGGAGCAGTGATAGGATGAAACCCCAAATCTACGTGACCCCCACTGCGTCAGCAGGCTCAGCAAAACTCAAGCTGCCCCACAGGGACTAATTTTGCTTTACAGGAACTGGCTGAAATTAATGCAGCCTCAAATCCATAAGATAAAACTAAGGCACTGCAGAAGCACGCTCACCACCCTCCTACAGGTTATCTGACAGCATTTTTTTTCCCAGAATGTTCATTACTCACTCCACTCTGATGAAATTCATGACTACTAAAGTCAACTCCTACTGATCTCCCTGGATCACAGGTTTTACCCGCAGTCATTTGAAGAAAAATAACTTAAAACTGTCCCAGGCGTAAAGAATTGCCGTAAACCAGCAATGTGGAGTGTGGCTATTTGCATGCCAGATTTATTATGAACTTTATTTTATAAGTTACCACAGCATTTTTGTCCCCAAATGGGTAATTTTGAATTTTTAAGGAGACTGTAGCTGTTTAAACTTTGAAACCAGTTCTTAGGATCAAGGAGACGGTAAAAAGATGTTGTTCAAAACATGAGCAACATTGTAGCAAATATTCATTTCCATGGGACACCAACCACTAAATGCTTTGCAAAACTATAAAGCTTATGTTCAATCTTGGACTAAAAATTCAAGTTACAGCTTCCTTTAAATACTGTATCAGAATAACAAGCTTTAATTATTAAACAAACTAATTATGGGTTAGTACAACCGAGGCTGAATCTCTGCAACAGTACAGAATGGTTCTTAATAAAAGAGCTACGTTATGGGTGGGGCAAAGCAATAAATGCAGCCTGATTTTTTTGCCTTTATCAATCTCTACATTAAAAAAATATTTAAAGGGATATACTCACATGGTGACAAATTATAGGATATGCAATTTTTTACTGAAATCTGTCTAAAAACTAGCTTCGAGGATCACAAGTTTATCTACTGGTGAGCACACATATTGAAAAAAATGAGAATGGTGACTGACGTTTGAGGCATCTCCAAAAGGTTTTATAGCATCCTGTGTCTCAGTACCGGCTTTTATGCTTCTTATCCATTGATACAGTTCTCCAAAGAGAGGACATAAATACCATCCAGGTTTTAAAACATTTTATTTGCATATTAAAAAAATTGTGCATTCCAATAATTAAAATCATTTGAACAAAAAAAAATGGCACTCGATTAACTGCATTTTACAGCTCGCAGGACCTTGGTACAGCTTTGCATTTATTCGTGTGTTACTCTAGTTTACTGTAGTCCCACCCAAGTTCTTCTTTCATCAACATGCAAGCTCTTTCATGCCACCAGGACCAACGCCAGACAGGCAGAGGGAAAGGCAGCGCCTTCATTCAGTGTCAGTAGTTCTCTCTATTCTTTTGATGTGAAAGGGGCAGTACAGTCATTTTAAACTTTATCCAACCTCTTTGCATCTTACAAAGTTAAACAGCTAAAAGAAGTAAAATAAGAAGGCAATGCTTGTGGAATGTACAGTGCATAATTTGGAAGGGCAGATTTCATTACGATTCACCCGCTTGCTTCTCCTGTTCAATTGCTAAAAAGGGGGAAAAAACAAAAAAGGAGAGAAAACAAAATGAAGATCGAGAACCTGAAATGAATTCACATGACAATTGCTATAAACTGCTAAAATAAAAGCATATTTTTAGCTAACGATCAAATCACGGTGTAAATAATTGTAAATTAAGCGCCGCTAGGCAGTGGGTTCAGGTTTTCGCTGTCTGGCACAGACATAGCCGTGTATCCTCCCTCCCCCCCGCACCCGCCGCACCCCCG
>VZRS01014430.1:737688-782595 GCA_013398055.1 Ifrita kowaldi
GCCTATGCAAATGACGGTGATGTCACCATTTTGCCGCTCTCCGCGTTTTTTTCTCTCTCTTCTTCTTTCCCCCCTTGCTTCCTTCCCCTCCCTTCATCGTCCAGCCCTCCTCCTCCCCGCGCACACGCGTACACGCACACAAAGCTACACACACACACACACACACACAGAGACACACGCACAGCTTTCAGCTCGGCTCGTAGCCCAGCATCGCCCCGGTGTCCTCGGTCCCTGCCCTGGCCCTGGCCGATGGGAGGCAGCCCCAGGACGGGCCGGGGGAGCGTTCACTGCCCCTGGCTCCCGGACCCCCGCCCCGGGCTGCGGCGTGTCCTGACCGGACCGGGCCGGGCCGGGCCGGAGGCTGAGACCGGGGCAGAGCCAGGGACCGGGACCGGGGCCAGGGCAGGAGCAGCAGCAGCCGCCGGCCGCCTCCCGCGGTGGCGGAGGGCTGTGCTTGGCTGCAGCCGGGCGGTGGTTGTGTTCCACATCCCTGTTTGACGCTCTTCTGGTTGAGCAATATCATCTCGCTGATAACGTTACTCAAATGTCGGCATTTAGAAGGAAAAGCCGAAACTCTCGTCCCTTCAGAGCTCCGGGAGCCGCCGCCGGCGCGCCCCCCAGCCCCCTCCCCAATCCCCCGCTGTCTTTGCATCCCGATGCAGGGAGAGGAAAATCCCATTGCTGCTGCCCCTGCAACCCTGCTGCAGTGGAAGAAGGGAACCACCCCACAACGCCCCCAGGCCAGGCTTTGGTGCCGGGCCAGCAGACAATGGCTCAGGCCAGATGCCGCCGGGCCCTGCCTCCCAGCCCCGCTCCCGAGCAGCGGGGCGGCCCCGGCCTGGCACCGCCCGCCCGGCCCTGTCTGCCTGTGCGCGGAGGGGAGGAGGGCTGGGACCAGGGCTGGGGCCGAGGACGGGGCTGTGGGGGCCCTCGGCTGGGTCCGGGCTGCTGCCTGCCTGCGCTGCGCTGCTCCACATGTGCTCGGCGGCTCCCCCGGCCCGGGGGATTCAAACAGGCAGCCCCGAGCAGCAATCGGTCCCAACCGCAGCATCATCTGGCGTGGTGGGCAGCTGCTGCTGCAGGGGAGGGGGCAGAAGCAAGGAGTGTATGGGACGCGTGATTCCTGTTTCTGCAAATACGGCATTGGGAAATATACTGAATTATTCACGTGAAAGAGCCGAGAGACGCCGGGGGGAGTATGTGTGCGTGTGCTTGCGCGTGTGGCTGACTGACAGGGAGACGGGGAAATCTCTGCGCCTTTGTTTGGCAGCAGCCCTGCACGGGAGCAAAGGCACGCTCGCTTTCGAGGTGTGAGGGGGTGCAGGAGCAGGCGTGTGGGAATTCACTTAATTTCTGCTCCTTCTGGGGTACCCGAATGGAAACCATGGAGCATATTGCTCCCTGCTCCTTGCCCTCCAGCAGGGTATTCAATGCGAGGGTGATTGCTGGTGAATTAAAAGCCTTGAGTCACAAACAGTATTAATACATGCAAGGAGAACTGTAAATACATTTCCGTAAATTCCCTGGGGATGCTGCTTTCTCTGTTTCATGGCTGTCCTCTCCCCCTTGGCTGGCTATTTTTCATAGCGTTTCCAGAGCTGTATTTTCGAGGAGGTAAAATCTTGTCCCCATGGCAATCCCAACAATACTTTCTATAGTGAACCAGGACTTCCAGTCAGCTCACAGTCTTCTAAAGCTGAGCTCCTTTGCATTTGGAGATGTGGTGTATAAAGTCTAGTTTCCTCCCACAAAACTGAGATGAACATGGTGTGAACCAGGAACTGTGCAAGACTGAAGGCCAAAAGAATCTCTCAGGAAAGAAATTACGAAGAATATATAATTTGGGGATATTTACAGATTTTCATAATAATGAAATTTAAAATGTTCCCAAGGGATCTTCTGTGTTGGATACCAGCTAATTCTGCTAGCTTTTAAGGGATCTTCTGTGTTGGATACCAGCTAATTCTGCTAGCTTTTGAGCAAGTTCTGTAAAACTAGTTTATGGCCTTTTACTGCTTGACGCTTTAGGGCATTGAACCTCATGACTAGGAATTGTGAAATTTCCCTGATGATCAGTCCATAAGCATCCCCAATGATGTTACAGCCCCAAGCTTTTCAGTTTTGACGACGATTTTTTTGATTTTTAAGTGAGAGTAAATGTAATATAGATATTCTTTAGAGTAATTTCTAATTTCTGTAGAAGTAAATCCTCTCTATAACAGTTTGCATTAGTGGTATAGCTACAGAAATTGTACATTTCCTTGTCCTTTTATGTTTGCTTCTGTTTGTTATTATTTGGAGAATACAAGGAAGATACATGTTCTTGCAAAACTGTCCCATATCAAGTAACTTCTGAGGATTACAAAGCACACTTAGATGGGACAGAGCTGACATCCTCAATAAATGTCCTAGGCCATGAGTTGGAAAGGATAGCTAGTTTAGGAATTCTTAGTTTGGATATTAATGAGCTGATAATTTTTTTTTTTTTTTGCTTTATTGGGTTTTGTGTCAGCAGTTTCTTCCTGTGATTATTTAAAAAAAAATCAACAGATCGGTTGAAAAAGCCAACAGATATTTGGTGTTGTAGTACCCTGCTAGACATACACTCTCTTAGTCATTTGCATGTTAAAGGAAAGCACTTTTCAGCACATCGCTGATTCCATTTGCAAGAAGGAAATTGGACCCTTGCTAACACAGTTTGCAGCTAACACCGTCGAGGGTTGAACTAGAGAAAGGAAGCAAGTTCTTTCTTGCCCTCTACGAAATTCACGTTGTAGGAAAGGTAGCAAGTGCTAAACCATAGTTCTTGCATCTCATTTGTGTGATCAAGTTTGAAGCCTTATGAAAAACATGAACACGTCTTTTCCAGGTAAGTACGTGCTGATCCTGTTTGCTTAAATGTGATAAGAGACTTGCTCAAGGCCATGCATCGGGGGCTTAATCAGATATTAGCAGCTGTCAGTGGAAGTGTCTGTATCTCAAATGACTTCAGTGGACTTTTCCTTGAACTCTATTAGAACAATGTTTTGAAACATGATCAGGAGCACAAATCTTCTAACCTGATGCTAATTCTGCCATAGAGTTTATTATTTATTTAAAAAAAAAGAAAAAAGTAAAGGACCATGCAACATCTATGTGATAAAGCACCCAAAGTTAATTTCCATCTCAATATATTATTCATAATGGGATTCCAGGCACATAAAATGACTCATAAACTAAAAATAAACTCTCTATGCAAATTTCTCCATCATATGGGAAATAAATTAAAGAAAGGGAAGCCAAGTGATTGTTTTCCAGGTCTTAGTTTCACATGTGAAATCTTCTTTTCACATGCTTGACTCTCTGAGAGAGGATGCTTTCTCTCACTCCATATACTGCTAGAGGAAACAGGAACTGGCAGTGAGCCCGAGAGTGTAAGTGAAGAGACAATCCCTTTGGGCAGTCGCTTGCTGTACCGCCTCTCTGCCAGCAGCAGCAGGGTGTTGACAGTGACATCAGGGCTTGGGTGTTCAGTTGTTCAAACACCAGAGCACAATATTTGTGGTGTGTCACATTCCACTAAGTGCTACCGGCAATTAAAATTTAAAAAAAAGGGTAATTGATTCATGGAGCAACGTTTTTAAAAGGAGAACCTTCCCATCTCCCCCTCCACTTAATTTCAGAAGAGGGATTGTGAAATGCTTGTCCTAGCTGGACAGATTCTGGTGCTAATTGGCTTTACAAGAAGTGGCATTTCCTTTTTTACTGTGCTTGACAAAAGGGAACTTTGCAACAGGTCATGACTTTCAGAAAGTAGTGCGAGAAGAGAAGTCAGGCTGGGAAGCTCAGATTGCTGCACAGGAAGCTAAATACCCTCCTGTAGCAGATGCTCCTCTCCCACACCAATCTGCCTGACTCTTTTCCCCGCCTTGCCTATACCCGTAAACAATAAATGGAGAGTACTGAGCCTTTATTTAATGCGCACAGAAAGCTGCGGCTACGCAACAGTTTGGAAGCCAGGCTATTCAATACTGCAAGTGCAACGTTGCCTGCATACCGTCAGTAAAAAAGCAAACAAGATGAGGAGGCCTTCAGCTGTCATTTCTGGCTTTTCAGAATTTATTGTCATCATGCTCTGAAATTTCTAATAAATGGAGAAAGAAGCAAGAGACGTGTCTCAAAACTTTCAGAAAGATATCTGTGAGTTTGCAGGGAACCACCAAACTTCCAGGTATTTGTCTTGTGTTTTTCACACAGGGCATGTGGGGACATGGTTTAGCAGTGGATTTGGCAGTGCTGGGTTAGTGACTGGATTTCATGATTTTACGGGTCTTTTCCTACCTCAATTATTCTGTGAATCTATATGCAGACACTGTGTTTGAAAGCTATCTCTAGAAACAGTGATTGAGTTGCAAAGTACCAGAGAACTGAAAACAATACCCTAGCATATCTCCTGCCTGAAGAAAAGCATCTCTGTGCCAAAGTTTCACAAGTGCTTGCCATCACCTTCTGAATTTTGCAGCAACTTTTCTCTCATTTATATGAGTAAAAATAATAATTTTGAAAGGGTGTAATGACAACATCAGCATTATGCATCACAAAATCATGATGAATCATTTCTCCTAGTGCAACCCTTGTTCCTGCAGTGCTAGGTTTCTCCTAAGGAAAAGTGCTAATTTTATGGCATGTGCATGGGTGTCAATAGAGATTACAAACAGAAATCTCAGGCAAATGAAAAGACTTGATTTTTATGCCATCATTGAATATGAGTTTCTTTCAATGCAAAGGTAAAGCTAGATAGCCATTCAAAATACTGTGGTGTCTATTCAACATACAAAGACATCCATATGTACAAAAGACAAGGCAGCTATTCTTATCAGCATTCCATTGAAAAAGGAATGACCGAAGTAAACACTCAGAAGGAAACAATGACTAATAGCGTCAAACTGCCTAGGCTATTGTACGGGCTTTGGCAGTCCTTTGAGGATTGCAGTCCACTTGCTCTTAAGAAACAGCACAGAAATAGGGAAATACCTGTCAGAGACCATCCCCAGGATACCCACGTTGCATACTATGCTCATGGATGCATTTCAGAGCAACAAAATGTACCCAGCATCACTAATTAGGTAAATTATGTAATTCCAAAGTGGGGTTCCCTCCCTCCACAGCCAACATTCTTATGACAAGTTGGCAGCCACAGAAGAGTAGCGTAAGTCACTATGCATGAGCTTACAGAAGGCCTAATTTATTTAGCTTGGAAAACAGCACTACCCTTGAGGCCACACCTGTGCTGTGTGCTCTGTATATATCTGTTATCTCTGAGCTGGCTTTAAACTAGTGGCAACTTGGAACTCACCCCAGGTTTATTGCTTTATGTTGATTTTCTTGGGTGGATTTTACCGCTTGTGCTGAATGCTGCTAGCCATATTTGAGGCATTTGCTTTAAAACCATCTTAAGCATATTAAGCTATCAAGCTTCTTTGTGTTTTTGGCTCCCCAAACCCATACAAGTGCAACAATCTTCTGTCTCTTGTGAGGTTGTGGGCAGGTGAGGTTTTTCCAAGTTTGCATGCGGGTTTATCTATCTAGCTAATTTGTTTTTCAACACTACTCCCTTCTTAACTTAATTTAATTTTAAGAGAAAAGATAGAAAAAAATAGAAGAAACTAAGTTTGCCACCCAGCAAGATATAAAAATAGCTAGGAGGTCTGCTCAAAACTTTGCTCATGTCCTTGACATTCAATCTTACATGAGGGTAAGCAATGAGGGATGAAGCTGTTGAAGTAAAGCACATCCAGTCATTGAAACTTTCTTGATGTGATGCTTTCTTTTTACTGCCAGTTTGTAAAAAGCAAGGGAGAAAAAGTGCTTCTTGTAACTGCCACAACCATGGATTTTTAGTTGTCTCTGGTGTATTCCACAGGTGGCATGGACTAGGAGTCTTTATGTGTGTGTATTGGGGGGTTAACCTTCTTGAGGATGAAAGGCACGGCTCTCACAGCATCTCTCATCTCACAGCTCTCTTATCACCTGACAACAGTGTGTCCTTGGCACCCACACATTTCCTGAAACTTACAGGTCTTTTTCTCTCACACTTTTCTTTTAAGTTGCAGGGGAATTACAATGTGTAAGTGTAAACCGGGGTGTGGACCGGCAGGGACATCTGTTGAAGCAAAGCCACACATGCTGCAGGTTGTGTGGGTTGGAAAGCACCCTGTGCTTGGTCAGTATTTAGGATTTTCTCAGGCTATATCACTATCTCACTTTTTCAAACAATCTCAACTGGACTAGTTTTGCTTTTGGGGCCATTAAGACAGGCTGGCAGGGGGCTCAGGAATGCACCACTTTGCCCATACGAGTGTTCAGGTTATTCCACACAGAAAGGTATGGACCAGTGCTAGAGATTAAAAATTGATAAAGCTTGTGTTTCAAGTGTCAGTCTTAGATGCATGCATCCGCAGACATGGCTGGTGGCAGAAAAAGTAGTGGTGGGAACAAATGGAACAGTGTCCATTTTCCCTTGCAAGAAGAGGAACCTTCAGCTTTACTCACAGCTTCTGGTGGTAACAGGGTCTGTGGCATCTCAAGTTTCACCTCATGCTCATTATCGTAGATACAAGTTTGTTTATGTCTAACAGAAACAAAAGCATTCCCTGGCATGTTTTAAGGTTGGTAGGAAGTTACTGCACACATGCTTAGGAAAAACAACAACAGTAACACTAATACATATTGATGTAGTGGATTATTTCCAAAATACGTCACTGGAGGCAGGCAGGCAGGCAGAGCTTATTTATGCAGAGGGGTGTACAACTACTTTGCACCTGAATGCAAGATATCACACTGAAGGAGAAACTGGGTGAAAATAGGTAGGTTCCATTTTTTTGAGTCCATGGTTGTTTGCTGCTGATATTAATAAGGGTCCAATTTCCATTTATTACAGTTACTCATTGAGCCTTATACAGAACGGATGGGAAATTTGGGATGGTACCAAACGTTCCAAAGGGAGCGCGTCTCAACTTCTATGCATAGCCTCGTGCTATTCAGACGATTGGTCTGCCTCACTTTTAATTTAAGTTTTATTTCACAGCAGTGGTCTTCATGAAACCTGCATTATGGTTTCGTGAAGAAAGAGGAGTGTCCCTGTAGATGGAGCTAGATGTGAGAGTTGGCTGTCTCTGCCCACAAATGACGTGTTTGTGTGCAGACTCCTGCTGCTCAAGCAGCCTTTGTCCACTCGTAACAAACTGCTGCCACCAGTGGGCTGTGGTTTGTATCGACACACATTGAATGCGACACGTCTGCAATGCTTGTCATAATAGCCAAAATATTCCAAGAATCCAGGTCTGAAATCAAGCCGTGCCTGAACAGCACATCTGGACAGAGACGTGTACTAGATGGAAAGTTTCATTTCTCTCTCTGCAATACACGCGGAGCATATATGCTAACTCTGTTCATTTAGACACACTCTCAAGTTCCATAAGGGATCATTTTCCCACAATAAACTTTACACTGCATCTGCTGGTGTTACTCCTGCCATTGCTTAGTCCTAACACTGGTTATTTGGAGGGAATGCAATTGTGTATGTATAAATTGTATAAATGTTACTGGGGATTGCCATGGATTTGCAAAGATTGAACATCAGTATTCAGGGAAATGCAGGCTTTAGATACTGAAAGTCAGCTTCAGCAGAAAAGATCCATATGTGTCCTGAAACAGGCACATAAGCTACTTTGAGCACCCAATGCTTTCCTCTTGACTAAGTTTATCGAAGATCTAGAAATTGCATCACTTCAGAATTCCTTAATGCTTCGTCAGACCATGACTAACACATACCAGAACCGTGACTCCTCAAAAATATGTTTATTTCTGCCATTTCTGTGAAAATGTGGCCAGAGATTGTGGTGATGATAATCCTTAGATATATATGTATAATGATAATTCTTATATGTATGTATATGTACCTACAGCACATATATATGCATGTATATGCATGTATAAAATATAATATGCCTGAATATGTCCTCTTAAATAAATAATATGTATAGTACAAAATACAATATATCATACATATTCAGGATCTTCAGCCAAAATGGATTTCCTGAAAAGCTTTATCATCCTGTAGCATCCCACCCCTCCTTAACACTGAGGGGAGCAGCATTTACTGCACAGCCCACAGTTTGCTCAACTCGCCCATCTGGATCCCAGGAGCATCCACCCAGCCACACATTTTCACCCATTAAAAGGTAATACTGAATTGAAACATAGCCCTGCAGTGGGTTCATGCACAGACTTAATGTTCACATGCAGCTTACTACTATCACCGTCTTTGCTATGAAGTTGTAAAATCTCAAATTTGCTTCAAATTCTTCGAAACAGTGAGGGACTAGGACTGTAAATGTGGGGTGATTTCATTGCTGAGTGAGTAACGATTTACAGTGCTCTAAAGAGACTCTCTCCTGCTGATGCTTGGGCAGAGTTATAGCAAGAACTTCGTTTATCACTTGCTGTTGAGCAAAATGACTGTTCCAATTCCTGCAGTGCATCTAAACTCATCATTTTGTTCTGTGTTTGCAACTCCAACACACTGCCATGAGGAAGGCTCTGACCATTAAGGGAATACTGCTAATAATTAGTTAGCATGCTTCTTTTCTGAAATGCATTAATATGAGGAATCTAAAATTATATCTCCTCTCCCAGAGTAATACAACGTTATCAGAAAAATAGGAATGCAACTCTATTAATAGCAGGAGGATGGTACTTAGTTGTCTGTCTCAATTAATCCATAGAATAAGTCAACAAGAAATAAAAGAGTCTGTTGGTGTTTGTTCAAACGTCTTTCTTCAGCCCATACCACTGGGCACAATTGCTTCAGCATCCCCATCCATCTGCAGTACATGGGCTTCCAACTCCATGGTTATGTGCTCCGTAAATAACTTGCTTTGGATTTGCTGACTTTGCCAATAGCTGCTGTTTGCACTGTACTTGGAAAACAAGACAATTTATTTTGAAGATGAAACAAAGATTTTGAAGACTAGTTTTGCCAATTTTTTAAAGTTAATATCAACAAAGGCAAAGAATAAACCCTACAGTTTATGGTGTTTTTACTTCCTGAGGACAAGCAAGAAGTATGAAGGGAGTCAGTCAAGAGGAAATGCTGAGGTTTTTCAGTTCACTGTTCTTGGTAAGAATGAGGGACCCAGTGATGAACAACCTGCAGTCAGAGAGAGGAGCACTCACTTGTTTTCAATTTAATTTGCAATATTCTAAGTCGGTAAGTCACCCCAAAAGCTTTGAAGAAGCAGATCTGACAGGAATCCACATAATCTCATTACAGTCAACTGCTGGGCAAGTACTTTGGTGGGTACACTGCACTGCGTATGTTTTAGTTAATTGAACATTTGTATGGTTTCATTAGCTGAACTGTAATTAGAGTTTTAACATATGCCCAGAAAATATTCTATTATGTTAATATGGCTTCTGGAAAATATTAGGATGATGCTTCCTAAGACATTAGAATGCAAGGCCTAGTAGAACAGAGAACAAACAAGAATAGGCGACTGCTTTATTTTAAAAAAACCTATGGCAAACGTCTTTTATGGGGACTCTGAACTCAGATAGTGAGATAAAAATAGTGCCATAGATTAGAAACAGCAGGAAAAATAGGCTGGAGGTAAATATTCAGGTCTGAGTACAGTAAGCGATCAATATGTCAGAGTTGCAAGGATCCATGCAAAGACTACGATATGGATGCTTCCGCATCCATTACTGATGTGAGAACCCCAGTGTGCTTTGGAGTGAGGCATGAGGCTTTATGTTCCTTCAGGAGAACAGACCATGACTATGCATTTGTTTCATAGCACTTTTCATGAGCTTTACCAAACTCTTCTTGATACCTAGTGGGAATTCACAGAGTTAATTTTTAGTTGTATGAGAAATCTTTTTACCGACAGCAGATGCATGGTATTCCACTCTCACTGGAGATCCGCTTTTGCTACTTGAGGGCAAGCGATAAACAGGTACCTCCAGTTATTCTTTTTTCCTCTATGTGTCGTTCATTAGCTTTATTAAATCTTCATCAGGACACTTTTTATTGTCTTCTTTTGAAAATAACCATGTGCAGCCCAACCAGGTGCCCTTGAGATGGATATTTGCCATGGCTTTTGAGACTGCTGCTCTGTTTTCTAGGCAGAGAACAGAGCAAAGCATGGTGACCACGGTTCAGTCACACCCATGGCGCCACCTTGCTTATCTAGAGTGATATTATTGCTACTGAATGCTTAGGCAGTTGTCCCAGATGAGAGCAAACTAATCATTCATTTAATGTCTTGATGAAGTTTTCAGACTTATTGATTGCTTTTGTATTACTCATCGGCTCCTGTGTATTATTTCCCTTTTCAGACTGTAACAGAGCAAACAGAGCAGAGCTTCTTAATGAGATGGAAAATGGCAGCAAGTGGTCTTTCTTGCTGCAGGCTGTCGAAACCTCCCTCCCCTCCCCTCCCCTCCCCTCCTCTCCCTTTCCCTGCTGAAGTGGAGGAGCAATTCAAACCAGTCCTCCTTCCTTACATGCATATCTGCATTTGCTTTTCACCAGTTCTACAATCATGCTTTTAATAGTAATGCCTAGCAAACAGAACACCATTAAGTAGAAAATAAATAATAGCCTGAAACAGAGGCTGGACAAGTGGGTGATTGCAGGGGACACTGTTTTGCTGAGGTAAGGCCAAGGGGAGCTGTGCATGAGTTGTATTAATGCACTTGTGAATGGATTGCTCAAAATGAGCTATCCTATGCCATTACGCTTTGGGCAATTTTTTGGAGCTCAGTGGTTTGATTATCCTTTGCCTTTAATAACTGAAAGTAGACATAGACAAAGAAGTCACATATGGGACTGCTCTTTTTATTTCAGCCATTGAATCTTTTGAATATCCAAAGTCCCTTTCGATTCAGGGAAGATAACACAGAAAGTCAGCCGGCATAAAGTCATTTATGTTTATTAATCTGGGAAGTTGCCCATCTGCCCCCAACATCCATAGTAACTCACCTTGAATTTAAAACCTTAAAAGAGTCCATTACTTCTTTTTCACCAGCTAAGATATGCTATGGGTATTATCTAAATTAGTATTCCATTAGCATTTGTCTTTGTCCTGTGGTTTGGTGCCAAAATAGGTCAATTTGGCAGCCACCCACTACTATCCTCAGACTATAAGGACGGCTGAGGGTGTGCGATATCAGCTGAGATGGGACATCAGAGACTTAATTTTGATACTTCTAGTCAAAACTGTCTTGGGGAGAGAAAGCTGCTGTTTTCAATTAATGGGCAAAGGAAAGGAATGAAAGATTAAGGAGGGATTTGGTAATGGGGAAAGAATGAAGTAAAAAGTGAGACTGATCAGTCTCCCTCAGAGAACTGATTAATTATTTTCTGACACAAAGTTTTGACCCAAGCTTTTTTTTGGGCAAGATTTCAAGAGACACTGTAAAATGATTTTGTATATATCAATGGGAATTTGGGATAAATTTTCGTTCAGCGTCTTAAATACTTTATATAAATCTGCCACTTCTCAAACGATGTATTAAAGTACTCGTGTGGTTGCATAGTATCAGTATTCCTCTGAGATTTTACAAATACATCATCAGCATTAGATGGATGAAATCCAGTGTGCTGTAATCCAGATGCCCAACATAGGCAATGCTTCACTGAACATTTCAGTACGCAGCCTGGAGAGCAGGGGAAACAGCCAAATCTGCCTTAATGGTGCTACCACACTTGTCCTGAAGCCTGCAATGGGAGCTCAGGAAGCTGCAGGGGAAGATGTAGTCTGCTTGTAATTGTGTTTCCAGGATTTGACTACAGAGGGATCGGAGGCATTTCCCACAGGTGGTGCCTTCCACGGGTGCTCAGGGGGATGCTGAGCCCTTCTGTCCTCCACTTGTGGTGTCACCTGGCCCTTTGCAGAGCAGAGCTGCAGCACATGCTAGTGCCTGCTCTTTGCACTCTGGCATCAAAGATGGGACAGCCTCCAGGTAGATGGAACACCTCAGATCCTATGGCATTAAAATTTTAGCATACTAGGAGAGCATCTTGAACCTCATCTCTCACTCAGACCATGGTGGGCTGAAAACATTGCACAAGCATGAGTGCAAGCGGCATGGCTTGAAACCACTTGGCATAGGACAAGGGGCAAGAGGGGGCAAGGCTTGAAACCACAGGATCTCCTATTCCCCAGGTAATTGCTGTACATCCTAGGATTTGTCTCAGAAGGTCTTATTCCCTACCACTCCCTCATCTAGCTGGTGATGCCCATCTGCCTTAATATGGGGTGAGACATATTAAGTATCCACAATCACTAAATAAAAACTTCTCAGCAAATGAGTGGCTAAAACTTAAGCCTCCCTATGAAATTTCAAGGGAAATGAGAAAATACCTTACAACTTTGTGTGCCAAAAGGTAAACTGTGTAGTATTTGATCACACTAGTTTAGACAGATGAAGACAGGAGTGGCATTCAAGCTAAGGGAAGACTGAGTTAGGCAGTGTGGTAGAGATAAATATATTCAAGGTGAATCATTCTGATGAAATTTCACAAATATTTATGGAACAAATCAAAGTAATAACTTAGGGGGTTCTTCAAAGAATGTAGAAGAGACAAGCGAGATTTCTGAAAAGCTGTAAAGGTCAGTCTACACCCACTCTTAAATGGTGGAATACAGAAACACAGCATCATAATACACTTAACAGCCTAACTACAAGCCTCAGAAAAAATATAAAATACCCAGAAGATAAGATCACGATAAAGAACTGCCAAAAAGGATTCAAGCCAATCCAATTTCTTTCTTTGAATAATGGGAAAGCAATAAGTGTAAAATATCCTGACTCCCTTAGGGCCCATGAGACTGCTCCTGTTCTTGTAACAAAACTGAGGAAATACAGCCAGGATGGGAAACCCCTACAAAACGTGTCCACTAAGAGTAAGAATCAGCAATCAGTCCTCTACCAAGGTGAGAGGTGTTTTGAGAGGGGGATTTTTATTAGCAGCCTGACAGACACAGTCTTTTTCAAAAAAAATGGAAGTGACTTGGAAAACTCAGTCTTACTTACAGAAAAAATGGACACTCCCTGATTACCCTGCCTGCTGCTGAAAGCATCGCAGAGGATGCGAGTCATCCTGCCTAAAGTCAGTCTACAGCTGTAGCCCAGACTCTTCCCACAATCAGTGCAACAGTCTTAGATGATTCAGCCAATCCAAGGATAGGATTGAGGAAATGAATCACTCTCCAGTTTCCTCTCACTGCCATCCCATTGACCATAGGAGAGTGTAGAAGGACTACCTCAAAATAGTCACTTAACTTTTAGATAGCTAATGTTAGGGGAGACCTTTAGTAACCAATGAATTACCCAGACTCTCAGAGATATTTGGGTACTTAATTCCCTTTAAAGTCAACATTAAGTTGATCTGATAACCTGGGATCTGTTGACTGAGTGAGGAGGTTCCACACAAGAAACAGGTTTTATGGGGGTCTTAAGACTCTTGCCTGTTCCTGTATTTTCCAGGCAAATCACTGGGCTCACTAAGGACTCCTAAACTTAGGGTGTAAGCCTGGGCCACACTCTGTGCCATATTACTGAGGGGAAAGGATTGCAACTTACAAATAGAAATCAATGGAGCTAATGCTGATCCCCTGCCTGAGTATCCTCGTCCCACACTGGTCACAACGATGTTAATTGAAGCCTTTCTTGTGAAATAAAGAGCCAAAATTTGTATCTTAATGTAAAGAAACTTTAGATGGAAATGCTTCTCTATGTTTTATACTTGGACCTTTGCAGACATTCTGGAGGGATAGCAGCGTCCAAAATATTGATAATTCTGCTGTTGAATTCTGATGCTGATGATTCTCCTTTTGACATGAAAAAAGGTGGATGAACAGCAGAACTTTATGCATTGAGAGCCAAGAGAGACACCTGTGCTACCCCACAGGATTTTCCATGCAGCCTTTCAATGTTCCATTTTTTAAGTTTTTCTTTTTTTTTGAAAAAAAAATTCTGTCACGTCTCATCTCTGAGCCCAACCAAGCCTAAACCCACAGCACTCACAGAAGTGGAGTGTCTGGGTTGCTAAGGTCTGGAATAAATAAAGCCTTATGGCTCCTTGCTACAAGGAAGATATTGAAATGTCAGAGCATGTCCAGAGAAGGGTAAACAGAGCTGGTGAAGAGTCTGGAGCACAGGTCTTATGGGGAGCAGCTGAGGGAGCTGGGCTTGTTAAGCCTGGAGAAAAACAAAGTTGAGGAGGTATTTTATCACTCTCTACAACCACCTGGAAGGAGGTTGCAGCCAGGTGGGGGTTGGTTTCTTCTCCCAAGTCACAAGCAACAAGTCGCCCCATGTGGAGTTTAGACTGGATAATAAGAAAAAATTGCTCACCAAATGGGTAATCAAGCACTGTGACAGGCTGCCCAGGGAAGTGATTGAGCCATCATTCCTGGAGATATTTAAAGGATGTGTAGCTATGGTACTTAAGGGACATAGTTTAGTGGTGGATTTGGCTGTTAGTGGTTGGACTGGGTTAATGGTTGGACTGGATAATCTTAGAGTTTTTTTTCCAGTGTGAATCTATGAGTGTATAATTCCTGCTGGTTGGCAGGACATCTGAGTCCAGTGCACAGCCATACCCACCCCCCACTCTGTGAGCCCTTACAGCTCTGTGACTGCAGCCCCGGTCACCTCTCACTCCACTCACAGCTGCTGGTTGCATCAAGGTGCTTGTGTCCCACTGCACCATCACCCTGACACCACCAAGATCTTCAGTGAAGACAGGGGACAAGTCAGTGTTGGTGTAATGACCATGATTTTAGGCACGAGCAGCTTTCTGAATTGGGTTAAAGGACTGGCTTCTCCTCTCTGTTTGGATGGAGATTGAAATCACAGCATGTGCAAGGATCACTGAGACCAGGAGTGAGATCGCACAGCTGAGGTCCAAAGGTCAAACCAAGTTCCATCCCTCTTCTTTTGAGGAAAGGCTTTCTGTGGTGCCTGTCCTGGTCCAAAATGCTCCAGTACATAAACCTGTTTGCTTCATAATATAATTATTGTATAATTTTCATATGGTTAAAAGAACAAGCAGAAACTTACATCTTATTAACAGATGCCAATAGTTAATCAAGGCAGATGCCTACGTGTTTTATTCCCTAATCCATATTTTAAATCTTATTCACAGTCTCTCATAGGATAATACACTTTCTCCTGTGTATTTGGCAGCAGTGTTTAAAACAATGAGGAAATGAGTTGTTCCATTACAAAATGCTTAAACCCTATGTCCTGATAGAATATGAAGTCAAATGCTTAAACATATTCCTGTATTTTTTCAATGCAGCTGTAAGGGGAAATTGCTCTCTCAGGCCGACAGCCTGCTGCTGCTGAGATCCTTGAAAGGCTCCACATCCTGAGGGAAGTTGCATTTAAAATTAGCACACCTGCCTCGTGTGTCTTCTAGGCAGATCCTGTTGCAGGAAAAAAAATTAGATTAATAGGTTGGAAAACAGTAGTTAAATCTTTAATTTTGTCTTGTGAAGACAGAAAGTGATTCCCAGGGCAGGATATGGAGTGCATCAATTTGATGCAGTCCACTCACACCAGTTTGAATATTAGCTGATGCTGTGTAAGGTGCTGTGAACTTTAGAACTTCCTGTTAAAAAAAAAAAAAAAAAAGCATATTGTTATGTTCTTTAACATTTTGTATAATTATTGCAGGATCAATGGATATCTACTTCTATTGAAAGGAGTTCCTTTATATCTTTCAGTTCCATGAGGAAAAAAAGGTGAATCCTAGTTTACTATAGAGGTCACAAAAGTAATGAAAAGCCACAAGTTTCAATGTAATAAACCATTATCATACCATGCAGTTTTCTGAGTGTATATGTACACATTCATGTGCATCTACGTGTGTGCTTTAGTGCAAAATAAAACAAAACAAAGCACATCTTATCTCTTCGCATGGATGCCACTCTTTGCCTGATTCCTGTTGTTCTCCAAGCCTTCTCACACATTCTGTGTAGTTTTCTTTTTCTTTGCATACCTGCCAGATTCTTCCTCTGCCCACAGAAAAAATTCTAGCATGTCTGTCACTGTTTATATAGCTGCCAGCACAACTGTTCTTGCTTGCTTAGTTTTCTAACAATAATAGTAGACCAAATTTGAAAGTACAGTGATGCTTAAAAATAACGATAAACTAAAAAAATACCAAGGTATGAAATACAAAGCACATATACTTTTATTTCTTTCCATTTCTATGCAAAAATTCTTGCTTCTCTTCATGTTCCCTACTTACATGACCCCTTCAGAATTGCAGCAGCCAGCAGTGCTTTGCTGAGTTCATTGTACATTCATTCACCACCTCTGCATGACCTTGTCACACTGAGCTTTGAGCCAGCCTGGCTGATCTGACCTTTAATGGCTCCCCACATCCGTGTTGAGAAAGAAACTGAAAGGGAAGTGCAGAGTGCAAAAGAACTTTTTTTCTTTCTTTCTCTTCCCTCCTTGGCCTCCCCTCCCTGCCTCCTCCCTTTCCCTTTTGGGAATGTCATGCATGCTAAGCCACGTAGTTCCTGGTGGGGGGAGGGAAAGCGCTCTTAAAGATACGGTTGGGGTTTATTTTCTTTAAGCCAGCTGTTTAAATAGTTAGTCATCCACAGTTAGTCACTCCAGGCTCCCTCTGTGTAGCCATAGAGGGAAATGTACACCTCCAAAGGCCAAAGACTCTAAGACTAAGGTAAGTGTCTACAGCACTCAGATAAATCCTCTGTGGAAGTATCTGTTTCTCATTGTTGACTATAACCTGAGCCCAATTTACTCATTAAAATTAAGGGAAGTGCACCCCCCACTCAATACACCAGGGAGAAATGCAGCCCCACTCTGAAATGGGTGAAGGGCTGTCAGAAATAAGATGGTTGATCTTTTGGTGAGTGCAGCTGATATTATTCGTGTCTTAACTTCTTAAGCAGGGTGGTTATATGTGCTCTAGCAAGGTGCAAAAAGACATTTGGTCCAAGCAGTGTTCTTGCTAAATTACAACTTGACAGGTTAAGTGGATGTGGAAGGCATTGCCGTGGTTGAGGACGATTGTGATTTTCTCCCATTTCCTTGACTGTATTTACTTATTCCATTTGCCTGAAGGATTGCTCCAGAGGTTTTTGGCTGCATATTTGAGCTATACTATGTTTGTTGAACAGACACCATAATTAATGGGTAACATTTATTTTCAAAAGAAAATTTTTAGCCATTTTCCGCCCTCCAATGTTTCTTAAAAATCGAAAAAGGATTAATCTCAACACAATTTGTCTGGGAAAACTAGAGTGGCAATATGATGATGCTCTGGGTAAACAAGTGAAAACAAACTCCTCCAGGGAAGTAGGTGCATGTTTCAAAATAGTTCGAATTTTTTTAAACAAATAATAGATTTTTTTTTAAAGGGAAGTCATCCTGGCAGTAATCTGCATATTAAGTATGATGTGATCTACAAAAGAACTTGATAATTTGCTTGATTTTAAGCACATGGTTAGTCTCACTGTGTATTCACATGCTAAATGTAATACTTATGCACTTCGTTAAACATATATTTGCTGCCAGAAAGTATCATTGTAATTAGATTGTTACAGCTCTGCATATTTGAACCTTACAGCATAATTTCCCTGATTAGCATGATCATTAAGGGCACCTTCTTTCAGAAAATGTAATTGTTTTTCTCAAGTTGTCTTTAGTAAAAAAACTAGCTTTTGCACAGAGTGGGAGAGTACCTTTTACAATGTCAATGATAATTCATGCTGCCGTGTTTTTAGGGAAACACTGCACTCTGCAGGTGAAAACTCTTCCTCTATCTTGTGGCACTCTGGAAAGGTCTTGAGAAAGAAATACAGATTCCGGTGAGCAGTTAATACTTTTTAACCAAGGATGTGCATTGTCTGCAGTATCTTTATAAATGGATAAATGGGAACAGGTCTTTTTTTCCCTCTGTACTTCTTACTTTCTAAATAACAGCCAAAAGTATATAGATATTCTGCAGTAAAGAGCATGTGACTATATGATAAACACAGCTTGGCTATCCACACTATTTGCAAGAGAAAGTTCAGTGTCAGATCTAAACACCTTTTGCCATTTCGTGATGCGAATCCCACAAATTGAATTTCCAGTTAGAAATAGGAGCAGTTAGTAGGGCTCAGCCCCAAACCTGCGCTCCCTCTTCGCCCCTCCTCTTCATTAGTTGTATCCTCTCTCCCTTGTCGCTATTTTCTGATTCCTGGCCATTAGATGGCAATCGTGACTATCGTCTGCTTCCCGCGTTCATGTCCTCTGGTGGCCAAACTGCTTCGTGTGCCCTCGCTCCTAAGAGAACCTTTTCTTGTCCCTCTACCTTTCTCATCTATAGCAGCAGTGGTTTTGCAGGGTTTGGTTGTTAAGCCTGGCAGTGATTTACAAGGAAGAAAGGAACTGCTTGTGTTCAGAGGGACACCATTGTCTTGGCACAAGAAATGTGCCCTCCAGCTGGAAGCAGCGGCATTCCATTAGCACTGCCGGGAGCTGTCCTCTGTACAGTTTTCTTTCCAGTTTCCCACAATTGCTCCAAGCCTCAGGGCTCTGGCTGGAATTTTAGAGGCACTGGGTTCACAGCTTCATGGCTGTGAACTTAAAAAGTCGCAGGTAAATCTATTCATACCCAAGATTCGGGTCAAAGCTGATGTATGGTGCAAAGTCTTTTAGTTGAGAATCTCTGTCACCGCTCTACCTTTTGGGATTTGAAGCTTGTCAGATGAATCACCCTGAGGACAGCTGCTGACTTTCTCCATATTATAGCCCCTAAAGAAGTGTCCTGTTCCAGTAGAGACTGGTTTGTCTTTGGCCACAGCCTTTTCTGCCCCTTCCCTGGCTGCAGAGCTGCCATGAGGCCACCGAGGTTCCTTCTGCGGGTGGTGTCCACACACCGAGGTGTGCCCACACACTTAGTCAGCTGTACGAGCCCCTGCTCACAAACATCCTGCTCAGGATCAGTAACTGGGTGCAAAGCTGCAGGCTTTCAGCAGCTTCTGGATCCGTGCTGGGGGCACTTGTGGTTACCTGCCTCTGGCCAAATGTGCCTTTTCTCCTTCTCACGAAAGAAGGCCAGAGCTGCAGAGTGTGACCTGCCCACCAAAAGGGCAGATATGCAGGGCAGGTGAGGCTGGAGGTGGGGAAAGGACCCTGTGCCTGGGGGTGTGCTGGGGTTTGGTGAGGGGGTGGTTGAGCTGGGAGGTGAGGATGACGAACATCACTGTGTGGCTCAGAAGCGATGCCGCCTGGTACAAGCAGAGCTGAAACTGTAAAGCCATTTCTAATTTTGGCATTTCCAAAATCTTGAAGGCTTAACCTCCACCTTCTAATTTGGTTTCCTTATACTATTTCTAGGCCCATGCTGCGAGGAAATTAGTCAGCTGTTACGCCATTTTTAGGGGGAATTTCCCCTGACTGATTTTATGATTTGTTCTGATGGCTGTTTGTCACATTAAACATAAGTAAAAGTAATGCTATCGGTCGCTAATATATTTGAGGGAAATTATTTTTATAAGGTATTGATTTGTTTTACACACTTTTGCCACCAATAAAGGGTTGTGCTGGTTTGGCAAGACAAGGGTTTGTGTTGAGATTTTAAACCCTGGAAGTCTATGCAGTGGTGGAGTATTTCTGGTCTTTGATGCCCTCAAATGTAACACCTTTATGTTCCTCTGAGTGGCTGAGGGTGTGATGGGGAATTCACAAAGCAGACAGGTAATCAAAATAATCTTTCAAAGAGGCTGAAACTCTGCTTCTGGGGCAAGCAAAACACAAGGAGGGCAAGTCAGAAGTAGTTGTATTTGCCAAATTGGTATTCTGGGTTTTTTTACATGTGAAAATTACATCATAAATTGTCTGGACCAAAAATTATGTCCTTGTAAATCTCACTGTCTTTAAAAGTATGGTAAGACAGTAAATGCAACATAGGAAGAGGACCTTTACCTGGAAATAGACATATATTATCACTGTGGATCAGAAATCATGAACACAGTTTTGTGCATGAAAAAACTTTCTGCAGGTTTCAAATCTTAACTTTTCCCAAGCTGCTGTCATAAAAAGGCTGTTAAAAAGGAAACGCAAAAGTCTGTTTGGCTTTTTAGCAGAAAAATTTACGGCACAGTACCAGTAGAATACACAGCACTGTTCTGGTTTTGTAGGCTAACATGACAGTACAGGTGTGTCTAGAAAATGGCTTTATCTGCCTAGATCTTTCTATTACTTGTTTCATTACTTGGTTGCCATCAGCAATGCTTACAGAAATAGATTTTACATTTTTTAGTGTCACAAGATGACATTAGGTAACATGCATTATTGAACTGCCCTATAACCATAATTAAAAATAGGAAATGAAAAGAATCAATCATGACAAGAGCTTTCTGCCAATCACAGGAGCATGGATTTTGTAAAATGTCTTGCCCCAGAAAGTCCATCAGGAGGACAACATCCCCACTGGAAAGGGGACAAAATACTTTGAGAGAAACATGTTACTCATGCTTAGCCTACTGTAACTAATGACATCATGGAGCAAATCCTGTTCAAGGACCCCCAATCCAATGGCCATTTGATCAATAGTTAAACAAAGATGCACGATCTTGTTAGTTTTAAGTCATTTTCCTCCAAACATCAGCACTGAAAAAAACTGAACATGAGATTTCTTTGCAGATTGCAAACGCACTCATGACTGCTGGGGAATTTTCTCTTTCTCCCAGTTACCAGTAGTGAGACCTCCCAGCAAGCATTAGTCAGAAAGTTTCTGATTTCTCAAGCTTTCATTGAGTATCACCAGAATTAAATATAGGAAGAGTATGTAAATAGTAATACTTGGCCTATTTTTGCCAGCTCTTTAACAGCAAGGAAGTGAAAATAAAATATGAAACTACTTGTGGAAACTCCCTGAATCTGGAAGAGTTAATTTCTTTGCTGAAATGGGCTTTTTGTTAAAATTTAAATGTACAGTGAAAAGAGATACTGAAAATGCTGCAGTTTTGACAAGTCCTTTTACTGGCAATATTTAGAAAAAGCCTTGATGTTGTACATGTGATACATCTGAAATTTTCAAAACTAGATTATTTCACATTCTGGTATCAAACACAAATTTTATTTAAAAATCATTCATCATTTTTTAGCTAGAAATTTTGTAAAAACTGGATTTAAAATTAAGTTAAATGATAAATGAGTTACTTTTTATACAAGATTCAGGATTTTACAAATTCTACACTTTTGGGGGGAATAATTATTTAATATTTCACGGGGGTTTTTTGCAAGGTAGAAGGCTGATTCTGCACTGCTTAAACTATAAGGAGGAAAATAGCAGGAAAAGCACTTTATTAATTCTCTTACAAGTTTTTAAAGTGTTTTATAGATTCTTCAGTTCCAATTGCATGGTTTTCTTTCCAGTAGGTGGAAAGTATTGAAAAAGTGGATTTAATGCCTTATTTCATCACTCTTAAATCACTCAAAATTCCTTTTCAATCTTAATTTAATTTTCTCTGTGTGGGCTGGTTTACATTTTTTGAGGAAGCCTTTGGAAAGTAGGAAACTGAAAATCTCTTTCCTTGTGCCTGATTTGGGAATGAACCACAGATGATGGAGATGAAAGGAAAACATTTAGATAATTCAAGGACCTGAGGGAGGCAGCGAGGTGGCAGCAGGAATATTCACTCCCTGGTTTTAGGATCAAGGGTAGCTGCCCAGATTCTCAGGCTCCCCTTATACTCAGTGGAGACGGTCATGCTCCCAAACACGAGGATCTGGAGCTTTTAGGAAACTTGTCTCTGACTGTATAGGAGACAACATAGCCAACATATGCCTTTACAATGCCACAAGAGAACATTTTCTGCTTGTGAAAAAGAGATTGAAGAGATAATTATTCTAATTAGCACAAAACTAAAGCCCCCTTGGACGTGTAATAGTTTAGCAGCAGCCTATGTTATATGCATTATTTAATTTAAATAGTCTCCAAAAGCACATACCCACAAATGTGTCCCAGCTAATCTACTTGTGCCATTGCAATTGCAGGCAGATTTTTCACTAGGTTCAAGGAAGCGCAAAAAAGTTGATTTTATATGGAAAAGGTTTTTTTTTCTTTAATTAATCTTTGAAGTCCATAAGGCTATCATCAAGAAAGGGAAAATAAAAAAGAAAGATTATTTTTATGAATACTAATATCTTTGGGAAAGACAGAATGTCTCCCTTAAGACAAAATTTGTATTCCTCTAACACAATTAATATTCTAAGGAGCAAACCCACGTCTGTTGAGGAAGCCCCTAAGTGCCTCCTTGTGTGCTTCCTCTGTGTTTCTTGTCTATTATTAAATAGCTCTGTTTCAATCGCTTTAAATAAATTATATTTAGCTGGAGATATGAGCCATGAAAACTCTGGACTTCCACCACTGCTTTTGTGCCTTTGGGGAATTAAGTAAGAGAAAGTATAAATCCAGTTTCCCTAAGACAGGAATATGTACTGAAAGATGAGCAGGTGGTTGAGTGCTTTGGGGGACAATGAATGATTTGAACTGTAAAAAATTATTTCAAAATGAACAATGAAAGAGGAAGAATAAATTAATTGAATACTAGAAAAGACAAAAAGCACTTAGCAATTCCCCTGGCAAGTGAGATCATAACTATTTAAGCTGTTTAAATCCATAACATTTTTTCCTCAAAAATCATCAGTGTAAAATTTATGAATGGAAACTCCAGGTTATAAAATATGATCACACTTCTCATAAAATCAGGCCAAAGCTTTATAGATTCTGACTCTTCCAAACTTCTGTAGTCTTTGCCTTATTGGAGGGTTTCAGTCTGTGCTTTCCAATCAAAAAGCACAATCGTTTATTGGTTTATTAATTGTTTAGATAAATGCTGTGGACAATCAATAAATTTCTGTGGGGAAAATTATGAAGTTCTTTGTGGCATATATCAAAATACAGCAGACTACAAAGATCTCTTAATTGATCTGCATAACTTTTATCTCCATCTTTCCACAAGTAGCTGAGGTGGTTTGCATCAAACCCCAGCCTTTGTAGAGAGCTATTAACTATAATAGTCTCTGTGAGTGTAAAATACCAGGGAATCTGATGAGTAGCTGAGGCTGAAAGGAACTGCCGAGGTTTGAACGTCTCCAAGGATGCAGTCTCTGCAACCTCTCTGGGCAAACCATTTCATCCTTGGATTTTTCTTTTGAAGACAAGGGTTTCAGCCCTGCTTTTTGCAGGGCACTCCACTCAGGATCCTGATCTTCACTGTCTCATGGTCACGGCAACTAAGGTTGCCCCTGACCTTCACATCCTTGACCAGTTCTTCCTTTTCTGTAAGTGCAGGGACATTACTGTCTAGCACTTCAGAGACACATCCACATTTGATTTCCAAAAAGAGTGTGATAGTTTCCACTATCATTTTGTCCTCTTAGTACCTCCTTATTCATGTGCATACAGTTGAGGTAGACCTCCTTAATTCTTAAATCATGTTTTGTTTTTTTTAAGGTCTTAAAAAAAGAGAGATATAGAAAACTCAACTTATGTATCCCTGCCACAATAAATGCTTTTTTTCACTAAGGTCCAATGCCCCTAAAGTAGGTGATTCATGAAAAGTATAATGAAACTAAGTCCACTATATGACTGTAGAAATAGTTCAGATTAGGTTGGAAGATAAAACTGGTACCATTCCGTTTGGTTAATGCTATTAAAAGACAAATTCAAACACTATATCCTCTAAACACCTTCAAATCTCTGTTTGTCAGTGAAGAAAATCACTGTTTGAACTTTGAATGGTTTATCAAAGGTGTTGCACTGAAGTTTTAGCAAATATGTATCATTGCTGGACTTATCCTCTGGCAAGGGCATATTATTTACTCCAGGCCTGTATCAGGTTTTGACTGATTTCCTACTAATAGCACTGTTGTCACTACCCTGTAATAAAGGGTGATATTCTGCTGCCAGACAAAGGAATTGTACGTAGTGAAAGACTGAGATTAACTTGTGTGATAAGTAAGGCTCCAGAATTGCAGTTAGGAAGATTTTTCAGATTTCTGAAGGGCTTAAGCTGTTCATCATAAAGTCCTTGAACATCAAACCTCTTCACTACGGTTACTGGAGGGAAGCAGTTTGCAGGAGGAGTTAGACGTGCTTATACTCCTGAGTGTGCATTTTTCTTCTGTGATTAAAAGATGAGTCAAGAAGCTATAAATAACACAGAATAAAAGCTCACCCCAGGCCATAATCTTTTGTTGAGTAGCTGAATCCAAGAATAGCAGGTTTTAGATGTAAAGTCAGCTGGTAGGTGTAGTTGGAGGGAGGCTTCCATGTCAGCTATGTCCTGGGTATCAGCAAGAAAAGGGCAGGGTTTGGGCAGCAGCACCCTCATCCCAACCTCCACACCAGACCCTGCACTGCCCAGGGGACAGCTGATCCTGTGGTTGTAAGATGTGAAAGGAGCAATGCTCCATGAGGAAAGGGTTGGGATTTTAGAGGGTTTTGTTTGTTTTGGGGGACATCAAGGTTTTTGGTATCTTTTGTTCAGGGATTATTTTAGAGCTGATTCTCCTTCAAATAGTTCTGCCACCGTGAGGGCTGAAAGAAATGTTGCTCATGGAAAATGTGCAATTATTTCTCAAATACAGAGTAGTTGAAGGAAATGGAAACCCAGCTGGTACTTTACAGAAATGGTTTTCATCAGCCAGCAATTCCCTAGGATTTGCAAAGCTAGCAAAAGATTCATCTTCAGTTTCCACAATTTTCTTGCATAAATCACGAGGCATTTCAATTGCCTTTGGTTAGTGGTTCCTGTGTAGATTAATTTTCATCAGCTTTTTCAGGCCCTGAAAAGAATCTTCTAAAAGTTTCTTCTTGCAGTTGTCTGAGAGTTTCAGTTCAATTACATCTCCATGTATACTCCTTTTAGGTGATGTATACTACAGCCAAGAATGGCAGAGGAATTGTTCATTGCAATGGTAAGTGGCAGCATTTGGATACTTGGATTCATCCAGAATTCTGGAAATATCAAAGTACAATTAATAACACACTTGAACTGAGGCATTCAGGTTTCCTTTTTTTTTGAAAAAAGGAGACTTTTATTTTTCTCTTAACAGGTACTTACAACTAGCTTTAAAAATTTCATGACATAAATACACACATTCATGGACTGTTTTTTTCTATGACATTAATATACCTCGGTTTTGCAATTAAAAAAGAAAAATATTTTAAAAGAGAGGTTAGCAATTGAATTTAAATTCATGGAGGGACTGTGCACAGCAAGGATTGTGAAGTTCATCTGGATTTTCATTGCTTTTGTAGAGAAATTAGATACCTCTCTAAATAAATACCAACAGCATAGAGAAGAGAGACTACTTCACAGAAAAAGGATGTATTGTTTATGGTAGATGAAAATGCTAGAAACCTCTCTGAAAGGCTGATCAGACTTTTGTTACTTTAATATATTTGCATATGGGAGTGTGTTTGTATTGCTATTGTACTACTCCAAAGACAGGTGAAGACAGGAAAAAGGCTCACATTGAATGTGGGAGATCAGGCTTGTAGCACCAGCACTCAAGCATCTTTATTTCTCTTGACAGCTTTGTTCCTTTCCTTTTTTTTTTTTTGGAAGGAAGGTTAAGTATCATAGAGAGATTACCAGTCTAAAAACTACAATATTATTTCAAAGCACAATAATATTTATAAAGAAAATTTATAAGGAAAGACAAAATGAAAAAATTAACAACATTATTGTGCAAAATAATACAAGCATATGATTAGAAAGAAGCTATTATAATGTTGTAGACAATATTCAGCTAGGGAAACACAAAGAAGATGAGAAAAAGGGAAGAATGTGAGATGAAAGAGGTGAAAGGACTATTATCATAAGGTAGATACTAAAATTCTGATGAAATGGTAATATCATAGCTGTTTAACTGGTCTGACCACAGAAAACATTGTTCTCTACAATTAAAATGCAATAAAACTTGGGATTTTTAAATACCAAGAACAACCAAACATATAAATATATTTTTAAAAATATTAATATGTTCATGTATTAGTATGGTATGTTTATATATTAACATTATAATAGTCTAGAACAAAGATGAAAAATATCCATAAAACAGGATTGCTGGCAGCCCTTAGTATTTCATTAAAATGACAGTTGTCCAAACAAATACACTTTTAAGAAGTATTGGAAAGTTCTTATTTTTCATCACTATAGGATTACCTGGGAGACTTCATAAGGCAATCCCAGCTTGTATAATACTAAAAAGCATACACTTTTATAAAACTTTTTTTTTTTCTAGAAGAACAATGATTTTCCAGTCAGAACTTGCGAGTTTGATTCCAATAACATATACACAAAGCTATCCTGAATAGAAATCTGTGTTAAGGAAGACCAAACTCAGCCTCTGATTTCTCAAATTCTTGGCAGCACTGTCATGTTTTAAAAAATGAAAATATTTATTCTCTTTTTCACTCTGACATAAAAAATTATCTGTGCATAGTAATGGCAAAACTGGAAGCTGCCATCTACCGATCAACTGACTCAGAGGGGCCAGCATGTAAACAGAAATGATCTGTGTTTTTCTAGCATCTTCTCTGGACTAACTGGCAGTCACAATGACTTTCACAGAGTAATCTCTATACTTACCTGGTGTAGGAATAGAAGTTCTAGTGACGAAAGGTGACCAAGTAGGACACAGCCATATGATGAGTTGTTATGCCAGAAAAGATCACAAAGCTGGTGACCTGTTCAAGAGCAAAAGTACAAAGGAGAGGAAATTATCTGAGCTTGGTGCCCAAACAACTCCATGCTTTCCGCTTAGTAGCTTAAATATTTATGCAAGTACATATATGGCACAATAAACTCCAGTCCCAAGCTTTTATCATATATGGGAACTTTTATGTCTATTGCTCTCATAGGTCTTAAAAATACAGTTCACAATGGACACGTCTAGAAACTTCACTGATCGTTTAAAATACTATTCTCCAGGGCAATGGGCAATGCTGACAGTAAGATAATAAATAAGACAAGCATGACTTTGAAATTCCCATAATAAATATTATAAATAAAAGTATAAATAATTTTTATTTATTTTACGTGCAAATCCTGTAGCTTTGTTAATAATTAATGCTGCATAATTTATTCCCTCCAGCCTCAGAGAGGTTTACCAGTTCCTTTTCTTTTTTCTTGTCCTGGACAAGCCATTTAGAGAAAGAAAGTGCTCAGGTGCTTAGATGGTTGAAACTTGTTCCAGTTTCAATTTTGGTGGCATTTGGGAAATGATATTGCTTATGATTATGTTTGATGTTATGAAGTTATTTTCATAGCACTCACTCTGAAAATGGCTGTATCATTAGTGAGTCCATCAGCAAGGATGCATCTCACTCTGATGTTTGTAAAAAAAATTTATAAAAGATAGAGAGATACAACTGTCCAACCTCCATATGTTGAAATACCTCACATCCAAAAAACTTAAATACTCCAGGACCACACTGACAGTGGGTGTGTGCAAGGCTTTTCTGCTGTGAATATTTGCTTCCTTCCCTCCCTGATAATCAGGGCAATAATTTGTTCCTCTGTGAGGCAAGCTGCACGCAGATTTCAGCATGAATTTGAATAAAACCTCTGAATGTCTCTTCAACTCTGCTAGACACAACTGTTAACTTAAGGACAAACCCACAAGTCATAGGATTTGCAACAGGTTCTGAGTAGAGAAGAAAGACCAAGAACTAATTATGAAAAAAAATCACTCAGAAGTGATTTACTGCAATTCACTAACAATAATCCAGCCTTTTAATCAGAAAAAGAAGAAAAAAGAAAATTTTCATTGTTTTTTGCCACTGGCATGAGGAGAAGGATCAGTCCTATGGTATTCAGCCCAGTAGACATCAACACACCAACGTCTGCTCAGAGTGGTGGTTAGATGCATAAATGGCAGGAGGTGGACAGAATTGCAGATTGCCTGTCTCACAAGGCACGTCTCCTAGTGCTGCCTGAGTTGAACTCCACTCTAAGTTGCCTTTCTCTGTCCCATGCCCAGTAAGAGAAACCTGGCTGAAGACTGTGAATTATCTCCCATAGGTACACATTTATGTAAATATGTACATTTACATAAATTAGGCTGTAGCCTTAGACATCATTGTCTTTTGGGGTTTAAATGCCCATGTGCCTTGGAGGATTCCCCTCAGGTGGGCTGGAAGTAATTGACTCTTTTTGTGCCTCGGTATCAGTAAGCCAATGTCTATGATAGTTTCACTAAGGGAAGAGAGACAGACAAAAACTGATCTGGCTGAATACCAAAGCCTGCAGGGAGAGAAAATCTGGGAAAATGGTCCCAGTAATTGCTTGCAGCCAGAGTGAGAAACTCATGATCACCTGAAATGTTCAGTAGCAATATCTCAGTTGCTTGAATATTAGCGGGGCACTGTTCTGGGAGATCCTGACAGATCTCCTCTTGGCAAGATGAAGCTCCCTGTGTCTTTCATCTCGTTATCTCAAAGCACTTTACAGATGCAAAATGATTTGCAAAGCAATTCTCATTATCTACATTGCACAAATGATTAAGGCAAAGGGTAGAGAGACCTCGAAAATACTCCTGTGTCACTTAGAATGCGGCAAAAATTGTCCTACACCTAAGCAGTAAACACTCTTAAAAGCAGAAATTTATTTGAACTTTAAGAGTATGCCCTTCCCTGCATATCTTGTAAGCAGCATGTGTCTGTGTTGTCCCAAACAAGTGGGCAGGCATTGCTTTTCTTTTGCCTGGACATGTTGTACCCAGCTGCTGGCCAGCTGCACCTGGGCCCCAGGACCTTCCTTCTGGGCACAGCAGGACCCACTGCTTCCCATTCCCTCCAGGCCAGATTGAGCATGGGTGAAGGAAGCTTGGTGCTTTCTGGTCAGTCAGCACTGCCTCTTGGATGTCCTACACAATACCTGTGTCATCAGGAGTATTTACTGTGGCCATGGACACACAGCCAGATCCTTTGCTGTGCAGGAACAGTAGGTATAGAGGGCATCCCAGAAAATGCTTTGTGATTTCTGTCAAAATAATGCTAATAAACAGTAAGTAGGAAATCCCATGAATCTGTGCAGACCAGCTCAGATAGTGTCTGTTTGGCACCAGGAGGTGCTGGGTTTTCTTTGATCCCAGAAAGAAAGGCAAAAGCAGTATCAGGAAAGTTACCCATGTTATTAATATCCCACAAAAGAAATAGCAAGTTACCATATCTTATGCCCCCTCTGATGCTGGGAATCCCCAGAGAAAGACCTCTGGCCATGCCATGACACAGGGCTCAGACTTCCCATGGTGAGGTCCACCAGCAGTCATCTTCAGAATTTTTATAGGATTTTCTTAGAAGCAAGGCAACTCTGTTTGTTATATTTACTGTGAGGAAAAAAGAACGTGTGTAGGAAAACATGCTTCTTCACTTCAAGATAAAGTCAGGAACAATCTTTTGGCATCATGGCTGGTGAGAAACAGGTGCTGCCACGGGCTCTTTGGTTTGACAAGTTGGCTGCATTAATTGTGTGGTAAGGGATGAGGCACAGTCCTTGAAGCCAAGTCATCTGCAGTACAGCAGGGCTCAGCACAGGCCCACACTGCTCAGGTCAACTGCACGTGGATCGTTATCTCCTCCATGTGCGACTGTACCCTGCCCTGTACGACTTCCCAGGGCTGTTGTTCAGGTGGTTGTTGTTGCCTATGGTATAAAGGGGGTAGCAGGCTGTGTACATCTGGTGAAGTCATAATTTTGTCCATTTGCCTTTTCACTACACGTCCTTTCAAGCCCTGCAGGCTGACCGGCTCTCTTAGCATGCCGAAGCTCAGCTCAAAGTACAAAGGACATCCTATTTCAACAGCACATCCTGCATCAATCCCTGAAATCCTGTTAAGCCTTATCAGTGAAGTGAGCCAGGAATCTCCAGGAGAAGCATCAGCAGCTATGATAAGGCCAAAATTCTGCTCATTCGGCTTCACACGAGTAAATGCACTGAGGGGTGTTAAGGCAAATGCTTTCACTTGGTTGCTGCTCACACCTAGCATAGTAAGTATGCTTCAGTGGGGATTGTCACCTGTTTAATATGGGATATACCAAGATGTCTTAGGTTGTGGATGTTCTTTAAAAATGCATGTCTTTCCCATATCTATCTGTTGACCCATAAAACTTTAAAGTAGTTTCCTTAGACCACTGATACCTCAGGAGGATTACTGCTTAGATGGTTGTCTCTACGTGTAGAAAATGCATTCCAACACAAGCTAAAAACCTTCAGGGAAGGGACATTTTCAGTAAATGGCAGCTGAGATGTGAGTCCTGCCTATTGTGGCTCAGCTCAAACAGTTCTAGATTTTTAGGTTTTTTGTACTGCAAAACTAAAAGTAAAATCCTATATACTGTTTGATAGACAGATTTAAATATTTGAAATCACATAGATTGAATTTTTTGCCATTCACAGCCTGACTATTGCAATTCATAGAGAAATTCAATCAGGTAATTTCCCCAAAGCTTATTAACTGATCTGAGTTAATGAATGTGAGGCTTTTGAAGCTCAGACCCACTGTTTTTCTAGGTCAAGTACTCTTGGGTCTGAGAGCAGTTAAAATCAATAGTCCATACTTTTGTCCTAGCAAGTGCATGAAAGGGTCAAATAGTCATGTTTTCACTGAGTCAGTCTAACACACCAGTCTTATCTTGTCCTCAAGGTGACACCTTGCAAATTAATTTCTGTGAGATTATTTACATTTTGAAAAATAACAAAGTTAGGTTGTTTTATAAAGTTTATTACAGGGGAAAAAAGGCTGACTATTTTAGGGAAACAGTTTCTGAGTGATGTTCAGACAGGTCTTCAAACATATAATGGAAGATTTAGTCGTTTTGAAATACTAGAGAAGAAAAAGACTGTGCGAGGTTTAGATACCATCAGCCTAATTTTTTTCTCAAAATCTAAAGATAACTTCATCCAGAAAGGTCAAACTCTGCAAGAATTTTTCAAAAGCTGTTCCTTTCCTGAAATAATTAAATGTAAGTTGTACAACTGTTCACTGGGGCAAGCTATGAATCCAGATGGCAGAAACAACAGTTGGAGAAGGGCTGGTAATTATTCAAGTGTTTAATTTGTTAAAGGTTTTGCAAGTCCAGCAAGTATTTGGATGGAAGTGTTACTCATACAGGGCTCACATACAAAATGAGCATTATACCACCTCAGATAATGCCTGCTTGAATGAAGAGATTCCGTATTAAACAGTATATTTAAATCCCGTCTATGAATGCTCTTTAAATAGTTAAGCAAAGGTAATGTTCAGTTTCTGAGGAGAGCAGATGGAGAGATGCTCTGGTAAAGCTGCTTAAGAAGAAAGAATGGTTCAATCAGTGAGACCTGCAAAAGCCCCATCTCCTGAATCAAATTTTTTTCCCATGAGGGTTGCTTTAGTAGCAGTTCTTGCTCATACGGTTCTGTAAGAGCAATAAATAGAATATAAATGTTCTGTAAATAGAATTGTCAGAGCAAGCTCCTGGTAGTGGGAACAGCACCGCTGACATTCAGCCCTAATACTGCAATGAAAGATGAAAAACCCTGATACTTTGTGCAACTTGTTACCGAGATGTAATTTCCCTAATTCTGTTAAGTTGAAGGAAAAAAAAAAAGAATGAGATAGGAATGACCTGACACATTATGATTAAGGTTATTCTTTAAGATTTGTGAACTTCTGAAAGATGTCATCAGAAACTGCTTGGGTATGAATACAGGCAAATATCAAAGTGACTGCATTATCATTTATTTCCACTTATTGTTAAAACCTTCAAGCTTCAGTGAAAGACTGTGAAGAAACGGATGATTCTGCTGCTAACATGCATGGTAGTTTTCTGGGATAATAAAAGATTTCTGGTCCATGAGGATCACGAATAGCAAGCAGAACAGATAGTCTTGGATGCAGACATTTTATTTCAAGGGAAAATCAGATTTTCTCGAGAGAGAACAGCTGGATTTATGGCCCATTAATAAACCCAATAATATGATAATTTTGTCCTATAGCGCTAATAATCACATTCTAGATCGTTTTTAATTATACAAAGTATGCATTTATGAAAAGGTCACAAGAAAAACTGTTAGCTACTTTATAAATATCATGGATTCTGGTTGTTTATGGGTTTAATAAGTTTTTCTCTCCCAAGGTTAAAGAAATGGCATTAAAGGAACAAATATTATCCTGGGCTGGTTTTGTGGGCAGTATTTGACATAGCTTATGCTGACATTGGCACATAGTCTGATACAACAAGAAAAATTTGGTGGTGAGGGCTCACTGTCCGCATTAGATGCTTTTCAGGGTGATTTATTTTTGAGAGATGTCATAGTCTGGTCCTTAGACTGAATGAATGGCCATTAGCTGTGCTTCTGCATAATGTCTTCCAGCTTTGTTTCAGCTAAGAGGAAACCAGAGGATGCATTTCAACACCATTCCACATAATGAACCAAAGCACGGCCAGTCAGACAAGGGGGAGAGTTGCTTTCAATTTTAGTCACTCGATATCTAAAGAAATATGCTGTTGCAGATACAGCCTGTGACAAGAAATGGGAATATTAGGAACTTTTTGCCCTAAAAATGTTCATCTGAGGAATGATGCCTATCTGCTGGACATAATTTGATGAAGCAGAGCAGTAATTAAGGTATTGTCTCTAGTGGAATATTTTAAGCTTTACCTTATTTCTTTGCTTACAAGGACATGGTATTTCATTTAGTTGAACTGGACATCAGTCAGAAATAGCTTGTTAGGGCTAGCTCCAAATCCTGTTTAAGAAAGTGCAAAACCTTCTGCAACTCTAAGTACCAAGGGACTTCCACATCATGTTACCTGCTTTGGTGGAAACAGAGTGAAATTATTCTGTGATAGTTGTTCACACCATGATTAGAAACACCTGAAATGCTGGGATACATTCTGAGTCCTTGAGTTTTTCCAGAGTGAAATCAAAAGTTTAAAAAGTCTGAGTGACAGACTTCATCAGATCACATCCCATATTCAGCATAATAAACATAATAAATTCAAATATTTAAATCTTGTGAAAGAGATAGAGAACAGAACTTTGTTTAGAGAGTTTTGTAACATAAATTGCAGCTTTTCTATTAACAGATAAAAGAACTGAGTACTATTTCAAACAATATTAATACTTCTAATCTTTTACTAGATCAGAGGAATCCGAGGCAATTTAAAGGATCACTCTTTGGGCTCCAATACCTGGAAGTATTTACAAGGTACATAAATTTACTTTTCAGAGGGAGCAGCATAATGAGTGGGCATTTAAAGTGCAGATGTAATGTAAGCACCAAATTCAGCAGAGAGATCCAAAATAATCTCTCCCCACTCTCAAATGCACCTCTGACATCTCAGATTTTGAATGAAAGCAGTCTTGTGCAGGGACACACATCACCTCAGCTGACAGACCATCTCTGTGATGAACTCCTCTCCGAGGCTATCAGGGAGCAAGAATCTCTGCAATGTCATGTTTTTGTCTCTTTGCTTCTATGCACTTGGTGCACTTTGACTGCATTTTAGGAGAGCAGTGTGGTGGTAGACTTTTCTTTTTTTTCTGGCTACCGCATCCTTCCCGTCTGACAGTTGCAGGGCTGTCTCAAGGAGGAAGTGTTGTTCTGTGCAAATCCCTCCTCGGGTGGTTTGTCATGATTGGCGACTCAGCCTCTGTGTGGATGGCAAAGAGTGAGTTGTGCTGTTCTTTGCACACTTTTATTTTTCCTGAAAGAAGAATGACAGTTGCCTAAAAAAAATCATTAACACACATGAAGTTATTCAAATTTTCATGTGGAAGGGCAGACTTAACTATTTGAGCAGTTGGGTTTTTTCACCAAAAAAGGTATTCTGGCTGATTCAAACTTGCTACTTGGCAAAGATAGAAAAAGATTCACTTCCCCTTATTTCAGTCCAGGGGAACATTTGAAGTCAGTAACAGAGCCGATGAGAGAGTTGAGTTGTGGGGACCGGAATGCAGTTCCCTCCTCTGCATATGGATATGTTAACGCTCACCTCTCAGAAGCAATGAGTACAGGATATTTTGAATTGTTCCTGAACAGCTACTTCTCCCCTTTGCACTAAGTAATCTAATATGACATATTTACTGGAATGGTAACAGCAATTTGGGAGTTGTTTACTTTCCCACTCTGTACAGACATTTTTAAGATGAAAAATAAAATTTTTAATTTCAAATTCATCACAACAAAATGTTTTCACTCATTCAAATTTTTATCTTCAACATCTTCTAGCTTACTGAACAAGGTTCATAAACCTGATGTACAGATAGAAATTCTGAATACTTAACCAAATACTCAGCTGCTATAGTAACCAGGCTCTCTCCCATACATTTTCAGTTCAGAAAACATTAGGGAAGTCACACCGAAGCAGAATCTCGAAGCAGAATCTCAAAGCTGTTCCACTGTATTTCGGTTCTGAGGGAGGAGTCTTAGCACTTATCTGCCTTCCATGGGCCCAGGATAGTATTTTGGTACTATTAAAAATATTGTGTGTTGCTGATGTAATCAGACAGGTTTGAACATGAACTAGGGTCGGATGAAAATGGGTTTAAGGATTGCTTTATGTGAGGGACACGTTTATGGCAACAGGAGTGTCTCAGCAGCAGTGCTTTAGCTAAGCAGAAGCAAAAGCCATGTAGGAGATTTTTATCTTGGGCTTACTTCTGCATTTTTTCTGGGTTTGGGGTTAGTATTGCAAATTCTGCAACAAAGTAAGTTGTCTTTAAATAATATTTCTGAGCTTGTCTTCCCTATATTGATAAGTACTCATAATTTGGGTAGGGAAAAATATATGCCAGGCTAAAGCAGGAAATGCCTCTGATTTCATGTGACCCATACATCCACAATTTATAGGTGATTCTGGATTTCATGGACATGAGCTATGGGATAAAACTAGAAATTATAGTCCAACCAGTGCAGTCATCATATGCCCCTAAATATGGCAGGTTTTAAATCAAGAAGAAACCTGACAGCAGATTTTAAATCCAGAAATTGTGGAGCTTAGTTCAATTAGAGGCAGGTTTCAAACAGTGTTCAGAGCCTTAAATTTTTCTGGGCTTATTGAAGCATTTGACAGATGCCAGTGCAATTCACTTTGGAACATCTTGAAGGTCTATTGCATGCCAACAAAAATCATGAACCTCATCAAAGTTTTATGCCAAGGTTCTACTTGAACAGTTAAAGTAAATGGGAACTTGCATAAATGGGCTAATGAAACTCTTCTGTCAACCACACACTCATGCAAAATCCCACTGTCAGTCACTGACTTTATTAAAATAAAAAAATTAAAATTATATGAAACAACTATGGCAAAACAGAAAACACTGTACCAGAATACTAAAAGGATACTGTCAGCTCTAGCCTTCTAAATTACAAGTATAGACAAAAGCTTTAAGGACTGTCCCTCCCTACAAAAAAAGACAAAGATACCAACAATAAAATATCCTCCAAAAATGGGCCTACTGAGCAACTGCTCCCACTGTTTCTCAGTAGGAGACAATGACATGCAGACAATGGCAACTCACCTCTGTCTCACAGGAGGATGCCCAGCAAGGGCAGACACCTGAAGCAAAGAATGTCATCAATTACCAAAGCAGTACCTGGCCTTCAGCAGCTTGGACAAATTTTCATCACCAATCATCTGGACCATATGTGTCCCAGGTTGTCCCTACAGCCAGGTGTGCTTCATAACGTCCCACGCACCTTTCTCTTCCACGTCTGGGCACCTGCTGGAGGGCACCAACCTTTCCTATCTGTCTGCAGTTCCAGAGTTCCTCGCAGTGGGAACTCAGTGGTGTGCAGACGTTGTGTGTACCCAAATCTTTTCTCCTCCTATGCATTTGGGATATGGCCATGGAGTTTCCATGAGAGAAGACCATACTACAGTCCAAAGTGTGGCTCTCAGAACATGCCTCCATGTCCTCTGTTCATATGCAGATGTTGGGAACACACTGAAGGCAGAAGCATCTAAATTACCTTGAAAGCAAATGCTTCAGCAAAGAACTAGGAATTGGACAGATTAACTGTATAAAGAACACCACAATGATCAGCAATAGCTGATCTTCAAAGTGATTCAGAAAAAAAGTAAGGAAGTGTATTGTAACTGTACCACAGATAAAGACACAGCAGCTGCTAGAAAAAGAATGGATGGGACAAGTAGACACTACATTGGCACAATGCATGCAATTCTTAATCCAAACAGCTAGCCAGAGATTAAAGTTTTGTAGATTACTCCAGATAACAGAAGACCCTGAGGCTTGAGTCCAGCATTTTTCTTACTCTGATTGCTCTGCAAGATTTTGTTCATAAGAATTGACAAGTTATTGTTTTCTTGTCCACAACGAAGGTTGCCTCAGCCACAGTAAATATTTTTATTTTCTCAGTACAAGGGTTCTCTTGGCCAGGAACTGCAAAGACTCCTTCTGTCTCTTTCTCCATCCCACAATGCTGCCCTTGCTGCTTTTATAGGCTTCTCCAACAACCTTTCCCACATTACCCAGCTCTCCCTCTCCCCATCATCTCCCACTCACACACGCAGAGACACCTGCCTGTGTACGACCATGCTCAGCAAAATTTCTATTTGCAAGTACTTTGAAATTCCTGAGCTGCCTTTGCCTTTCATGTAGAAATAGTGATGGGTGGTTAAAGAGTACTATTGGCCTTCTGACTTTCAGGGAAGAATTTAATGAGTTCTCATAATCACTTTGTGTAAAGTGGTGGTGCCCAACAGCTTCAGAAAGTTGTAACACAGACTGCAGTATCTGATACATCTGACCTTGTTTGAGACATAAGGATATCTGATAGTGCAGAATTTCACTACTATTCATCTATCTAAACATGCAGATAGGTATCAGGTGGGATCTACAAAAATGCTGGCACCTACATTACTTTATAAACCTACCCCTGAGGACCTGATTCAAAGCCATTGTAGTTACAGAGGAAATTACTATTGACTTTATTAGGATTCAGTTGAGATTAATGTTGCACACTTCTTTGCTGCCCTTTGCTGTCTCTGTTCCTGTGATTTGAATTGCTCCCTCAAGGCATTGCAAAAAAGGGATGGAAATGTTAGCAGCAATGCATGGGAAATTGCATACTTGTCCTTCTGATCTTGACAGTATCTGTTTAATACAGAAAGAAAAATATTGTTTTAAAAACTTGATAGAATTGTTCATATGTTTTAATGCTGTTACATCTTTTAAAAAATATCTAAACAAATTTTGAAATATTCCAGCTTGTTGGGAAAGGAATAAACATGTATGCCACTTACTTGCAGCCTCACTAACTGGAGTAGGGTGACTGAAAAACTATCCCATGTTCCTGCAGCAAACATCATGACCATGGAAATCATGTGCAAGTATTTGATTTCCACATCACTATAGAATATATAAAACCTGTCTTCAGTAAATATTTTCCAATATATCAAAATGTCTGATGACAAGGAGTCAATGTCAAAATCTCTATCTTTAGCTTTTCTAGGCATCAAACCAAATATATTACTTAAAACATAACTGTATCAAGCTGCCTGCAGAACAAATAAGGTGACAAGTTTTTGTTGGGTTGGTTTTGTTTTGGGGGGGACATTTCTTGGTTGGTTGAGTTTTTTTAAGGGTATGTGACTGGAAAATGTCTGAATTGGGCAGCAAAAAAAAAAAATTAAAAGGAAGATGGAATCATAAACAAAGAAACAGGAGCCAGTTATTTTACAATTTTGTAGTTTTGGAGAGAGGAGAAGGACAATAAACTGAAAGCAAGTGTAGTGGTGCATGATTGGTCTGCAAAGCTGAAGAGATAATTTTGGATTTAGAAAGCTTAAACCTGTGATGGTTAAAGAGGAACATTGTGTACAGAACTGCTCTGCATCAAACCTAATGTCTGCCCCAAGCTCATTGCTATTCTTACCCACAGTGTCACTAATGTGATTGAAGACCTATTTCCAGCATCATCTCTACTAGCAGAAAAGAACTGGCTGCAGAAACTCTGATCAGAACATGTTAGCAATGCATGTGGCTTGGTTTTCTACTTCCAGCTGCACAGGTAATCTTTCAAGTTGCCTTTTCCTCATATATTTAAGAAAAAACAGTTTCTTTTGTGGAAACATCTAATTTTCTCTCAGCGATAGATCTATGAGGTTATTAAATTATTTGAAAACATACATGTCAGCTTTTCTAAAGTTTGGACCTTGATCAAGAACATTTAGCTTTCTAAGAGTAAATAGAAGTTTGTGCATTCTTTGGTTTGCTCTTTGACATATAATGTTAATAGCAACAATGATAACTTCCTCTATCTACTATGATTTTAGGGATTATAAGTGTTGAGAAAGGTTTCAATACCATGACTGGATTTGCCTCTGGTAATTGAAAGATAAACCCTGCTCTTCCAGAGCAGATGAACTCTGTACAACCTCTCCAGAGGCTATGACCTGCCTGAGGAAATCAGATGCAGAAGGGATTCACTCACAGCTTTGGCAGGTTTTGAAAGCATACAGCAGCTATTTTGTGGAGTCAGAGTTAAAGTCTGCTTTGCTAAGGATGTATTTGAAAATGAGATTTTCCAGAGCAAAGTTCAGGTGGAGAAGTGCAATTGAGGCACTTTGACTCAGATCAAGGTGCTGTGGAGGTACGGGCAGGGAGGCTCACACACAGGTCAGGTTACTGGGGACAGTGGCAACATGGTCAGGCTGGTGAGAGCAGGACAGCCCCAAGTTCTGTGGGAAGATATTTCCATAGGGCTCACTAAAGTCCCAGTTCTAACCTCCACCAATTTCCTTCAAGACTGAGAAGGTGTTGTAATGGAAAAGATGCTGATGGACATGGGCCCTAATCGGGTAAAGTAGGTGGAATGCCTCTAGGTACTGTCTCCATTAATCGTTGCCTTTAAGATGTAATTCCTTCAACTTTTTTAAACTTGAGAAAATTGCATTTAATCTATACATAGGCTGAAGACCTCTCCTGGTGACAGTCTTTGTGCTTAATGTGCCAATTTCAGTCTAGTATAAAAATCTAAAGTTTCTTAAAACTGCTAAAATCCTCTCCAAAAGTCATGCTTTTAGGATGCATTCTTTCTCTAGTCCTCCTGTGGCCTGACTTGAATGCAAAGCTTGTTGATTCTACTTTTCACATACTAAAATAAGGTATTAATCCTGTAGTACAGATCAAGCAGTGTGCTCATAGCCTGTATTAAAGTGACCAAGGTGAAATTAGATTGCACTCTGGTGATTTACTTTAGGGCAAACACCTTCACATGAATATAACATGTACAAAGTGTTGGCATTAGCTCTTCCAAGCCTTCAGATCCTCTACAGTAGGTTAAAAATTGGCCTGAAGGTCAAGCTTAAGTGATGAAAATGTTATGAAATCCTCTACACTGACAATTCAAAATTTATTTACACTTACAGCTGAATCACATGCAGCAACAAACCTGAAGCATAATGCAATTCTCTAGCATAGGTATTCCTACACAACACTGTGACACATAACCATGCAAATGAAAAATTACTCAAACCAGTAACATAATTAAGGAAATAAAATATTAAATATCAATTTATGCAGAAGGAGATAACTTTTTACTTGTAGAAATGACAAAGCAATGCTGGCAGCTAATGCAATGGTTTTACTGGACTGAGATGAAGAAATGTGTCTGAATATGCAATACAGGTGTGTGTCTGAATATGCAATACAGGTGTGTGCATCACTGTAGAACGGCATGAAGCATTTCCTGAGTGTGCTTTTATTTAATGCATATGCACACAAAATATCTCATACTGCATAGCTAGCATGAGCTATTTTGTTGTCTAAAATGAGAACAAAACATAATGACTAAAGAGAATATTGATATTTGAGATTAATTTTGAGTCAGCTTGTTTGCTGTGCAGAAAAGGTTCCCTGTAAAATACGAAGTGAAAATGAAATAAGGGAGGAGAACAATAAAACGTGCTACGAAAAATAGGAAGTAAAATCGTTATGTCCATGTGATGGGTGGGCAGATATGTGGTGATGAGCAGGCAGAGGAATGTGAGGATTCAGGAAGAACTAGCTGTCTCAACAATACTCTTCCTCAAGAACTGAATACACCAAACTCAGATTGCCATCTTCCAATCATCGAGTAGAATGGCTTGAGTTGGAAGAGGCCAATAGATCAAGTAGTCCCAACACCCCTGCCATGGGCAGGGACACCTTCCACTAGACTGAGTTCCTCAGGGCCTCATCCAATCTATCTTTGAACACTTCCAGTGATGGGGCATCCACAACTTCTCTGGGCACCCTGTTCCAGTGTCTCACCACCCGCACAGAAAGGATTTCTTCCTATTATCTAATCTAAACCTACTGTCTTTCAGTTTGAAGCCGTTCCCCCTTTTCCTGCCACTACACACCCTTGTAAAAAGTCCCTCTCCATCTTTCTTGTAGGCTCCCTTCAGGTCCTGGGAGGTCTCAGTTAGGTCACCCCAAAGCCTTCTCTTCTCCAGGCTGAACAATCCCAATTCTTTCAGCGTTTCCTCATAAGAGAGGTGCTCCATCCCTCTGGTCATCTTAGTGCCCTCCTGTGGACTTGCTCTAACAGGTCCATGTCCTTCCTGTGCTGAGGACCCCACAGCTGGATGGAGTGCTCTGTGTGGGATCTCACCAGAGCAGAGCAGAGGAGCAGAATCCCCTCCCTTGCCCTGCTGGTCAGGCTGCTTTGGATGTAGTACAGGACATGTTTGGCTTTCTGAGCTACAAGTCCACATGGCCGGGTCATGTCCAGATTCTCCTCCACGGGCACCCCCAAGTCCTTCTCAGCAGGGCTGCTCTTGGTCTGTTCATCCCCCAGCCTGTATTGATACTGAGGGTTGCCCTGATCCAGATGCATCACCTTGCACTTGGTCTTACTAAACTTCAAGATATTCTCATGGGTCCACTTCTTGAGCCTGTCCAGGTCCTTCTGGATGAATCCCGTCCTGCAGGAGCACCAACTGCATCACTCAGGCTGCTGTCATCTGAAAATTTGCCCATGCATATGCACACATACAGCCACATCAGTCGCAACAAAATTCAAACCCAAATATGTTTGTAGTCCAGAAAATCAGCATTTCTGCCAGGCAGTTTCTGGGACTGGATCTCACATCAAAGCAGGATTTCATTCACAGTCATCCATGGGAAGCTGAAGAAGAATGTCTGGGGGGAAGCAGTACCAAGAGGTAATCTGTTGTCTTTGATTTACTCCCTAAATGCATGAGCCAATTGTGTCTGAGGGGTATCTTATAGCATTGATCCTGGCCTTTAAAAATGTCATAGGAAACATTGCCCATGCTTGTAACATGATTCCTTTTCTTACTTGGAACAAGTGAGAAAATAGGATACGTAGGGTGGAAGATATGTACTAGACAACTAAAGTAATCTCATAACTTATTCTTTATGTGAATCACTTATTCTAGGACATGTTTGTCCAATCTTTACAAAACTTCGAGTTATCCTTCAAAGTGCAGTGTGTCCCTCTCCCAGACATCGCTGGGCTGAGTCAACATGCCAACCTACAATCCATGCCAGCATCCTCACTCTTCCCTCTCTCTTTTCAGATCCAATTGAGGTGCACATCGAAACCAAAACCCAAGATGGTCACACACGAAGGGCTTCTTTTCTCATACCAGATGCTAGAGTGGGTATTGCGTGGAATTGCAAAAGATATCCCAGGTAAAACAACAGAAAGGGTGGTTTCAGTGATATTACAAGGGTGCAAGATAAAGCCACTAGTTTCTGCTCCCTTTTTCATCACCTCTTTGACACACTAGTGTATAAGTTTTCTGGCATTAGGTACAGGCTGTATATCACTTCTTCCTCCTGCTTCTTGCAGCAGCCCAAATTTCTGGTTGATTTTCAAAGACAAATAGTCAAGCTCTGGGATTTTGATGAACCGGTGCCACTGCTGCCTGAGGTGGGTTTTAGGATAGTAAAACACATTCTTCCACAGTGATGCTGTGGAACTTCTGAGAGGAACATGCAAGGTGGGAAACTATAGGGAAGTATGGAAAGACTGACATTTCTTTTTCCAAAGGAGCAAGGAAACTTTGGAAGTTCTTTCCTTTGCATCATGAATAGAAGTTCAGGATAGATAAACAACAACATGGCTTAGTGATTAAGTTTTTCCTAAGTTAATACTAGAACTAAAAGTAAGTCTTAGACCAAGATAATTAGGTTAAGAAATTTTATTATGAACAGAATGCAGGATTCAGCTGCAATGTTTAGGAGCATAATCTTGTATGAATATAATCCTTCCATATAGACTTGTGGACCTCAAATATTCTCAATTATGGCAAAGAACCATCTGGAAACCAGCCAACAAGAATATAAGCTAAAACTTCTTGTTCTATGTTTCAGGAAATTTCCCTTTGTTCTTCTATACTGACAGGAATTTGTCACTGTGGGAGATCAGTTAGAAATCACATTTCAATTATTTCTTCAGTTAGCAAAGCAAAAGCATAAAAAATTGTGGCAGGAAAAGAAGGCATATTCACAAAGGACTCATTGACAGTTTTGCTCTTTAGTTGAAAATTACTCTGTCTGTAGGAAAATACAAGACTGGGCATGTGTATTTTTAAGCAACATATACGTCCAGACCTTCTCACTCTTGTGGAATCTTAATAAAATACTGGTATGATACTAGAGTTGCAGATATTACTATGGGGAGTATGACATAGATAAACCACATAGCTAAGACAGTGTGACTAGAACTCAGCTTGTGAAATGAAAGAAAATATTCAGAAAAATATTTAGAACCTAAAAGTGGTTAACTGTTCTAGAGGTCCTGTTGACCCCCAGTGTGATCTACTACACAGTGTATTTTTAAAGATGCTGTTATAAAGTTCCTTTGTGGAATATCATGTTTGCTACCTGGCACCCCAATTTTATTTCAGAACAAGAGATTAAACAAGCTATGTTTAAATCAGACCTGCTTTGATTTAAGAAGTCCCTTCAAATATAATTTTTTCTCACAGAGGAGGCAGCTGCAAGTTCCTCATGTGTCAGTTCTTAAAAATAGAGAGATCAAAGCGATCAGAGAAGATTTTACAGTGATATAAACCTGAGAAAGAGGATCTGCTCCAAACAGACATTTTGTGGGGAGGCAGAGGGAGATGGTGTGGGAGTAACTGGGGGATAGATGTTCCTGTTTCAAGAATTACCTTATGGAGAGAGTGACATGATCTATCATGTTATCATATTTAGAGATACAGATTGTTTAGGCTTACAAACAAAACCACCAGAAATACATGTTATTAAAATATAACTGTAAAACTCCGAGTTTTTAACCAGGTCCTCATCTTTTTCCTACTTCTGTCTTCAATCAATAAAAATGTTGTGACAATTTGATAGGAAAAAACCTTCTTATTTGTAATATTATTATATGAAGTTTCTTTTCTTGTGTTTCTTTTTTTTTCTGTCTTGTTGCCTGCAAATAAATAAAAAATGAGCTATTTAAAGAAAGGACCAGTCAGAACATTCAGGTGAGGAAATGCAGGTGGCGTCTGAAATAAACAAGTTTAAAGCAGTTAACAGTGGGAGTTCCCCATCAGCCAGAGATGTCATCAAGACTAGTTGCCAGAAAAGAAAAAGGGCTTTGAGAAAGAGGGGAGAAGCTGCCCAGACTGTTGCAGGCAGAAGCACTCAGCAAGGTGAAAATGTGCTGCTTCTCCCAAAACAGACATCATCACATCAAGTAGAGAACCTGCCTATGTCATGCTCAGAGGTTTAGGCTGCCCTTAAAAAAGGTTTAATTTGAAATACTGTCATGTGTTCAATGAGTCTGTACTGTGAAACAGAGTGAGGAACAGACACAGGTGTTTATGTTTCTTCCTTTTTTCAGGATGTCCTTAAAGTCAGACCCATTCCTGTCTCAAGTGTTTAGTGGTGGCCCATCAGTTGCTGTGGGAGAAGGACCTGCCTGGGGAACAAGGACATAAAGGAGGGCTTAAGGCTGCTCTGGAGCACCACAGCACACTAAAGAAACAGTGGGAAGGATGCTTTCCTTGTGTGACCTGATCTTACATGCTTTGCACTTCCAAATTCTGTCTATATTTTCTTCAGGGGACAGGCAGTATGTCCTCAGGCCCCAGCTGGCTGGAGCAGCTAACACCCAGCTGATACAGAAGGGGTGGTCACTCAGGGCTTGGGTGGAAAAGGTCCTCAAACTGACAGTGCAACATTAGAGAGGAGCCCTAAAATCTTCATGGAGGAGCCAAATCAGCCAACAGCCCAGCAGGCAAAGTGAAAAATTTATTTGGAAATTAGCAGAAATGCTTCTGAACTTCCACCATGCTCTAGTATAGCTGCATGTTCCTCCTTTCTTACCACCTTTTCCACTTTCTCTTTTTTCTTTTTACCTTCCTTTCTTTGTCTGTTCTCACTTCCTCCTTGGTTTACTTGATTTGCTCCACCTGCTTTGTGCCTATTCCTCTGCCTGTCTGCTGTCCTGCTCCCCATCCTTGCTTTCACAAAGCAGACTGCAAGCCCTACTGAACTTGATCTCACATACCTTCCCATTTTAGCATCTTCCCTTGCTGTGCAGCGATCAGTGCAAAGCAAGGTGTATATCAACTAAACATCTGTTCTGGCAAGAGTTTCTGTTCAAACTTGTCAGAGTACAAGTGAATTATTAGATTTCAAAGTAATTGTGCATTTCATTTTGGGGTATAACATCAAAGAGGTTTATCTTTCATGTTTCGACAGTTTCTACAAAGGAAGTTCAGAATCTTTTGCTCAGGAGATTTTGATCTTGTGCATCATAACAGTATTTAAAGGGAGAGTAAAGCTAAACAGTTTCTTGGAGAAGTTTGTTGTAAGCCAGTGAATTGCTCGT
>VZRS01014431.1:0-53457 GCA_013398055.1 Ifrita kowaldi
GTGGGGATGGGAGAGGTAAAGTGCAACTTTTTGACTTTCGTGTGCAAGTTAGAGAGAGAGACAGAGGCAAAGGAGAAAAGGACAAGTGAAGCGTTTTATAGATCGCTTGCTTGCAGAGCGAGATGGACTTTAAAAGAATAATAATAAAAAAAGGACAATGAACAAGCCATCTATAACGTACTGCCTGCTTGGAAAGAGAGAGGACATATACAGCACCATCTCATGCACAATTTACCTGCTTGGAAAAAGAGAATAAATAAAAAGGACAATATATGCAAACTCTTCATATATTGCCTGCTTTGAGAAATAAGTTACAGGACTCAGATGGGACATTCAATCTAAGACAAGAAAGAATGAAAGAAAGAAAGAAAAAAAAACTCATCAGTTTTATTGCCTGCTTGATTATATAGAAAAATACGAAAATCTGCATTAAAAATATTAATCCTGCATGCTGGACATGTATGGTAATAATTTCTATTTTGTACCATTTTCTTGTTTAACTATAGCATGTTGATCATCGATCATAGATTTCTGTTGTTGTTTTGTTTCATCAATAAGAAAAGCATCACAAGTTATCGAACTTTTTACTGCTTGTGCAGTTTTGTTCGTTGGTTTTGCTCTTGTTTTCTTTTATGGTTGTTAGCTTGTAAATATCTGCTATTTCAAACCGTACAGGAGAAAAATACACAAAAAACAAAATAACATTTCAGCAGGCTGGTTATACGGTTTGTTTGGTGTTAAAGAGATACTTAAAGAAAAAAAAGTTATGGGCATTTTGCATTAGAAAAAACCAACTTTGTATATCTGGTGCACTTTTAAGTTGTATTTTTTTTGTTAGTTTTCATTTTGGTTTTTGTTTGTTGGGGCAGAAGCAAAAACGCCTGAATGGCATTGACAAACCTAAACTTAATAGGGAAAAACCCTCTTCGGTCACTAGAACCTACTCCATGCCTTAAAGTGGCAGCGAAGCTCTTTCCTCCAGGACAATTCCCAGCCTGAGTGGTTAGGCTTGGCCAGATCGTTTCCCTTCTGATTGTACGCTCAGGAAGCGAAGGACGGACGAGATACCAGTTCCATTTAAAAAACAACTGCCCCGAGATTTTCGGTAAATAAAGAGAATAAACAACCCCAAACCCTCCTCGTTACGAGCCAAGTTGCGATAGCAGCGAGGGCTCCGTGTCGCCACTGAAGTTGGGTTTCTCAACGGCAGCAGCTGATGAGTGGGCTGGGAAAGCTTATAAATCTAAAACTTTTTTTAGGAAGACATACCGCAACTTTTAAGTGTATTCTTTTGCAATGATTTGTAATCTGCTTCTCTGCTTCCCTATGCAGCGAGTGAAAGTTTTAGCCAAAATTTATTTGCAGTTGTATAGTAGTAGTAGTTTGGAGTCTTATGGGTGTTTTTATTACTTTTTTTTTTCCTCCTGCAGGTCAGTAAAAGGATTTACGTTGCACTGACAAAAATACCAAAATGAAAACTTATTTTTTAGTTTCCTTTTAGGATAGCTGGCACTGCTGGCCGGATGCATTTTAAGTTTGTATTAGTTTATAAATTAACAGTAATAACAAGATTGTAATGAACAGCATGGTGCTTGCAGTTTTAAATATTGTGGATATTAGTCATGCATCAGAAAACGATCTTTGGTTTTTACTGATTCAACTGTGTTGAAATCAAAACATTGCAGCAGCGGAAAAAAATTGTTTTTATTTCATGTAAAGTTCTGAAGGGATCAATTTCAAATCCTGCTTATGATATGAAAAATATTAAAAAACCTGGTCTATTGTAGTTTTATTCAGACTGGTTTCTGTTTTTGGTTATTAAAATTGTTTCCTATTTTGCTTATTAAAATCATTGAAATGGCATTTCTTGGAGGGACCTGCTTCTCTGACGTCGCGTGTTCCGAAAAAAATAAAAAAGGGAAAGAAGGGAAAAGTCCCGTCCCTGTCCTCACCTTGCTGCTGGCGCCGGGCTTGTGGGGGCTGCGGCCCGGGGGGAAGCTCGGAGCTGCTTTGCCCACTCGGGAACGCTGCTGCTCGCAGGGAGGGAGCGCTCAGCCTTCACCCTCCTCTGCTCGGGTCGGAGCTCGCCCGGGACAGGGGGAGCATCACCCCGAACCCTCCGGAGCAGCGGAGCGCCGGGAGCCCCGCGCTGGGTCCGGCTCTGCCGGGGTGTCCCCTCGGCGCTCCGCTGCCCCGCCGGGAGCGGGACTGTCCGGCCTCAGCCACCCCCGGGCTGGGAGAGCGGGAAAGCACTAAGGGCACTTTCCTTTTTTTTTTTTTTTTTTTTTTTTTTTTATTGTAAAAAAAGGNTTAGAAAAGAAGGGGACTTGGACAAGTCTGTCCTTTCCCCAGCTCCTCTGGGATCCGGGCTGCCCATTCACTTTTCTTCGCTCCGTCTGCACACTGTATTTATTCCGTTTTGGGGTTGTTTTTCTTATTTTTTTTCCTCCCCAAGACTTCTTAGATGCATGTGGAGAAGGGGAAAGATCTCTCCCCGCCACCCCCCAGTGCTCAGCATCTCGCAACCTCACCGCCATCCATCAGCTGCTCTCAATGCAGAATAACCACACAGCTCCCTAAATTGAAGGAGGAGGAGGTTAAAAATCGCCCCCGTTCCTTGCCTGGGTGCGGGAAAGGGACTCCCCGAGCCGGGTGGCAGCGTGTCTGAACGCTGCTGCTCTCAAAGTGTGAAAGCGGTGTTTAACTTTAATTTCCCCTTAAAATCCACACAACCAGAAGAAATAGGTGATCTCTTCCCTGCTCCTCGTCCCAGCAGCAGCGAGATGTTCTTTGCAGGGATGGCATAAAGCGCGTTTGAAGAACAAACCGGTTAAGGACAGAATGTGGGAAAAAAATAATTTACAAGCAAATACAGCAACTTAAAACAACCCCCCTCTTAAATCCCATCCACATCTCTGACTTGTCAGAGCCAGCTGGGCCAGCCACTGAGTTGGGGGAGCTTGGAAGGGGCCGGGGCCCGTCCCAGCCCCCCGGCTACATGAGTCAGGCCCGGAGAACAAGCTCGTACCCTGCTGCCCTGCCAAGGGGGGACAGAAGTTTGCAGAGGAAAAGGCTGGGAGAGCCTGGCTTTCCCTGTATAGCCTCCCCCCTTGCCAGTAAATGCTATGGCTGCAGAAAGCCTGAGAGGAATATTGTTTGTGGGAACTGCCACCGCATATTAATGTCCCCTCATGCATGCATTGAATAAATCACTAGGGCTAATTGAACAACAACAACAACAACAAAAAGTAGGAAAAACAGGCCTTAGAAAAGCCCTCCAGATTCCCACCGCAGAACGGTGTCAGCGGCGGGGCAGCCCCGCGGCATGGCCCGGGCGGCCGGGGCTCTGCCGGCCCGGCACCGCTCCTGGGCTTTAATTTATTCCTTTTAAAAGAAAAGAAAAACGCAACCGCGTCCCACCGGGGCACAGCCCGAGCCAGTGGGACCGGGACCGGCCGTGCTCGGCCCCGCGGGCGCTGCGAGGAGCAGGGTCCGGGCCGCGGGTCCGTCCCTCCCGGCCGGAGGTCGGGTCGGCTCCTCTGTCCGCACAGGAGGCTCCGAGGGGGCTTGGACACACCGAGGGGCCAAAACCCACCCGCGCTTGTGCTCGTCCCGGCCTGCGGCTGGGCAGGCTCTGTCCTGGCGGCAGCGGCAGCGGCCCCGGGGCCAGGCAGCCCCGCGGGTACCGGGGCGGGCAGCGCCTGCCTGTGCCCCGCTGCCCGTACCCCCGGGGAGCCCCATCAACCAGGGGGGACCCCCTCCCCTCCGCTCGCCTTCTGCCATCCATGGGTATCGGCTTTGATCTCTCGCCGTTCATCACCGACCGGCGAAGGGCTGACATATGAGACAGGGGCACCACGGAGAGCAGCTACTTGAAGTGAAGGGAAAACTCCTCTTTTCCCTCTTTTTCCTCCTGGGACCGGCCTGCCTGCGGGATGCTCCCCCGGCAGCGGGGGGCTGCGCGGGCCAATTCGGGGCCGCCCGCCCGGGACTCTCCTCTTGCCCCGGAGCGCGGAGAAGCTGCTGTCAGCTGCGGGGCGCAGAGCGTGCATCCTGCCCAAGCCCCTCTTCTCCCCGTGCTCCGGACGTGCTGCTTCGCCGGCGGCTCCTCTGTCCGTCTTTTGAGCCAGTTGTCCCCACGCAGCCCCTGGCCGGGGCCGGGGTCCAGCTCCGCGGCCGGGAGGTGCTGCAGCTCCAGCCGGCCTGGGCTTCCCCTGGGCTTCCCCTGGGCTCGCAGGAGGCCGGAGGAGGCAGCTGCTGCTCCGGCTCGGAGGGACCGAGCGCTGACCACCTCCCGCTCCGGGAACCGGACAGAGGAGCCGGCACTCGCCCTCGGCGCTCTCCAGAGCGAAGATGCTGCAAATTGTCTCCTCAAAAGCCGGGTGTAGAGGCCCTCACCCCGAGTCTCGCTTCGAAACCTCGGAGAGGATGGGGTCGGGGCGGCAGCGAGACAGGACCAGACCCGGACTGGGACCCGGACTCGGACGGGCCCGTGCACTCGCGGCCGGAGCAGGGAATTCGGGGGCTCTGTGATGCGCCGGGAGCAGAAGTGGCTGAGCCTTTGCCGGCGATGGGAGACCCCCGTGAGCAGCCCGGCGGGGGCCGGCGGCTTCCCTGCACCCCGGGCATGGATCGGGCATCTGATGGGGAAGGCCCCAAGGTTTGCACCGTTAAATTTGGCTGCCGGATGACTGACCACTATGTGATCTCATGTACTGCAGGAGGACGATTCCCTTCAGTGAAAATCATATTATTTTGTTTGATTTCGCAGTTCTGTAAGAACTATTGCTAACAGCCGGAGCGAGCTCCTCACCCCCTGCCGGGACAGAGGTGACGACCGGCTACGGCTGCTCCCAGAACTGAACGAGACACTCAGACAGGAAACACAATTGGCGACAGCCCCCCCTCTCCCCCCGTTTACTGACACAGAGCTTACAGACTATCGCTGCCAACCGTTTAATAGACTCCTCTCAACATTCCCTTCCCTCCTCCCCTCCAGGAGAGCGTACAAAGCTGATTGTCTTTAATTCCAAAACAGAGACATCTAAGACTAAAAAGACGTTTTGAACTAAAGATAGAAACATCACTATAAGACTTTCCAGAGATGCTGAGCGCTGCTGCCGGCCGGCAGATGAGTTGCTCCGTATTGAGGTGGGCAGGCGAGATGTGTTATAAGGATGAGCCAGGGCTTGCGAGATAACTGTTCCCAGCTGGTTTAGGGTTTAATTTTTTTTTCTCTCCCCCGCCCCCCTTCCCCATTCTCCCTCGGGCTGGCGCAGTGCCCGCCTGGCTCTAGCAGGCTGCTCGGTGCCGGTGATTGACAGACCAAGGTCAGGGAAGCTCTTCGGGGCTGGGGGTGTCGGGTTTCGGGGAGGACAGATAAAACATCCCTAGGGCTCCCAGATCCCTCTCGGGCTCCGCGGCCGCGCAGCGCCGTGCGCGGGTTCAGCGGGGAGCCCGCTGCGTTCGTTCCGCCGGCCGCGGAGCTGCCGAGTGCCCGGTTCCGCGCCTGCTGCTGCCTTCATCCTCCCCTGCCTCAGCTCCCGGGGTCCCTTTTCTATTCTAATTTTTTTTGTCTTTATTTGGGCAAGTTTCAATTACTTCTTTCTTTCTTTCTTTCTTTCTTTCTTTCTTTCTTTCTTTCTTTCTTTCTTTCTTTTTCTCTCTCTCTCTCTCTCTCTCCCGTTCTTTTTTTCCTTTTAAACCAGGATGTTTCGCTCCATTTGGGTTGCATTAAATCTGAAGTTATGTGGGTACACACACACACACACACTGTGAATAGCTTATTGCATAATCCTGCATGGTGTGTTCAGTAATGTTGCATGCAGTGGTCTGATAGGATCCCACACTGGACTTCTGTTTCATGCAAGAAGAAGAACAAGAAGAGGGGGGTTAAAAAACCTTACAAGCTCTGCCTTTTCTTGTTTTTTAAATGGTGGCTTTCAGTAGTAAATCCTGAATGCAGCATGAAGTGCTGCAAAACGTTTTCTTGCTAATGCATCCAGCACAGGGAAGAGCGAATTTTTATTTGTGAGCTGGTCCTGTGCATCACGGTGGAAGCCTTAGGAAATGGACTGTGGTATATTCGAGACCTAAAGTTCTGCAAATCCTTTGCCTTAAACAGAATTGCTCCAATGGGGGCTTATTGTATTTACGGTTTTGCCACAATATGGTTAGAATAAACACTGCAGTAAAGAGGGGAGAAAATTATCCCATGCAGAGAAAATGACATGTTTTCCTGTCCCAAGGAGTCTGCTGGTAGGTTTTAGAGATAGTTGTCCTCTGACATTTTTTTATTTCCCCTTTTAAAGTTTCACTGTTTGTCTTAAGGCACAGATTCAAAACACTGCATTTCCACTTTATACATGTGTTCTCTTAAAAGATTTGTTTAGACAAGGAAACCAATGCTAAGTGTTCTCACTTGAAAGAAATTAAATATATAGAATGATAAGCTGCTGCTAAAATATATAAAAAACACTTAAATTAATAATAAGAACTTGTTCTGAGGCAAAATTCAATTTTACTTCCTATTATGCAATCTTTGCATGTAAAGTTGCTTTAATGCAAAATAGCAGCTCATCAAAAATTCTGTTTTATTGGTATCAAAAATTTATGATATCCTGAGGCATGAGGGGCAGAGAGCAAGGTAGCAAAGCTGTGTCCTTTTACCAAGTTTAGTGCTTTCTTTAAAGAAACATCTCAAACTTATTTCTTCTGCCTTTTCCCTCGTTGTTGGAGGCAGTGGGTGAAGGTTTATGCCAGAGAAATCTCCATTGCCAATGTCACTCTGCTGTTCTAATACACTGTTTTAACTGTACCGTCTCTGCAGACTCTGGCTTTTACTGCAATGCTAGGAGATACTAGGACATGTCCACACAAATAGAGAGCTGGGATTGTTTCTAAACTGGGATGTTTTCACCCAGTATTGCAATAACACACATGTATTGCAAATATACGGGCATTGCTTGTGCCTCTATTTGTCTGTCGAAGCCTGCAACCTCCCTCCGATAAAATGTAAAGATCTGATTCTGCTTTAGCCTCGACTTCCCACTAATGAGACTTCATTTGTTTCCAGAAAGGTGCTCCTGGCTTTATAAAGGATATTAATAAACACATGGTGACAAGGACACTGTGGTCAACATGATTTTTTTCTGAAATAAGTGTGGCAAGAAACTGCTGTCAAGTGCCTGAAATCTGCATTAATAAAAACAAACAGTACTTACTCCTTCTCCAGTAGAAATTCAGGTAATTTATTAAAGGAAGCCACTGACCTTTCACAGGGTTATGGTGACCTGGCCAAGGTGAGCTGCACACTGACAGCAGGGCTCAGCCTGACAAGCTCCTCTGCATGTCCCCCCATCACACAGCTGGAGCACAGGGCAGGATCACTGACCACCAGGGAATAAACAGCAAGGTGGGAAGGCAGCACAAGCCCCTCTAATACTGTGAGTCCATGGATCCTGTTTTGTTTACTGTGGAACGGAGCCGAAACTTCTCTGCTGGTTCAGGGAGCCCATTCACAAAAGAAATTACAGAGGGCAATAAACCTGTCCTTGCTCTTCAGCTAACTGCTTCTTCCTTGCTCCTATGCCGTGGTGCACTTATTACCTAAAGCTTCTGCAAACACGAGAAAGGGAACATATAATTATAAACAGGTCTCTGAGCTAACACGGGCCCTCACAGCTTCCAAACCTGCATTTTCCCCCTATTCAAGGCAGCCAACAATTACAGGGAAAAAAGGGTTTTGAGTCTGAAATCTCTGCTCATGCAATCCTGAAGGAGAGCTTTTACATTTCTCCTCAGTCTGGTCCCCCTCTGGCTCATTGTCCAATGACATCCAGCTCCACATGTCGTGTTAGTGCAATTGCAGTGGTAATGCCAGCTCTATCCTGCACTGTGGCTGAGACTGATAAACTGAGTGCATTCAGGACACTACACTCCTCCTGACACAGACCATCCTTATTTTTATGTCAGCCTTGACCCCTGGATCAAGTGTTTTATTCTGGGTATTGCAGTGGCAGCGCTGCACTGCTCCGTGAGAGCACATGTGGATCTCAAGGGCTGAAGAGCACAAATTCACCAGGGCCAGCCCTGGTTTTGTGCAGTGACAGGTTAACCCACTCCACAGGTGGATGAAAGGGACAGCAACTGTGTTTGTTAGCAGAAAATGCTAGCAATGGTTTTGAAAAGGTATTTCCAGATCCTCACTTCCCTCGAGTCAGGCACCCAAAAGAGCAGGGTATTAAGCAAATACCTGTGAGCCTCTGGGGCAACATAATAAGTGACTCATGCTCAAGTCAGATAGACAGACAGGAATCATGATAATAACAATAATAATGAAGTCTATAGCTTTCTGATTTGCAGTATTATCAGAACTCTCATATGCAGTGATTTCTGTCCTGCTTCATGGAGACTAAAACCATGGGGTGACACAAGAGAAAAAGAATCCTTAAATAGCAGAGAAGTTTAAATTTGAAATAAACAGACCTTATAGTCATGTTACTCAGCTCAATAATTAATGAAATGGCTTGGGTAAAATTTAAAACAAAGCAGAGACATCAGCTGATGTGTACTTCAGAATCTAAACCCAATGTTCCTACTAAAAAGTCATGTATCTTTTAAAAGAAACCCATTGCCATAATCTGTTTTCAATTGAAGCCTACAGTAAATATATCAAGATTACTGAATCACATTGTTTACAGATGAAACAGTTTAAAGGTGAAGTTATTTTTGGTTGAAATCTTCTGTGTTTTAAAATGAAAGGCATTTTTGGAGTAGCTGCTGAAAAACAAAAATACCAGAAAAAAAGAAAAAAGGAAGAAGATGAAATGTGGCACTGTGAGGGTTAAGCAAGGTCCTAGGATCCAAGTAAATATTTATATGAGTGCTCAAAGAGGGGGGAAAAAATCTCAATATAACCAAAATATAAATCATGGTGCTTTATGTTAGCTGTCAAATTATTCTAGCCCCTGCATTCCAGTACTTGCTCTACTGGTAATGTCACATACAATATGTGGGCTTATGCCCTGGTGCAGGTTTGGCAGGTAATTAAAGTCAGTTGCATGGAGGTTTACACAGACTCCCTCCGATCCACTGAAAGACAAACAACCTGTTAACTGGGAGAGCTGCAAGTGTGCAGAGCTGTATGGGAACAGGGATTCTCACAAGCAGGGGGGAAAAGCCTGGCTCTAGGGTGCTGTTTTGCTTCTTGTCTTCAGACTGAATTAACTCTTTGGGGCCTCTGTAGCTCGTTGCTCTTTGCAGAGGCAATGAAAACTGGGTAGCAGTGGAATCAGCAGCCAGGAGTTTGTCAGAGGGAAAAAATAATAATAAAAGCAAGCCCTGAGGGCAGCTAGCCCTCGGGTCAGGTTTGCCTGCATTCCTGACCTGAGGGAGACTATTCTTGCTAGAAGTCATCTGGGTGATTTAGTCTTTCTGCTTTGTCCAGCCTCTAAATTGGAGACTCCAGTCACAACATTATTCCCGGCAGCTTCACAGTGCAGCCTGTTCCCCAAGCTGAGAAGGTCCTGGGGGCCAGACTGCAAATGATGCTCAGAGTGTGCCTCTCACGGCCTTTGATGAAACTCCTTCACAAAAGACAGCCAGAACCAAACTCTGTGGCTCGGCCCTGGTTCACACCCATCTTCTCATTTGACTCCCTCCTGTGAGAGACAGGGTTTCAGGCCTCCAAACCTTTCGTTTTGCTCTTCCTGTCAGAGGTGTTCCCATTTCCGTGGGGTGGATCTTTGCACTGGGAGGCACCCGCACGTCTGCTGCTCCGTGTAGGAGCTGGGCACAGGCTGCAGGCTCTGCTCTGGGAGCCGGAATGCTGTGGAGCCACACCTGTGTGGATGCAACCTCGGTGTCAGGGAGCCGTGCCAGCCCTGGCACCACCGCCGTGCGACACCCTCTGCTTTAAGCCCGGCATTAGCATGGCACCGAGATGACGGGTGACTGCCCTCCGGCTCCCTCCCCACGCCGTGTGTCATCCCCACCTCCAGCCTGCAGACACAGAGGCTGGGGGCAAAGAGTAAATCCTGCCCCGCATGGGCTGTGTTTCACCGCCTCTCTTCGGAGGCTTGCGGATGAGGAGCCAAGCTGTAACGGGGACACCCATCTGCAAGGATAACCCCACCACCGGCACCATTTCGCAGGGGCCGGCGAACAGCCACCATCTGTTTAGCTGCCAGAGGACCCATTCATATTCATTTAACAAGTCTCTTATGCTAATCTCTGTCTACATCCTTTCTTATCTTCTAGTCATATACAAAATCAGAGAGCAAGGCCCTTCCTGAATTAGCCCAGATTCCTGTTACTCAGCTTGGGAAATGCTGGGTTGAATCCTGGCAGTAAGGGAAAAAACCCTCCAAAACCCCAAAGCAAGCAGAGATCAGCTTTTTGAATTGCTCAGGACCATTTGTCTGCCTTAATCAAATGGTGATTTGTCTGTCTGATAGGAGTTTAGATAAAGTTTTCAGCAATTTGCAGTAATTAAATGTGAAAGGGGAAGAAGCAGAGGGTTTCCAGGCAACATGCTGCAGAAGGGGAGTTTCGGAGGAAGGCAGAGAACCCCTTGTTAAACATCTGCCAGTTTGCATGGAAGGTAGTGGTGATTTCCCTGCTCTTATGGAGTTCCCCACCTCCTCTTCACTTCCCGCAAAGATGTTCTCCTCCTGTTGTTAAATTCTACCAGAGGAGGAAGAGAATCCCTGGAGAGCAGGAAAATATTTTCCAAAACAAGGTATTGCCTTTGATTACAACAAGTGACAGATATAAAAAGAAAAAAAAGTCCCAAGGAATGACACTGTCACCTCCTCCACAAGGACTTTGCTCCCGTGTCAGAATTATGCAAGGTACAGTGCAATGCTCAGTATATTCAAGACAGTTGTCAGGAGCAAAGTATAAACATTTCCAGCAAATGCACTTAATAGAAGTCTGTTTGCCAAGTGCTGCAGCCTCCTTTCTTGGTTATGGCAAGAAAAAGACCTTTTTCATTAAGTGGGAGGGAAAAACCCTCCCCCAGTTAAAACCAACACAAAACAACTTTGAATGTAAAGCTTTTTCTGGTGTTTTGCTTTGTTACCCATCGGCTCCAGCAGCAGTGGACCCAAAATCTATTCAGGTCGTCCTGTCATGTATTCCCTTTCACAAACATGATCTGTGGGAGAACAGCCCCACTCAGAGATGGCTCAGAGCTGACCAGCAAATAGATGTGGTGAATGAACCTGCCGCTGTGATCCAAAGGGGATGCAGAAGAAATGCCGAGAAGACACTGTTGTGCATAAAACACAACCACATTCCTGGGAGAACAGAGTCTGTGGGAATTTGGACATTGGACTTTGCTGGGGCTAGAGGCTGACCCCAGTTTCCAAGAGGAGTTGGGTGCCTCTGCCAGGAGATAGCTGAACTCAGGGAAGAGATACTCTGCAGTGGCAATTAAGCTGTAACCAGTATCTGCCTTTGCTTGAATCACGTTGCTCCACCCTGAACATGCAGCACAGTAGGGCTGGAATCTCCTCCAGCCAAGAACTTGGAACTCCAGGGAAGGGGTGTGTTCCTCTTCTGAACTAACAACTTCATTCCAAAAGCAACCACAGTTGTCTTGAGCTACTGTCGCCAGTTCAATGTGCCTTTAGCAAGAAACAGAAGCTTTCTGTGAATGAAAGAGGCCTGGAGATGATGCTTCTGTTTTAATTAACTAATATACCCTATAGACTCGTGCTTTTTCCTTGAAATCTCAATTGGCTTCTTTAATTACTCTTCTCAGTGACACAGTTTAATTCCCCCTCTCTGGCCTGCACTTGCCTTTTCCCAGGGCACCCACACTGAGAACACCCACGAGAGCCCTCTCGTAGCCAGAGTGCATGAGGAGCTGCTGATGACTCCAAGATGACTTTGGAAAACCCTCCCTGAGTGAGTCCCTCCATGCTCCCACATGATGGAAGTGTTGGTGGTGGGACGTCTCTCACCCAGCCTCCCACTCCAAGCAGGATTGCTGCCAACACCAGATCAGGTCAGCCATGGCTTTGTCTCAGTAAGTCCTGAAAACCTCCATGGGTGGAGATCCCGGCACCTCTCTGCGTGTCTGTTCCACCCACATTCTCCTAATTCTGTTTCTAGGAATTTACCTGTCTACAAAGGAGCTCTATTCTACCAGCAGGATAATAACTCCAGGACGTTTTACAACATTGCCCATCCCCTGTCCTTCAAAGATCTGATGACCCAGAAACACCCAAGAAATTGAACACCTATTACAGAAATTAGGAAAATTAGGCCTTCTGTTTAGATTCATAAAATCCCCAGCAGGCTGTCCTTCCAGCTCACGGGCTGGAGACACCAGTAGCATTAGCAGCAAAGTTCTCCAGGCCCCTGGAGTTCTGCCCCTGGGATGGCCAGGAGCAGGTTGCTGCCTCTCTCAAGCTTAACTCTACTTCACATTCATGAAAATCAGATATTATTCTGCCTCTCCTGGCTTAAGGCTCAATTTGCTAAGGTGTTCTCAGAGCATTCCCATCAGATCTACCAGACGTGGCAGCAGCATTTATGTACTGCGTGCGTGTGTAACATCCTACCCATTCAGCTGTAGATGCAGCTTTGCAGCCTCTTTCCTTCCCTCTGGCTCAGGTTCCTCTGGGCAAAGCAGAACAGCCTTGCCAGAGCTCAGCAGGGCAGTAACGGTGCCAGGCACCTCTGGGAATGGCTGTTGGCACCTCTGGGAATGGCTGTTGGCACCTCTGGGTGCTGGAGCAAGCCCAGTCCTTGCCTTCTGCCCCCAGGCAGCCAGAGCTGGGGCCTCTGATTGAAAGGAGAGCTTTGGATACCCAGCCCTGGGAGAAAATTCTGCATGTGGCAAGGAGGCAGATGCCAGTATAGGACAGAATGGGGTGGATAATCCCCATGAGGGCATGATTTAAATTGTTGCTTCATCTCTTACTGGCTAGTATGGGTGGCATGGTTGTTTATCTGGTAATAGGGCTCTGAGAAGAGTTATGAGGATCACAGGGAAAATGTCAGTGTCATGATGTTTTCACCACCAATTAGAAGCTTCAGTGGTGATTTGATTGTCACCTAGTCCACACAGAGAAAAAAAAATCTTGTGGAGGAATAACCCAACACCTAAAAATTGAAGGAAGATGAAATACACACCTCAAAATAGTGAACTTTTTGTCATGATAAAGCTAAAATAAGGGGTGATTTGAACAACTCCTGAGGAGTTACAATGGTCTGATCCTTCACCTGGAAACTGTAGAGAAAGGATTGGATATTTTTCCAAAAGTTGCTTTAATCAAATTAGGAATTAATCCTGACATGTCCTGGGGTCTGTTATACATGTGAAATCAGATTAAATGGTCACAGTGGCTTCTTCTGCTCTTACAATCAATGAAAAAAATGCAATTGTGGTGAAAGTGAAACAGTGGCTAGCGAAACAGTGAAGAAATATACTACTGAACTAGAGGGGAGGCTAAAGGACAGATGAAAATATTATGAATTCTAGAACTTATATAATAGATTGCATTCACTTCAGCAAGAATTCCACCATTGTTATTTTTTTCCACATTTAATTTAAAGAGGCAATATCCTTTTAAGCTTTCATTCTTCAGCAGGGTAGATTAAATTTAAAATAGAAAAGTGCTGCAGAATAGATCTGGGGATGTTCAGGGCTGGAGGACAACTTAATGAAGCAGAAACTGAAATACCATACGTCTCCAATAGCTTTAATTTATACAAATATTATCTTTGTGTCTTTCATAACATGATGCAGAGAAGCTCAGAGCACAGTGTAATTCCTTTGCTTTTCAAGATAATTTTATCCATTTTAGTACCTGGGTTTGAAACTGGCCCAATTCAAACCAAAAGAGCTATAAAGGTTTTTCGCTTTAATTGCCGAAACAGGCTTGCACATATAAAATCAATTTAATGGCTGGAAAAGGCTGCCTGGTGTATAAATCTGGATAAGTGCCAGACTGCCTGGAGTCCAGTCCTGCCCCAGGAATTCCGAGTGGTCAGTGCTGCTGGATGGGCAGCGGGCAGGAGCANCTTCTTTCACCCTAGTCTCAGAAGAAGTTAAGTGGGGCTGTGGCCCCAAACCTCTTGGTGCAATAAAGCCAAGAGCAGCAGCAGCAGCAGAAGGGAGCTGGGGGTGAGCACCACTCGAGACAGGGTTTATTCCCTGCTGCTGAAGGATTCCGTGCTGCCACAGGCCCATGGAAAGGTCTGGGTGCAGCAGCACCAACAGCCCCAGCACAGGGACAGTCACAGACTGTCCCTCTGGGGTGGCTCTTGGCCAGCGATGAAGGAGAGTGTCACCAAAGCAGGGGACTTGCTGTGCTGTGGTCCCTGGACCTTTCCTTGTCCTGCACAGCCCTTCTGGCTGTGTGCAAAAGTGGCCAACACTTTCAGGTCTGAGGTAGCATCTTTTGGTGTACTTGGCCTTCCAGATATTTTGGACATTGTGGTACTACTTCATGTACTCTGCTTCTAACTTACTCTGGGCTCTTGGTTAAAGCAGCTTCATATGACTTAATTTTCATTTCTCTGGGATGAAATAATATCTTTTACTAATCTCTGAAAAGGACTTTGAAACTTAAAGAGCAGGTATCTAATGTCTAGCACCTTATTTATTCACAGATGTCTGAATCTGCTCAAGACACGTAAAACTGGGGTTTTTTTCACTCAATGTGTTAGAAGTGGGGAGAAAGAGAGAAAAAGAAAAAATATGTTGCTGGAAGACATCTTCCTTCTGAATAAAAGTAGAGTTCATTAGTGAAGAAGGTTCATCTTTCCTTTATTCTTCATGACATGCATTTTCATGGTTGGTTACAAGTCTGGCATTGCTTCTTCCTTCATATGCTGCCAACAGTTTTCTATGATCTTAATTTCCCCCCCTTTATGAAAACCTCAGGAAAAAAATTCCATATATTAGCCTGCGAGCATTTGATTGACACACAGATTAATGTTACACAATTAAGGAGTGTTATCAGGTGAGTGCTTCAAAAATCACAATATTTCACAGGCAGGAAGGTTTCCTGACACCACTGTAAGTAGAAATACTTTATAAAAATTATTTAGAATCACCATCCATCATCATGAGAAGCCTGGTGTTGTGCTAAAATAATTGACAGGTTGATAGCTGCAAAATGTTCCCAATCCAATAAAATACATAACATTTCCAATAACAACACTGGTGCACGAGGATTTACAGTGGTGGCCAATTTATTATGAAAAATGATGGAGTTCTAATTTGTGAGCAACTTGAGTGTATTTCAACTCAGTGGTCAGTGTCCTTCAAACCTTCTCTAATCCAGTCATTTCTTTCGTGAGCAAACGAGCCATGAATATGCATATGAGATGTAGCACAGCATGGGCTGCTCTGCCACCTCACAGCCAGAAGGTCACGGCCATAAATCTCCCTGGATGCTGAATATTCCCTCCACCTCAGGTAGGCATCGAGCAGCTCCCCAGATTCCTACACCATTAAAGAGAGGAGTAATTGGGTAGAAACCCTCACGTACTCACTCCCCCGTGGCTCACAGGGATGAAAGAGAAGCTGGAATTAAAAGGATGGAGCTGGAAATGAACCCGCCAGGTGCTGGCAGGCAGTTCATCAGTTCCTTAATGTGCACCTAATGGCTCTGCCTCTTCCAGGAGCACAGTGCCACAGCCACTTCAGCTGCCCTTGCCCCCCTGATCCCCTTCAGCTGGGCTGGAAATGGATCACCTACACCATAGCCCGTGCAGCAAACACTTTTGGGGATCAGCAAAAGCTGAAATTGCTGCATCATTCAGGCCCCTTGCTGCTGGAGGACAGGCAGCCAGGCAGTGGGCTGGAGCTCGTGGGCCAGCCCAAGCTCCAACCAGCCTCTGCCCCCTACTCTCTCTTCTTCCCATTCCCAGGTTTCCTGCTCTTCCCTTCCATCCCGAGAAGCTTGCAGGTAGACTGAGCAGTATGGGTTTCTCCTTTACTCAGGAGAATAAAAAAGAAAAATTGGAAGATTCCTCTTTTGCTGATGTGCCTGCCTGGCATCCTTGGAGTTATTTGTAGTGATTCTGACCTTGCTAAACAGGGGGTTAAGCTACAGAGAAGCTCTGACATTAGTGGGGGCAAAGAAATAAAGCTTCTGATAACAGTAAAAAAGCCCCAATAAAAAAAAAGTAATAGATATGCCTGATTTGGACCTATTCTCTCAGTTACAAGCATACCAAAAACACCAGGTAAAAATTTTGGCTTTTTAATGTAAGATTTTATAAAGGAGAAGTACCTTTGGACTGCTTTTTTTTTTTGTTTGTTTGCTTGGGGTTTTGTTTGGGGTTTTTTGTGGTTCTTTTTTGTGTTTGGTTTTTTGTTTGTTTGGTTTTAGTTTTTTGTTTTGTTTTCTTTTAAGACAAACATTTGTTTTAAGCAGCCATCAAGACATTTGCAGCAAGGTTTCAAGCATGTGGGATTTTCTTTCCCCATCCTGTCCCCACAATTAACAAGAGAGAGAAGGAACAAAATATCCTAGAGTAACAATTAACCTTCAGCCACTCGCTTGTCACACAGCTTATGCAGATGTAGGAGGAAGAAAAGTCAGTCCAATGCACACTGGAGCATCGTCCTTTTAAACTCTTACCAGAGGACACAGGTTCATAAAAGAGGCCGTGGAAAAACGACCAAATTCTGCAAGAGGCACAGAGGTAAATGTGGTCATCCTTCTTCAAGGTCTCACTGCAATATGAGAACTTTCAACAGGAATTTTCCTAACACCTGGGTGATTGAAAAAATAGGTGTAATTATATACATATAACTCACTATGTAATCACGTATTTTATATATATTGCTATATATGTATATAGCTATCTATATAGTTATAATAGTAATGAAAATTGTTATCACACACTTTGGAGCTACCAGACTCTTTTCTTTAGATAAACTCAGCAAACTTCAAGAACTTCCACTTGGCCCCAAAAAACATCATTCAGGTTTTCCAGCAGTAACCTGGGAAGGGCTCTGGGTAGCTCTTTGACATTAAATTTCTGCATGGTACAGCAGAGAGGGCAGGATCTGAAACTTAAGGACCAGTGTGGATTCCCTGTCTCCTGCTCCATGAGGTATTGTTGCTCTGTTCTCCAGCAGTGGAAAAACTCCCACTGTCCAAATTGTAGCAATTCTTGTCAGAAGGACATTTTTGTTTTCAGAGACGTGCTTTGTTTTTCCCAGTGTTATACATAATTGTTCCAAGAGAAGAGATATTACAGTAGGTTGCTGCATTATTTAGATGGTATGCAGAATTGTATTATAATTTCCAGGGGGAAGAAGTCCAACACCCATCAGGAGTTATTCAAGAAGACTAAATATATCCACTGCTCTTAAATCCAGGCAGTGGGCTGGTTTCACCACTGCGTGAAATAAATCTGGGCAGATCAGGTTGGCTTTTTAAACCCCCTTTTCTTCACCCAACCTGGCTTAGACAAATTCACTCAAATATTTTCTTTCACACGTTGCTGGCAAAAGCATCAAAACCCTCCCTGGGTTTATATTACTGCTGACAAATCACAGTAATTCATGATCACAGCTACTGTAGTTATTCAGAGCAACTAGTGCAGCCACAGGGGCTGTGAGTGACTGACAGCACTGCAAAAATTACCTGCTAGAATTTCTTAGAGCTGCCAAGTAATTTGGGTTAACAGCTCTTTCTCTTGAAGAAGAACCTTGCTAAGAGGGTTGGCACCACGGTAGCTCGGCTCTAGATCAGCCCCAGCAGTCAGAGGAGCAGGATGACCAGGATTAAATTGGCCACAGAGGTCTGTGATGTTGAAGAAGTTATTGTCAATGGAAAAAAAAAAAACCAAAACTCAAAGACAATTTAACAGCTCTCCCGAGCACCCCTGGTGAATGGATGGAATATCCCCACCTTTCCTCCACGGGCACCTGCAATATTGCATGGATGGGGATGAACCATGGCAGGTCCCCGTGTGGGGACAGGCCTTGCAGACTTTGCTGCCACAGATATTTGGCACACACAGCTTACAAAATGACACTGTTCTTCATAATAGTGCTTTAAATTCTGTGACACACCAGTGCTCAGAAAACATTAATAATCTGCTTGTAATGAAAAGTCAAACATCCAGCATCATCATTTCAAGTTATAAACACCAGTTCTGCCAGTTTCAGGGCCTCTCTTTCTATGTTTAGCCAGGTTTCAGAATTACTGGAGGACAACCAGTTACAGCCCGGATTCTTTGTTCAATTTTACCCTCTTTTTTAAGGGTTTAATGTTGCTGTATTTTGATCCTTCACATTTTAAACCCTCGGTTTTCAACTGGCAGTTTCTGGCTTTTCCAACAAGTGTTTCCAATACCTTTACAAACTGGTGTATTGTCTGATAGACTGCACCTTCAGAGCCTACCTCTTTTTAGGAGAACAGAGCCGAGACTTTTATTCCAGGGTTTGCTTCATGACACAAGGATCTTTTGTGGGCACTTTTCTCTTTTTCTTTCTAGGATTCCTTATACTAAAATAGAAGTTACTTTAGAGGAAAAAAAGATACAAGACTGTTCTTTGTGTATTCAGCTTGCTAACTGTCATGATTTTATGAGGAGTCTCATGACACCTGGCATTTTTCTTAAAACCCTAGACCTTGGAGTCATATGGATACACCAGAGTTCCAGCATTAATTAAGAGAAGAAGGTTTCCAGCCAGCACTGACGTGGCAAAAACCTGAAAATGGTGAACCCTGAGAGTAGAAGAGCCCTTAAACTGCTTGTAAAAAAGCTCATGTTTTAGGAGGTAAAATCCTAATGTCTGGAGGGGAGAGAGGCATGAAGGACAGAAAAGCCTTGCCCAACTTTGAGTTATGGTATCCCTGTCCCTGCAAGACACCCTCTGAAACTCAGCCCCCTGTTTTTATTGTGTATGGCTAATTGGAGTTAGAAGCCATCCAAACCTGCAATAGGAAATGAGATTTGGGTAAAACCCACAGCCAGCAGACAGGATTAAAAGCAGTTTCCTTGAATCCCAGCCCATCTCCTGCAGACAGACTGTCAAAGTTTCAGGTGTGCCGATTCCATTCTAAAATTTCAAATAATAAAGCAAAAACAAGCAGAAACACAATACTGTCCCTTACTCAGCTGAGAAGCTAAGAAAGGAATTAGACAGATGCTAACAGCCTGTGGGCTGGCACTCAGGCCTATCCCATCTGAGTCTTTCCAGCTGAAGGACTAGTAACATCTTTCACGCTGCTCCAGGTGCCTGAGAAGCTCTCTTTAAAGACAGTTGCTGCCAGTCTCTCCTCCCACAGATAGGCTTTTCAGGATGAGGGTTTCTTTGGTTAGTATAGAAAACTCTCTCCACAAAGCTCCCGTGGGGAAGCAGAGAGTGGATAATCCAGATCACAGAACAGGCCTGGCTCAGCTCAGTATTTTCTCCCGTGTCATAACAAACATTTGATAACAGTGCAAACCTGCATAAGCAAGTCAGCCCATGGCAAAAAGAGCAATCCACTGCAGCTGGGTGGTTTCTGTGGTGCAATCCCCTGTAACCCTGCTTCCCCTCTGGCAGTCCTTGCTCCAATCTAAGGCACCTTATAAGTAAAACAAGTTTGTGAGGCTCAGACAAGAGACCACTTTGTAAAGCAACTTGTGTGTGCATGACTTGAAAGAGCAAGAAAGTGCTCTTAGGACGCGTTATTACAGGAGCTGGCAGCAGGCAAAGGCTCCTTTCCTGTTTTAGCGGGTCTATTAGTAATGTGATTGCAGCACCTCAGATGTCAGCTGTGAGTTAGGACTCCCCTAGACCTACAGGTGTTCCTGATCCTTAAAAGCCCATGTGTGTGGGGAGTCTTCTGAGCCGTGCAGATAATGCAGCTTGGCTCTCCAAATGCCTGGCACCCAGTCAGAACTCATTGGAGAGCCCAGTGTCTGTTCCTGTAGAGTCGGGGACGTACCTGTGTGAGCAGTCACACGGTTGAACAGGGCTGGAAGGCACCTGGATGTGGTTGCAGCTGAACACAGCTGGAGCACAGCCTCTAAAACCTTGCAAGGTCTGAGTTATGCACCAATCCTAGAATAAAAAAGAGTTGGCATTTTTTTTTTGTTCTGCTGGCAGTTTCAGATTTTGCAAGCGAGTCCAGGATAGGTTTGTACCAGACATGAGGCATCTGCTGTAGCAACATCTCAGTCCTTTGCAACTCTCAGCTTGGGCTGCCAGAGCTCTCACTCCGGAGCTGTGACCATGGCTGAGCCATATGGAGCTGCTCTGAACCCCCTCACACCTCACCTGCCCTCACAGCTCGGGCAGCTCTTCACCCTGCACGGGTGTCTGCTGCCACGGGAGCAGTGATGTGGTGCCGTTGCCTTTGGAGGAGCTTGACCTACTTTGGAGCAGGGATGCCAGAGTTTGCATTCTTCCTCTCCACTTTTACCAGCCGCGGTTTATGTAGGGCCTCCAACACCACTCATTAGAGGGGTGGCAGCAACTCGGCTGGAATATGCTTCCCTGAGATCAAAGCACCATGCAAAAATCCCATATTCAGTGTATTTATTAGAGATCAAATAACTTCTATAAAGCACATGAATTTTTTTAACTCTACTGCTCCTACAATGAGCAGCTGCTTATCTCTTACATTGTGAAGACCTGCCTTGCAAGTATAGGGAGCTGGGGAAGAAAGAAAAGGCATATTTCACAGTTTTTCCCTTTCCTGACTTTCTCTCCCATCCTTCTTTTAGCCCCAGCAAGCAGGAAACTAAAGGAGCCCAAAGGCTCTCTGCACCAGCTACCTCTTCTGTGACCTCATAGCAACCAGCCAGCTTGTACTTATGGAAACCCTGAACATGAAATATAATAATTACCCACTCAGGAAAAAAACCCCAAAATAATAGCAGCGTACTTGCAAAATAAGAGTTTTCTGGCCAGAAGATTTTTGCTGAAGAAACCCACCCAAATTTCCCAAGCATCCCACTATGAGAAGACACTCATGGGCTGTTAGCATGTTGTCAGCAGCCACAGTTTCTTGCCTTTTACTCCAGCCTTGCCCCATGGACATCGGCTGTTTTCCCTCATCAGACTAAGATAAGAGACTTTATTTCCTTCCACTTTCCTGGAATGTTTGCTGTAGTGTCTGCAGGCAGTAATTTGGGGTCCAGACAGGCTGGGAGGGCTCTCTGAAGGGCTTTGCAAAGCTGTGCTCAGCATATTAAGCAGTCACTGGTGGAGGTTTATGGCAGGATTTTCCAGGTAGGAAAGGATAATATCATATGCTATGGGAAATTCAAGAAGAGGAAGGATAATTTGGTAAATATTTTATACAGGCACCCACTGGGGAGAAAGAATAGTTATACAGTTAAAATACTGGCTTTGTACACAGCTCTCGGCCTTTGGCTTTTCCAGAGGCTTCCTCTGTAACCTCTGACAAAACTCACTCAGAGAAAATTGTTTTTGAAGCTCTTTGGGCAAGACAAAATAATGAAGAAATTGCTTTGGAGACCTGTCTTGCATTCATACCTAGTTTCCCATATGCAAAAATGAAAGCAATAATGTTGCTTCTCCTCCATCCTTGTTGGTGTCTCCCAGGTCCAAGGTGCAGGGTGGGAGGTGCTGCTGAGGACAGGCTGCACTCTGCAAGGACCTGTTCTTGTCAGGACGGGCCATGCCAGCCTGGGAAGGCACCAACCAGAGGACGTCTGGGAAAGGACCAACCTGGTGGCATTTGACCTCTGCCAGGCACAGGTCTGAGGTGGGGAGAGCACAACCCTCAGCTCCATAAGGGCTCCACGCTTCCCAGGTCCCTGCAGCTCCTTATGCAGGGACAGGAGCAACTCAACAGGTTTGGGAGGAGTTTGTGCATTTGTTTTTTCTTGATTCCACCTGGTCTGAAATCACTCAACAGTATTCTTTGATGGTTGGGAGGGAATAGGTGAAGCCTTGTGAAAAATCTTTACTAAAATACTCCAGGTTGCTCATTTTAGCATATCAATTAATTGAGACATTTGGCATAAATTCTGTAGCAATTCTCCCCAAAGACTTCAGCAATTCGATCTCTTTTTTTTCTAAAGCGCTGTATACTTTAATTAATAGTTTTTATATTTTAGAATAGCCAAAGGCGAGCTTCTTTAACCAGAAAAATGTATATATTGACACACCTTTGAGGCAGTAAACTTTTCTGCATATTAATATTGAAAAGAAACTCATTAATTAGGCAGTCTCACACACACACAAATCTTGTGATAGAATAAGTGCATTGAAAGTTTTAGATCACTTGGGACAAGTTCTGCCTGGAGCAAAGCTGCAAAGTTAATGCTCTGTATTAACTGCAGCAATCAACCCCCAAAATGGCTGCATCCCTCAAGGCCAGTCATTCCATTTGATCAGGTTGCAAAGCAAATTAGCATTCTCTTTGCCCTGGCTATGATGTTTCCTATTCTTTTCATGAATGATTTATTGGTGCCCCCTGTCCAGGATATGCTTGTTTTACCATCCACGTTTTTCCAGGCATGTTTGTCCCAGCAAAAGGTGTCCCCTGGGGTTTTGGTGCTGCCTGGAACTTGCACTGGGTGCTGCTCCCTGTCTTGTCCTCAAAAGCAGCATTTGCTGGGTGGTGACACAAATTTGCCTCTTGACTTCTTTGCCATTCATCTTCCTTCAAATTCTGGCTTCTTTATTTGGATAAAACCCCTTTTGCAGGAATGCTCACAGAATTCAGGGAAAGCTGTGCCTTTGCAAGGAGGCGACAGCCAAGGGCTGCAGAGGTGACTCAGCAGCTGGTCATCTTGGATGGTGTCCAGCCAAAAAGCTTGGGAGGGAGGCAAGAAGTCCCACCTGGGGTGTTTGTCACGTCCTCTGAGCTGTCACATAGAAACTGCAGGGCTGAGTGCCTCCAAGAATGTCCTGTGGGGCCGGGCCCCATCTCCCCATTGGCAGAGCTGGCTGGGATGCAGCAGGGCTCCCTCAATCCCTCTTGGCTGCGGAAACTACAGCCAGGGGTGCTTGTGGTGGGAAGTGTCCAGTCACTGGAAATTGCTCTTCCTTCTGCACCTTCGGTAGAGCCAAAGAGCATCTGCTGGAACAGTCTTTGTCTTGGGGGTTTTTCAGCAGCTTCTATATTTTTAATGTATTTTGAAGATAGCAGTAAAAACACAGTGTTGGGATGATGCTTTCATTCTCTTCTCTCCCATACCTCTGCACTGGCTTGAAAAGGTTCTAGAAAGACAAAGTCCTCCCCACTTCTCTTTTCTCACTTCCTACTTCATGAGACCTTGTTATTAGTAAAACCCTGTCTGATTTCCAGGAAAACTCTCCTACAAGGTATGGAGGAGACAGTCACTTTGGCTAAAATCTGAGTCATCTTTCCCACACATTCCTGAGCTGAATCACTCTGTTAATCTCAGCACAGTTTTTTTTTCCTTTTATTTTTTCTTCTCCTGTAATTATTGATAAATACATGGAGAATCAATTCTATTGAGCTCTACTAACCTACTGAACAGACCAGATGCATCATGTGTTTTAAGTAGAGAACTGTACTTCATGAGGGTTCTCAGCACGAACATGAACTTCATCAGCTATATTTTGACTGTCATGTGTACCTGTACTGATTTTCTTGAGTTATTGCTTATTTTCATCTGTGCAGTCAAGCCTAAAATCAAATCTGTGTCTTCTGATGTCCAGAGAACAGTGACAGGAGAACTGGTCTCATTAGCACTCATGGGAGATGCTGGTACAGCTGGGGAAGAGAACGTGCAGCTTCTGACTTCTTAAAATTTAATGACACAGTTTATAGGGCTTTGATCCTCTAAGTTATCTTTACTTACAAGCAGACTCATGAAAGTCAATGGGACCTATTTAGAATATAGAAAGTTAAACAGAGGAGTCAGCCTGTGCAAGATCTATAGCAGCCAAACCAAAATTGCCTAGTACAAATGCCATAACATTTTCTAAAAATTAAGAAATGAACATGTTGTTTCCTTATCAAGAAATATCGAAGGCAACTGGATTCTCTGTAGCCATTATGGGTGTCCCTCATGGGCAGGGGGGAGCTCTCAGCAACGGAATTGAATATATTTATTTTGTACTTTGAGCTGCTATATACATCTCTCCTGGTGGCTTCATTTCTCTTTTAAGATTCTTGAAGATGGGTCAATAATCCTATAGAATCGCTATAGCTGTCAATGAAGTGCCTCTGGCCATTTTCATAGGTTTTAGGCATAGCTGAACAATTTATCTGAGTGAAAACTATGCAGGAATGGAAGAAATATTCCCTACCAGCTGGAGTTATGCCATGGGCAGCTTTTTGTTGTGTGTGAATGTCCAGGACCCGATGCAGCCCCTTGGTCCCAAACCAGCTAACGAGTTCCTCTGTCCTGCAAGCCTTTAGACCTAGGACTGGCTTTCCACAGCTCCTCTCCTCTCCTAGTGTAGCTCCCGTATTCCAAAGCCCAGGGATTTCACTCGTTTAGTTGAAGACCAAACCCTGACTCTTCCCACAAATGACACACCAAATCCACCATTCAAAAGGGGCTGCTTGGAAAGGCAAGACTGCAGTGGTTCTCAGGGTGGTTTTCTTTTGTTCATTACTGAAGAGAAACGCTTTCCTGGTGGCTGACAAGATAAAAACATTAATCATTGTATGGCAGCTGGGTGGTTCTTCAGATTTTGTACTCAGCTACTGCAAACCCCGAGTTAATGATAAATACAACAGCTCTGCTTTTTTGGGTATCTAGTTGTCTGAGCCCCTGCTTGTTACGAGCCTGTCCTTGCCTGCCCCGTGTCTGCTGAACAGACACAGGGGTACAGGGCCAGCCCTTCCACACGTGAGGGTGCAAAGGCACATGGCCTTTCCCCAGTGCAGCTGCAGGAAAAAAAGAGGTTTTTCTTGATCTAGGCAAGGCAGGTGGCTGACCACACTTAGATGAAAAAAAAAAATTGAAATTATTCTACTCCTTTGCTTGAAACTTGGCATGGAGTAACAAAGTCAGTTTTAAGCACAGGGCATCGCACTGAGTTGGTCTGGAGTTCCCAGAGTTGCTAATGAGCAGTGGAGACCTGGGCAGAGCCAGAAAGGAGCTCCCAGGCTCTGACAATTTGGTTCCAAAGCATGGTGAGCAGTGAATCACAAGTGTTTCCCCACAAAATATTTTGCAAGCAAGCAAACAAACAAAAAAAGAGTAATTTTTACTTTTTCTATTCTTTTGGAAGGAACGTTCCAGTTACTTAAAAACAAACAAACCCAAAGCAGAAAACATCCAGCTTCTGGTTATTTCCAGTGTTTTCTAATTTTTCTTTCAGTTTGGGGAATAATTTTTGATGTTGCTAAAAACCAAACTGTTTAGTTATTTGCTTTTTTTTTTTAATAGTTTCAGCAAAACACATTGAAAAGATTTGGCTTCCTCTGCATGCAGGTTGGGAACATTTTAAAATTCTCAAATATTTTGGAGGAAGAGAAATCCTTTTCTACCCAGCACAGCCATCTGCCTGCTATAGTCATGCTCATTTTCTTGCTTATTTTACCCGTCTTCCATCTGATATTTGCACTGATTCTAAGTATCTCTGGGCAGGGGCTTTACTGTCCTTTACAATCATTCAGCACTCTCTAGTTAGGGTATTACTTTCATGTAGATGAGAAGTAATTATAATGGATCTGAAAATGTATGCTTAAGTCTAACGGCTATTTAAGATTCCCCATTCAATTTCATAGAATAATTAGCAAATCTATAGAGAGCTCTAATTTTCAGTCTTTTCTGAGGTTAATTTCTTCAGGGTTCAATCACAGTGCTAAGTGTATTTTCTAGAAGCTTCTAGAAACATTTTTCTTGGTCATCCCTCAGGACATCAGATTTTACTGGCCTTGATTCTTTAATTTGTTGAAGTTGAATGTAAAAGCCCTTGGAAAAACTTGGCTAAAATGTTCAGCAATTCCACTTAGACACACAGATTTTGCTCAAAGTACTCAAGCCTAGAAATACAAATTTTTCTCCCAAAGGAAAATGGAATTTTTAGCAGGACTTCCTGACTGCTGCTGGTGGGGACGTTACGGGGACAGTCACCACCGTGGCAGTTCTTTGATGCCTCTCCTGGCCTTTGCTGAAAACTAGGAAGTAGTAAAATGCCTGAAAACGTAATTAATATCAGTAAAGTTTTGATCAGTACTTTAAAACATTTGCAATTTTTCAACTATTCCAGGTAATAAAATCTTCCAGAGTCTGTTAATTGCCTTTGTCATAGGGATGGAGCTGGTTGTACCATCACCATTTACAGCAGGCTGAATATTCACATGGCACGTGGTAAGGACAACCCAGCTCTCCAAGACCATGAGGCTGTGGAACTGAGAGCAAGCTCCATCAGCTTCAACTTGCTCACAGTAATTTACTAGATAAATGCAATTAAAAAATCTATGGTTTGAAAAAATAAAATTATAGGATGTTATCTATTTCTCCCTAATATCCCTTGGACTTGTTACCCAATTTCAACCCATTTGTCAGTGCATTGAAAGATATTAAGTGCTTATAAGTCTTAGGAAAAGAGGTGCCCGGGTTCAGGAAAATGATTAAGGAAAATGATTTTGTCAGTGCTCCCACTGAACCTGCTGTATGAGCTCATCCCCTGTGAGACATCAATAAATCGAGTCAGTCAGTCCTGAGCTTTATGTCCAAGGGCTACGTTGGTTCTGCTGCTCACGGGACTCTGCTTCTGAAAATGATTCATCTCATTCATGCACTCCTACACACACAGGCACTTTCCCTGCTCTCACCACAAACACTGCTCTGCAGGATGATTTTCTGCAGCTGCCTAGATACCCTCATGATCTCTGCTTTTGCTCTGTCCCCTTTATCTCCGGGTAACAGGCATCACCTCTTCATTCCATCCTCCCCTGCTTGGATTTTACGCCATCCAGCTCTTCCTAATTCCCAATCCCCTTCATTAAGTAGTGGTATTAAGGTGATGACTGTGCATATGCTTCCTTTCTTTGTGGTCATATTTTAGTTTTGCCAACAAATGTCCCCAAAATACTGTCACTGTTGCTTAAATGCTTTTTCAACATTCTATACTATTGCTTGAACCATTTTTAATTCCACTTAGGGCCCAGTTCTGCAACTTTGCCTCTGTGCATGTAAAATTTTCCTGAAGATATTTAGAGTATCTCTCTCTAGGGTCTATTGATTTGGAAATCACCTTCTTATCAACAGCAAGATATGAGTGAAAAATTATGTCAGACCTCTACTTCTGCTTGGATGATTTATAGAACGTTCCTCCTACCAGTTAATTTTTTTTTTTCACATTTTTTATCCTTCAGAAGAAGTGGGGCAGAGGGCAAAGGTGCAAGTGGGTTCATGGCTGAACTTCCCCAAAGTGCAGAGGTGTGGATAAGCGTGTTAGGGATACACGGGTTAAATCTCTCATATGGATCTCTGGTTTATTTTTCCCTAGAGCTTGTGTAATGTTTCCTCTTATATTTCCTCTCAGGTTTTCATCCTGCAGTTTGAGGTAAAATCATCTTGAAGTCTCCCACGCCCTCCTTGTCATTTTTGCGTGCTGTCATCTCAGCTCTTCTGAACCTTTCATTACTTGGAATCCCACTTCCACCTTCTTTAGTGTCTCTCACCTCATTCGCACAAGCCTGTGACCTTCTGTCCCCCTGTCTTTCATTACTCACCAGGCTTGGGCTATGTCTGATGTTGAAATCTCCTCTGCGTGCAGATGCTGTGAGTTCCCCTTTCCAGGTTGTCATGGTTCTTGTAAGGAAACAACTGATCCCGTTCCTACAGCAAATCGCTGGGGGACCATTTGGGCCAACCCAGCCTCCTTATCTGAGACCAGATTAAAGCTAGAACTAAAAAAAATTGGACGTCAGAGTCTGGGGATCCTGAATCTAAATTTGTATATTATGTCAAGATGAGAAAGCATCGGGCAGATGCACATTTTTATTCCACCACTATCTCCAGTCTTAGTCATACTCAGCAACTTCTCAATACCCTGTACTGAGATCTTCAGTAGGAGCCATCGATATGCCACAGGAAGGGACCAGGAAAAAGTGACAATCCTCATTGATATCTCTTGAATAGCCAACAATTTTTAGGTTAAATTACTAAAACAGGCCTTCCTAGGAAGGTGGCACCTGCCCATGCAGCAGAAGGCAAAGGACTGCCCATGGTACCTACTTGGACCTTGAAGAAAACCTCATCTCAACTCCAAAAAAAGGAAACAGATTAACCTTACAAATAAAAAAGTTCGTGTGTCTGAAGTGAGACACACAAATAGAGGGAAGCTGGTTTTTCTTTTTTGGTAATATTTTTTATTGGATAGGAAGTGCTCTCTAGGATTTTCAGAAAGGGACTCTCAAGAGGAGCTGGGGTTGTAACATCCTGAGCAACTGAGTGCAAATTCATGTTTCTCCTTGTAGCCTTCTCCAAGGACAGCCTGTTTGCTTTTTCATGAAGCTGATTTTTTTTTTCTGCTCACTCTGCTCTGGGCTCTTCAGGGCTGCCCCTCTTCCCATGCAGCTGGTTCTGCTGTCCACACTCCCAGGAGCCCCCAGCACATGGCTCCTCATGACCTCCTGCCAAACCAGCGATTTGCTTGCAGTGGTGTTCACATTGCAATCCCCCATAATAGTGTCTCCAAAGTGCTGTACAATTTTAATACATATGTTTTAAGGGTGGCTGTGCATCTGAAGGAGCAGTGCTGGGCTGGGTTTGGCAGATTTGCAGGTAGCAAGCTTGGGTGGGTGCGGATTTCTGCCTGAATAATTAATCCATCCCAGAAGCGCTATTTGAGGCTTGGGTGTCAGAGCAGATTTTGTTGAATTTTAATATTTCCTGTAACTTACACATCTCATTCTTGCCCAGTTATGGTTTCCTCCGCTCTCTGGAACGATACCACCTTCCTCTCACTGGCAAGTTGTGGCTCTGTGAACATGTTAAATCTCTCATCCCATTCCAGAGTATTTTCAGCCCTCCAGCAAAGTGTTTGCAATCTTGTCACCCCACGTGGTTTGATCTTCCAGCACCCGGCAAGGGTGAATAAACTTGCCTTGTAACAGCTCCTCGTTAAAGGAAAATGGCATGTGACACACCCAGTGAAACAAAGCAGCGAGTAACAGACGCATTATAGGCACATTTAAAGTTTAGTTCTCAAACTCCAGTGATTGTGGGTTCTGCTAAACCATTTCCATCCCTGCAACCCATCCCAGAGCTACAAGTCACTGAAGCAAGGTGGGAGTCATGAGGGGAGGGGAGACACCCTGGATAGATGAGGCAGCCCCAGAGGCTGCCCTACACTTTCAACGTTGTGTGATGAGCTAAGAAAGAAAGAAAATAAAGCAAGCAAAGTGCATGGGAAGCACATTTCTTGTGGCAGTTACAGCACGGTGTTCAGGAAAGCGCCTGCACGCGTGGCTTCATGTGCAATATGAGGCACATGGTCCTTTACTGCAACTGCGAATGCAGTCTCAATTAGTAGGGTGAAAGTGTGGGCCTGAAGTTTCCAAGTACAAAAATGCCATTTATACCTCTGTTTAGGAAAAGGAAAAAAGGACATTAAACTGCAGTGGTTCCCGTTTCTTGGCAGGAAAGGTAGAATTTTGTCACAGCACAAATTTGTGAATCCCCTTAAGGCATTATTGCTCATGCACCAACAGCCGTGAGGTGATTCTGGCTTCTTTGGCAAAGTGACCACTTTCTGTAGACTCTGCTCTGTAAAAATAAACTGAATGGAGTAGTTCTTTCCCTTCAGATTTTTCTCACTCAGGAAACACCTATGCCCAAATCCTCAGCTGGTGTAAATCTGCAAAGCTCCTCCGATTTCAGTAATGCAATGCCAAGTTCCTCCATCAGAGAATGTGACCTGTTATTTTGGCTGAGCCTGTAAATCACCATTTCTGTGTTTTTGGACCAATTGTTAGGGAGCTAATCCTCCAATTTGCACATGTGGACAGTCTGAACGTTCCCATGTGAGTTTTTGCCTGAGCAAAACTGTAGCCAACACAAAGTGAGTGGGCAAGACCTAGGTGTGTAATCCAAAGCATGCAAACGTGGAGGCTGAGTTTAGCTTTTCCCCAAACGCAGCCCTTTAAATCCCTGCAATCTCCTCGCACACAAAACCCACATGCAGAGTCCCTCAAAACCCACACTCACAAAAACAGCTGTAAGAGAAGAAAAGACAATGAGGTGCATTGTGGAGGCACAGTCAGTCACATCTCCCCCTCTGCTCCCCACCCTGAGCTGGCATACGCTGGGAGTCAGCTCTTAGGGGAGCACAGGGAAAACATACACCCACAGGAACGACTCAAATAATCCCACTGCCTTAAATCCTACAGGATTTTGGTGGTTTCAGTGTGGGACTTCCTTTCCATTCTGGCCTCTCCATTCCAAAACAATATTTCAGACTGAAGTTTTAAGGGAAAAAGAAAATTCATTTTTCTGGGTATTTTTTTTCAAACTCACTGCATTTTCCCAGAGAGAGAAAAGTTGTTTTTACAGCAAGAGGCACATATGAAGCCTAAGAACTGTCACAGGTGGAGCCTAAATTGAAGATGATGTGCAGACACCTCCAGCTGAGGTCAGTGGAGGCTCTGCTGTACCCAGCCTTGAAGAGGAAAAAAGAAGGTTCCCAGCCAGGGGCTTAGAACCCGAAACCAGTAAGTTTTTCATTAGGAAAAAATAGTGCAGGGTTTTTACTTTAATTGTTTGACTCATTCCTGAGAATAACTGCAAACTACTCAGAATAATCAGAATTCTCAGCTGGCTTACTGGAGCCCAGTGTGTCCAGCGAAGCCATCCCTGGCTGACTCCGCCTGCAAGCACATCTCCTGGCCGGTGTGGAGAGGCTCACCTGGGTAGGTAGGTGCGGCATTTTATTTAGTGATGCCATGTTGTAAAGAATCAGGAGCCACGGAACAAACACCTGTGGGATCAGGTGTGCCCTCTGACCTCTTCTGAACTGCTCATGGAAGCAGAGCCCCTTGCTGATTGATGCTGATTCCTGGTGCCAGTCACCATGAGAGGCGTCAAGACCAGCTTTTCTTCCGTTATTTCCATTTTCCTTCTTCCAAGCAGCCTAGGGTCACGACATGTCCAGGACTCAGAACCTGTTTATGACCATAGTGCTGGTACTACAAGATCCTTGTTTTTTGTGACTGCAAGAGCCAAAGGAGGAAAAAGGCAGCTTTGCCCTCACATCCAACATCCCGGGACACATCCCTCATGGTGCCGTTTCTGCCACCAGGAAGGGCACAGGAGAAGGGAGGTTCTGGGCCATCTGCATCCCATCAGTGGAGTACTCGTGGATGGGCAGAGGATTTCCTGAGACTGAGGAGGGTGGGGTGTGACAGAGCCCTGGCATGCTGGTGATCCCAACAAACACAGCTACACTGAGAAGGAAACAAGGTGATGGCATCACGGCATGGTGCCCCCTGAAGCTGCGTGTGCCAGGCTCTCCAGAGCCCCACATGGGGCAGGACCTGGAAAAGCAAGAGCCATTCCTTGGCCCCTGCAGCAAGCACAGCTCGTTTGGGGTATCTGGAAAACACAGACCTGCAAACCATTGCTCTGCACACAAGTACATCACACAGGCTTTTAATTAGTTTTGAAGTTCCTCAGGATTTATGAGCCTCCATCTTCACTAATTTGGCTCAATGCAACATCAGACGGTGTTCGAGCACGTCCAGGAAGTATTAACATGGGGGAAAGTGCTTCTAAAAGTTTGATGCCTGTCAGAGAGGGTTAAATTTAAAATAAAGTTGGGTTTGGGTTTTTTTCTTAGGTTTATTTTGTTTTTGCCAGAAGCAGTACTCTTGAAGAGTGCAGTAACCTGTCTGTGTCTTCAGAAAATTACAGGTGTTTAAGTGGGCTGTGCTAAAGGCAGATTGGGAGATAATGGGCATTTTCTACCCCTCCAGGTTCTGCTGCTGCCGCTGGGACTGCTCCTTACCCCATCCCTGGGCTGTGCCGGCAGTTACTCTGCAGGTGAGGCTCCCCCCAGCCTGCCAGGCAGGTCCAGGTGCTGAACTGAGGCTGGGGGTGACGTGCTGAGATGGTTTGCTGGGGCTGCCTGTGCAGCTGCAGCTCAGGACCCATCCTGACTGCTCACCTTCACCACAAACCCCATTCTGACCGGTCCTGGAGTGCAGTGGGTTCTTATCTCCCTTGCCTTGGTGGCTTCTGATTTACTCTGGTTTAACTCCCAGCTAGTCTGCTACTTCTGGCCAAACCCACTTCAAATGCAGTCAATGAGACAGAAATGCTACCTGCAATTTGTAGCCTAGTCTGCCAAAATAAAAAAAAGAGTGAAAAGATCATGCCTTTTTTAGACAGGTTACCCTCAAGTCTTCTACTCTTCTTTCTGCCTGCCAGCCAGAAAATATCTTTTGCCAATGCTGTCGCTCCTTTTTAAAAGATCTAGAATCACAATGCATCGCTTAGAAGAAATTATCTGGTTTAATCTTTAATTTTCTCCCCTTCTACATTTTTTAAATGTACTCTTAAATATTCAATTCCATCTTTAAAATTGTGTCTTAATGTCAAGCTAGAGCAAGGATGTCAATCAGAGCCTGTCAGGTCAGCAAAGACTCAAAGTGACCTCAGCAAGCCCCGCTCAGCCAAAAACCTCCTTGTCCTGCAGTGCTGCAGTGAGGTTTGGGTGGAGGGACAGTGGGGAACGTTACAGGGAAAGAAAAATGCTGCAGGTAGTCTTGGAGGGAAGTTCCCTTCTGGGACACCTCAAACAGCTGCTTAGCACAAGTATTAATAACCTGCAAAAAGAATAAAAGGGATGGGCGAAGCAAAACAAGAGGCCCTGCCTGAATTCCCAGTCGGGTTTTGCACACACGAGTGATGATGATTCACTGTCTGGTTTTCACTTTGTTCCCTTCCTTCAGCACTCGGCACTTTCCTAACTCTGGTAAAGCTCTGCCTGTCCTTTCATTTTATGTGAATTTTAAGGTTTTTTAATCTGGCTACATTATTAGCAATGACCCAAAATCCAGAGAACTTGACCCACGCTTTCTCTCTGTATATTTAATTTAATTTCATTGACTTATGATAGAAATTATTAGAGTGCTTTAAGACCATAAATGAGAAAAGTATTACTACAGTTTTGTCAGATCTCGCCTCACCACTAATAGGGCTTTAACATTGGAAAGCTGGACAAAAATATCCTCTTGGAAAGAGATATGTAGCAAAATGAAACCAACCTCCTTTATTCCTTTCCTGTTTTTGCAGATATCTCCCCAAATTAAAACTGTCACCAAATATGTCTATTAAACTATGGCAGGTCTTACAGGCATGCTGCTCCCTGAGCAAACCACCCCTGCTGCAACCCCGCTACCCCTCTGTCTCCGGCAGGAGTTGGGCACCAGGGTGACACGGGGCTCCCCACAGCTGCCCTGGCACTGGCACCAGGGCTTGGATGGGGTCAGGATCTGCTCCTTTTTACTGGTGATGACAAAAGCGTGGGGCTGATAACCCTGACAGGGAAAAGAAGAGGCAGGATAAGACCTGCACACATTTCTTAGGCTGTTTTTTACCCTTTGTGACTCTAAACCAAGCCGCAAGGCAGACAGGGGAGAGGGCAGGGCGGCTGCCTACATCTGCCGCCGCCAGCAAAGGACGAGGGAGCAGGCTATCCCTGGAGAAATCACTGCTGGACTGTCAAAACCTACAGCAAACTTCCTGATAAGCGACATTTTTCCTGTAATGGTTTAGCTTTAGTCAGAAACAAAACATTACCTTGTGTTTGGCTACAAGGCGGGAGGGGAGCTGCTCCTCTTGTCCCACTCGCTGGGAATTTATTTATTTTTTAAATTTAGAACAGCAGCATCTTCTTTACAAAAATCTGCATGCTTTTCACAGCAGATCACTAACTTGATCCCCAAACTTCCAAGCTGAAAATTTTGATGGTCTCTGGATGTTCTGACCTGCAGCAGGAAGGTTCTCGTGCACATCTGAACAGCTTCCACCCTGGGAAAGCTGCCCACAGCAGGTCCTGTGAGCCTCTTTTGCTCTGTTCAGGCCCAGGTAAACTTTTTAGGCTGTTCATCCTGCACATTTCAGAGGTGATGCTGTTGCCTCAGGAGGGCACCCACTGTGAGGTGTTTGCTGTTCTCTCCCCTCAACACCCAGAGAGCAGCCCTGACTCACAGAGAGCAATGCTCAGCCTCAAAGGGTTGGTTTTAATAAGACTTTCATTTTAAAGGGGGAATAAAATTGCATTTTCCTCTCATCTCAGCCTCTGTTTCCTCCAGCTCTCAGCAGGCAATGGCTTGGGATGCTTATTGCTCTCAGTAATTTCTTTCAGGACCCCCTTATTTTTATTTTATGCATGGCCTAATGCAAGCGTCTCCCAGTTTCAAAGGAGGAAAATTAATTTGTTTCCTCTCGATAGCAAAGTGCCATCAAATTGAGCTCTAGATAGTGCACACCTGGGCAGTGGCCTGGGCCTGCAGTCCTGCAGGGCTTCTTTGGGAATAAGCCTTGGTGAATAATTTATTTTTCAGTTTGGCTGCTGGGAGTCAAGGGGAAATTCAGTTTAATCCAAACCCAATCTCCCCCGTTCCCTGCACACATGTATGTGTTTTTGCTGTACTTAACCAGGCTGCACAATGGGTAGTTTTGCTGCTCTAAGCCATATTGCATGTCATTTTTCTTGTAAGTTTTTATATTTCTGACCTCAGTGCTGAGCTTTGAGACATCAGCTCCTCAGAAGCCACTCTCTGCATCCTGCCAAGATGCCACATAAATGTAGGACCTTGGGGACAAAAATTTGCTTGGGTTGCTATTCCTTCCTTGCTTGCTGCTGCAGCCAGACCCGAGGCCATGGTGGGTGGCCGGGGCAGCGGCCAGGAGGTGGACGGTCCCTCTGTGGCAGAGGGAAGTGCCCACGTGAAGGGGACAGGAAAGTTCTTCGAGTTCCGTGCAAAGAGGAATCAGGAGTCCCAGAGCCCGCCAAGGGGTTTCGCTTCCTCTGAAATGGGAACTGGGAGGTGCTTACTGGCACTGACCTGAGCAGCCACTGGGAGCTAAACTTGGTGTGTGACCCCGTTCTGAAAGGTGAGGAGGGATCTGTTCCACTTCTGTCCATTGCTAGAGCTCTAAAGTTCATTGAGTAAATATGTTGCAAAAGGAAGTCTCGTGCCATTGCTAACGTGGCCTGGTGGGGCTCCTGGAGCACTCCACAGGCACCAGCTTGCTGCTGTTCTTTAAGGAGACACTGCTGAAATTTTTTGCCCAACATCCTCCATGGCCACTTCATTCCTCTGCAGTGTGTGTAGTGGTTATTTTTCAGGTTGCCTGTGCTACACTGTCCCATTAATGGATTTTTGTGCCTCATTGAACCCCGAGTTTTGCTGGGGAAGGCCGGAACCCAGCCCTCTGGTCTGCCCATGTGGAAGGGGCTCCCAGATGTTCCCAGGCTCTGTGCTGTGCCTCTCCTCATGGCAGGAACACAGGCTGTGCTGTAGTGTCTCACCCATGCCCTGTGCTATGGCATTTATATTCCCTCAGCAGCAGGCAGTGGCTCAGGACTGAGATTTTGGAGGGATAGTTATGATTTGCTGGTAACAGAGGAATTCCTGATAGAGGAAGTCCTCCTTGCACCCCAGCTCATGTCACTCTTCACTGGGCCACGGCTCAGAGTAACCCAAGGTAAGAGGATGGAAAACCACGTGCTTCTTGTTTCACAGTGCTCCTCTGCTTCCACAACGTACCCCATATTTCAGCAGAGCCTGAGAAAGTTCAGTGCCCTCCTGCCCTCCAGTGCAGCAGAAAGTTTCCAGGGGTCTGCCCAGTTCAGCTTCTCCAGAAGGAACAGGATTTTACCAGGGCAAAAAATGCAGGTTGAGTCATGTACTTTGGAGGTAAAAGATACTCAAATTGAGCTGTTGGGTTTTCCCTTAACAAAGTTAAACTGAACTAAAGCTTCCCCAGCTGGGTTGGCCGAGCATTGAACTCCTCTCTGGTGAAATAGGGCTACTTGTGTCACTGAACCAGTAGGACTCTATTTTGAAATGCAACCTACCAAAGCAGGCCTTGGAAGAGTTTTCAAAAACAGAGAGGAAGATTTCGTGTTACTTTGTGAAGTTATTTACAGCTAAAGTGCCTGGTCTGGGTCACCCAGGGTCACTGAGTGTCTGAATACCAGACAGGTGAGATACTCATGTATTATCTCCAATTTTTTTTACCATGCCTCCCGTAAAAGGAATATTTTCTGTATAACCCCGCCTTGCATCACACTGTGGGAATTCACCATTCTGTGAGTCAAAGCCCAGGCGAGCACCAGAAGAGATCACCCAGGGAGGGTGTGGATTTTTATCCCCAGATGGTTTTGGGAACAGGTTAGACAAAAAAGGATCCCCATAAGAAGACCCGATCCTGCCTTTGGGAAGTGAAGTGGACTACATGCCTCTCCAAGCCCCTTCCAGACCATTTTCCACAGCTCCAAGCCTGGAATTACAGCAGGAAGGAGAATTTGGCTCTCCGAGAGTTTAGTTACTCGGTGAATTCTGAATTTAACACATCATGTACCCAGGAAAGCACCTGAGCACCGAGGATGGTGCCATGAAGTAGGCTTTTCCCTGGAATACAGAAGTGCCACTTTGCAGCTCCTGTGGAGTTCTTCTGCTGAGGACACAGCAGCAGCACCACAGCTCAGAAACAGCCCGAAAAGAGGTTGGGCAACACCCACACCAGCTACCAACAGCCTGGAGGGGCCCTGCTTTAACTCTGGGGTTACAGTCCCAAAAAGAAGCTCTTCCTTTTTTTCCCCCAAACACAGATTTGTTCCCCTCCTGTCAGCACCTGAAACGTGGATATCAGGCACGCCCTCAGGCTAGCATTCATCTCATTGACTCATCGGGAGTGATCAGGAGGGACTGTTGCTCACCTTGCCTGCCCCCTTGGCGAGCCTGGAGAGCCTCACCCGGGCATGTCTACATTAAGTCATTAATTCCTGTTTGATCCAGTGGAAAGCCCTCACCTGACCTGCGGAGATGAAAGGTGAGAGAGCAGGACCACGGGCATGGCTGGTCTCACAGGGGTGTGCAGGCTGCACAAGGTGTCTCAAGGGCACCCACACACCATTTCTGTGCTCAGTGAATTGGACCTGACTGCCCCATAACTCCTAGAGAGTGACAAAGTGACCAAGCCACCACCTGCCCTGACTCCAGTAGCCAAAGACTTTTTTTGTACACTGGCCTCTGCTTTCTAGTTTTACTTTTTCCAGTTTTAGCCACAAAAACTATTTGAGCAGAAAGCTGCCTTCATTTTTATCCCTGGTAATACTGCTTAGCTTTTATCTAATAGTTTTTACTGTCAGAGCTGAAAGTGATTTACCAAGAGGGTCAGTTTTCCTCCCTGCCCGCCCCGGGAAAATTGGGACACAAAATAATTTAGCATAAGTTGTATTATTATGGGTTTATATTTCTAAAAATTAAAGGACCACAAAAGTGCTTTTCTCTTGATTGCACACACACTGGCAATAATGGCATATGCAAAGTTATCTTGCTAAACAATTATGATTTCTTGTCATCAATAACACTGTAAAAGTGACTCCTTGGAAGGTAGTGCTCCATAAATCTGAACCATTCACTCTTGCATCTGCATTTTCTTTTTCTTTGGAAAGTTTTGTGGTAGTGGAGAAATAAAGCCTACAAACTCAAATTAAACTGGTCTCCAGCTCTTCCTCAATAAATGTGACTAAATCAATAGAAAGCATACAATCAAATAGTAGAAAGAAGTAATGAAACCCCACACCAGAGGCATAAAAGAGGCACCTGCAGACCCTCTGGAGCTGCAGAGCTGGGTGGTGGATTAGTCGGAGGGAGGCACAAGCTGCTAAACAGAGCAGCCCCCCCTTCCCTTCCGTGTACTAATTAATCAGGCATAAAAAGCTCATCAAGGAGCAGTCCAGCAATGAGAACCAGACTAAAACAAGGTTATCCTGAAGGTTAAAGACACGGGATCTTCTTTAATTCCTTAAAAAACCAAAAGGAAATCCCTCTTCCCATCTCCTGGCACATCACTTAAGCCAAGACCCTGTTGCAGGGGAGGTGAGATTGACAGCTGTCACTGAGGCCTTAAATCTTCTCAGGAGGGGAAAGTGAACCACAAGTGCTAATACTGAGGATGGCTCATCAGCTTTGCTTTTCAGTTCCCTGTCCTTTGGTTTTCAGCCTGGAGCTGTGCTTGCATTTACTTTGGTGGCCCTTGGTAGTTCCCTAACTGTTGCCTTTTCATTTACTTCATAAAAGCTCAGCTCTCCAGGCAGAGTCCAAAATGAGTCCCTGCATCCAGGAGTGCTCAGCATCATGTGAGCATAGAGGGAACATTCAGTTACAGAGGTTTTATCCACTCTTGTAATTGCTGACGTGCACCCAAAAGCTCAGTCATCACCAGAGGTGCTCAGCACTGGAGAAAAGGGTCTTGCCTTCAGTTTTGGGAAATGTGAGGTCTATGTGGAAAAAAATAATTGCATCAAATGGCAGAGTGGTTTTGGAGCCTCTGGAGGATGATTATGGTTCATCTTGCACCTTGGTTGATCCTGTTCCTTGGGAAATGGCCAGTGCCAAGCAGGACCACCTTGGTTCCAGGACCATTAGGGGTGACGTGCACTGCTGCCATCTACTGCCATGCTCCCCCAGGATGAACCCTGGGTCATGCCTTGGAGTCATGCCTGAGTCTTTAGCTCAAATGGAACCTGTACTTAGAGCAGGGCTGTCAGTGGTAGGTCCTTGCTACCAGTGGGAAGCTCCCAGCGGCCACAGAAGAGAAGCAGCCATGAGATGTCAGTTAACAGGATACAACAGCTTCTGGCAAACAACCCTAATGTATCCCAAATCAGCCATTTAAGTAATTTTTTTTATCTGCATGGCAGTCAGCAGTCTTCTACAATTCCATTTAAAAAATTTTATATTGAGTCCTTAGAACTTCATCTTGTGAAGCTGAAATGACATCTCTCTGGGACTGCATTACCTAGACTAATTAAGTCTAAGTTATGACTTTCCTTAGTCACCTAGGAGGTGACTCTAACCAGTACCTCACAGGTACCTTACTTCTAGGTGAGCATGAGAGGTGGGCAGCTGTGTTCTTCTCCAGCATTTTTCTGTCTCCTGTGAATCTCTCCAGGGTATCCACGGGAAGAAAATGCTGCTCCACTTTGGGCCAAAGGCTTTATCTACATCTAGCTAAGATAAGACTACCACAAGGACAGCCTGAAGCCAAGCACCTCATGTTGGTATCTGCTGTAAAGGCAGCCAGAACTCAACCCAGGCTCTGGCAAGTCCCATCTGGTCCCTTGCAGAAGGGGCCCAAGGCCGTTGTGTCCACCTTACATGGGTCATATGAGGGGCTGCAAGGCAGAGCATGGAGTGCCAGGGGTAAGCAGGCTGAGAATACACCCAGGATCACTCCCAGTGTCAGCAGGATCACCCACAGCCAGCCCCAAGGGTGCTTCTGCAGGTAAGGGAAGTGAAATGGAAGCAAACACTGCCTCAGGTGCCATGTTGAGTTTGTGTTCACAGGGCAAAGTAGCTGCAGTCAGTGGATCCTTGCTGGAACAGTTGGAAAGTCTTGAATTTCAACAAGTGCATCTGAGAAAGGGCATCACGTCCCAAGCCCAAAGAGAAAATTCACTGGTTGGGTATAAATTCAGCATTGATTGGTGTTCTCAAAATATGGAGACCCACCAAAGTGCTAGGCAGAAATGTAATCACTTGCAAAGAAGTAGAAGATCCTGTACATTGAACAGAAAGATTTTATCACCAACTGTACAAACAAGATTCAAAAAGATGTTGATGCACTTGGAACGTGCCCCTTAAGTACCAAACATAAATCCACCTACTAAGGCATCACTGGCAAGGAGGAAGAACAGTGTCTTTGAGAAAAAGAATCTTGAAGACACAAGAACTGCTCCAGCATCAAAACTGCAATAAATTAAGAAGTGTTAAGGTACAGTTTTCATCCTGTGCCTTTGTCTTGATACTAAAATGATGGTGACTGAAGGGGGTGAAGGAATGGATGCACACCCGATAAACAACTCCATGCTGACTGACATGGCTCAGCCCAAAAGTTTAAGACCCAGTTAGCAAAAAAGTGATCAGCTAAGGTGGATCACCAACTGTGTTTGGAATTTGTCAAGATGTTATTGGTATTTTTTACTATTAATAATAACACTGACAGATAATATAGTTTGCTATCTCTGGTCTTCAAAGATTGAAGTTTCTTTCCTTTTAAAGCTGTTAAATATTGTCTTGCTTTAAAGACATCACAGGTCACTGGTTTTTCTGGCTTTTCTGATACTCAGCTACATAAGTAGTTTTATTTCCACTGAACACAGCAGACTTTTCCCTCTGGACCCAAAGCAAAACCTTGGAAAGAAGGGAAATGTGTATTCCTTCCCTGCCAAATGACTGGGTGAATTGATTTTTTTCCCTTCCTCGTTGCCATTGTTTCTCTGTCATTAGCTCTCTGTAAATAAGCTTGGCAGGGTCTCCTTTCGAAGCAGCCTTTGCCTATTGGACTGCAGAGCTCATGGAAAAGGGGTGAACGAAAGGTGCACTGTCCTAATGGAGACACTGGGAATGATGGGTGGTCTTTGAGGACGCAGCCTGCCAAAACACAGGCTGTGCTGTAGGAGTGACTGGCAGTGTGAGTGGCATGTGGAGAGGGAGGAAGAACAGGACCAGGAAAGTCACAGTATTACAAAATGCTCAAGTATCACAAATTGCCACTTTTGCACAACATCCTGTACTAAAGCATTTCCAAAGGCAGGTAAATTCAGATTCTGCAACACGAATAAATCTATTTTAAGGAATGGAGTCAGTGAGTGGGGAAGGAAAATCCTGTTTTAAGCACATTTTAAATGCCACAGGTACAAACTGCAGTTTGCTTGATTAAAATCCATATCACAACAATATTTAAGTGGGCAGTAGTACTGCAATACAAGTGTCTGGGATACATTCCTCCATATGGCTGGAAGCAGCAGGTCCCTTGCAGCTGCTGCTTGGTGGGGATGCAAATTTAAGTGGCTATTCTTGTGCCCGGGCTTCCACATCCATCCATCCACCCATCCATCCATCCATCCCGCCATCCACAGCCATCTTTGTTGTGAGTTTTTGAATGATCACAACAAACAGAATTGTGGTATTAAAGCCTGCACAGGAGAAGAATTCCTTAGTCCAGCATCCACTCTGGTGATAGCTGTGACATTAGTAAGTAGTAGGGCCAATCAACACTGCTTTAGGGGAAATTGTAGACATGGGAATGAACCATTTATGGTGAACTGTTGCTCTGCAAGGGGTTTGCTTCACTTTCTCAGTCAGGGTGACCTTAGCGGTATGAAACTTAGGGGTTTTTTATCATGAGAGCAGAAGCTTCATTTTGAACCAGGTCTGAAGCTCTGACAGTAATATTTTGCAATTGTTGACAGGCACACAACTGGTTAACTTTCTGTGAAAATACAGAAAAATGTTGGTGGGGCTTGTAAAAGGCCATTGAAAGGCAATGTCAAAAGTGGACAGATCAAGAAGTACTGCAGGTTTGCAGGTAAAAGACATTAACTTGAAATGCTGAAATGATGATTATTGCTGGCCTATGCTCCTTGAATTAGTGGAGTCACAAGTTAGGTCTGAGATGAACCAAACACCTTCTGGTGTCACGTTCCTTTGGCTGCAGAGAAGCCCTGAGAAGGTGAGGTTTTATTTTAGATACATAAATCTGCGTGGGGTGAATCCACACCAGAGGGGCAGTTCTCTTCACTTGAGGCAAATCCATTCTGAGCTTTGATTTTTAGTTTAATGCTGGAGATGAAAAGACAGCTTTTTTTTTTTTCTTGAGTGAAATGATACTGCTTGTTATGAATTCATGCTCTTCTGAATGAGTTCCTTAAAGGACTGCAAGGGGTGCAAACACCAACTTCTTGCTGATTATCAGAGAGACCAGGGATGTGCTAGCTCACGTCAAGAAAGAAGGGTGGGAACAAAGCAACCCATTTACCATGTTCCACTCTGCTGAAACCCACCGGGACTTATTGGAAAGGTTGGATTTGAGAGCAGCTCCTGCCTGTGTGTAGGAAAGCTGTGGCTCATAAAGTCACCCAGCAGATAAAGTCCTGAGCTGCCCTTTCATACAGCTCTGATGTCATCTGCTCAGGGTAGAGCACTCTTATGACGTACCCAAATTAAGTACAGAGCAGATGTAGGCTAAGACGTGCACAGAGGCAGCAGCTTTGATTAGAAAATTAGGTGTCATTAGGGCTGTTCTCTGGCAATGAGGCCCACTGAGCTGGAATGAGCCATGTCTATAATATCAAGCTCCTCTTGTCACCACACACGACAACTGAAGTCACGGCATGTCTTGGGAATGGTCTCTGGCTACACTAACTCCTAAATTCCTGGGTCGTGTGTGGGAGAATGCTAATTGATTCAGGTCAAAAATGTGCCAGGGCAGGTTCTAGGAATTTAACAATGTAGACTATCAAATTCCAATGCCTGGGAATATTACCTGCCACTGTTTAATTTACTAGCAGCATAGGTGTAGCCCTAAGGGCTTGTGCACACACACCGACACCTATGGTGCATTAGAGGTGTTTCGAAAGGTGCCTGGCAGATAACGTAATGATCAACATTAGGAACATTCAGAACAACAATGTCACTGCTGCCCTTTGGAGCCCACAGTAGAGGTTTTTTCATCGTGCTTCCTATGGCAAGACAGCATTCTCTTGCATATGGACAGCACCAAAAGTACTGCTGAGAATATTGGAGATAAATATAAATATAAATGAAATATATCTCCTCTGCCCCATCCTGTGTTCTACTTCAGAAGTCAGATGTTAGAGGTGCATTTCATGCAATCTATGTTGAGAATAAAACCCCAGTAACTGCATTTTCCTTCTGATTGTGTGTGCCAGGGAGACTGTGAGCCACTGGGGAGAGGAAAACATAGAAGGCTTATTTGTCCAGATTTCAAGGAAATTCACTTGTCCCTGTGGATTAATTCTGGTTGTACAGCAGCAGGTTTTAAATGTTTGATTCTTGTTTGTGTCTGTTTTTTAACCCGTATCTCAAGAGGATTTAATTAGATTTGATGTTCATGATATGCTATTTACCGGATTATGATGAGATCAGCTGATAAAGCTTGACATAAACTTGGCAACTCGTTTGGTGCTTTCTCAGTCTTTAGAATTTAATTATGGCAATTTCAAAACAGGAAGCTTGGAAACAACACGGGGATTAAGGACTTGCTGTTGCCCCACTGGGATCAGCAAGACTTATGGCATTGGTTGTCACTGTTGTCACCAGCTCTCAGCATGCTCGGCCGTCTGGGACGTGAGTGCACATGTTCCTGTTCTGCCTAAAATGGACCAAATGCCAATGCCATTTCTCCTTGGAAATGATTCTCCTGAGGAATCCCACCAACTGCAGTGGTGTTTCATGGCTGAGGTGAGAATGGAGTTAGAGTGATATGCCAAAGATATATAGGCACACAAAAGCCTGGGACTTCTGTTTTTAAGCAATTTCCCAGGGAATCTGTATGCTCCAGCACTACATGAAATAAGTTCAAATACACAGGGCCAGAGCAGATGGAGTTTTTCACTGTAAAGATTATTTGCATGAAAGTGCTATTTTCCCACACTTGCACTCATTTTAAGCTTTCTTTCCTTTCTACCACAAACAGCTACTTCTGCTCTGTTCCTTCTGTAACCCACCTGATGCCAAGAGCTAACACGCTGCAGTGTACACAAGCAAGCTCCTTCCCAAACCTACCTCTGGTTAAGGATCAAAAGATAGTGGTTGAAGTGCTGAATTGTTTCTTTTTATAGCTTTCCACAAGCATAGAGATCACATCTCTATGCTTTATCTGTATTTTAAGCATCTCCTAAATAGCCTTGCAATCAAACATCTGAGCACCCACAGCTCTCGTTGAAAGGGGCTGTAAGTTACTCTCAGAAGCAACTCACAGCTCCCTTTTCTGAGCACTTTGTTACTGATGAAAGGTGCCAGGCAAGTGGAGAGCCTTTCTCTATTTTCCAGTGTAAGCACGTGAAGGAGGCATTTCTGATATTTTATCCCCCAGGTGTTTAAAAATCGATTTTTGGGCTATTTTAATAATGGCAAAAAAAAAGTAGATGCCTATGTGGGGACAATCAAGGGGATTCAGGAGCAAACAAGTGTTCAAAAAACAGATGTGACACTTGGGACCATGTTTTAGTGGTGGGCTTGGCAGTGCTGGGGTAACAGTTGGACTCAGTAATCTTTGAGGCCCTTTCCAAGCTAAATGATTCTATGACTCTATAATTGCATTTGGATCTGAGGGCTTCAGGCACTTAAATGCTTTTGACAATCCTGTTTCTCACCTTCTTTGGAGGAAGCATCTGCTACAGCTGCTGGATTCACTGCTGCAGAGAAACACCCCAAGCCCAAGTATGAATCTAGTTTGTCTGAGTTCTGACAAAAAAATATTTCCAAAAAGCCTTTTTGAATTAATTTTCCATCCATAAAGCTCTGTGTTGTCCTTCCATTTTTAGCAGTGGTGGGAAACAAAAAAAAATATCCTCTACAAAAGTAACTATAGTTGATTAGGAAGTGTTATGAGGTTTGATTCTGTTTCCACAGGCTTGCAGATAAACTGTAGATCTGCTCTTCCGGACAAGTCCCACTCTGCCCACAATCACCTGGCACAGTACCTGAGCTACTCTGCTCTGAGGGGCTCTACCCACAGTCTACGTCCTTTCCTTGAGGCTGATAATTGCTTGTCAAACTGATTGACATTTGTAGAACTGTCTTCTCCATGAGACATTACTCCCTCCACACACACCCACCAAAAAAAGAATAGACAATTTGATTTTGCACTGTTTTTCCCCTTTTAAGCACAGTAACTTTTTCTGCCTAAAAGTAGTAATTATTTAATGAATAGTCCTTCATGTTTCCCTGTCAGTCACTCACTGTAATGAACAACTCGTTTTGTCTGCTTTGTTAACATTTAAAAAAGTATTAAACTAATAATAATAAAGATTTTCTAGGACTTTAACACACAGGGTGCCCTGCAGAATGTAAGATTGGGATAACAAGGGGGGGGAGGGTGAATTTTCACTTGATGTCAAGCAGCACTTTGTACTTTTTTGTGAGCTGTGGGTCTATTTTCCCCTTGGTACTTCTCCTGTATCTTATCTTCAACCACCCTGAATAATTGGAGCATATTTAGGGGACCAAGTCCAGCTATTATTTGTTCCCCCTCTGTGAAAGTTTTTTTTTTTTTAAAGCCAGATCTGTGAACCTCTGTTGAGCTCTCGGTATTGAGGTCAAGGCTTTTTACTAGCTAGAATTTTTATCATGAACTGGAGCCCAGAGTTAATTGTACACAAAGACACATTGTTGTTTCCATTAGGATTTACAGTACCACTGAATTTTAATTATTGGGTAACATTTCTTCCATTATAGCTCTCACTCCTCCTCCCCTTTTCGTGCCAACCCCTGTTTCTTTCAGTTGCAGCAGCTTGCAATGCAAAGTGCAAAATACCCCCAATAAATAAACAATTTGTGGCCTCAGCTTTGATGCAACATTTTATTTGTCCCTGCCTAAAACATAAAAACAACAACAAAAAAAGCCAAGAGGGCAATTTAATGCGAGCTAAACTGTAATCTGGTGTTTCCTGTTTACCGGCACCGGTTAATTTTAAAGTTCAAAGCGCAGTCCCAGACAAGAGCTATACAGGAGGTCTTTATCATTGCTGAAACAAAACACTCACTTCTTATGGACAAAGGCTCTAGTGGGCAGTAAAATGTTCTTGGATTCTTTCTATGTGATGATAAAATAGACATGCTGAAATGCTTCATCAATTGCCATGAAGAGAATGTTTTACAGAGTTTTCATGCAAGAAAAACTAATAATTCACTCCTAGGCTGTGAGGGTTTCACAGACTTTCGGTGACTGAGCTTCGAGTCTTTTTTTGAAGGCAACAAGCAGTCATTCCAAAAGGCATCTGATAAACACAAGACTGGATGTATTAATTGGTTTGCCTCTTAATTTTCCTCCTGGTCTCTATGCTTGAGTTCTGTGCAATATGTGGAGCCTCAGTCTACGCAGCAGAGTTGACATAAGTAGCCCCAACAGTATAATGGGAAAAAATGATGCATTCAATCAATAAAAATCCCTTTTCAGAACCAATTGTATAAACGCTTGGCCTCAGTTTATCACTCAGTCTCCAGCCACTTCAGTCCTGTGTGGTGTTTTATGAACCATAGATATACCTCATACATATAAAAATAATGTTTCTTGTGCTGGACCAGTCAACTTGAAATGAATTCAAGCCCCGGTGGGGGATGACATCAGAGGTGTGGTGGGTTTCCAAGCTGAAATAAACCCAGAGAGGGCCCTGGAGAGGTTTTGTGGGTGGGAGGACTGCAGTGTGTGCAGTGCATGGGGCAGGTCCCTGTTGTGTGTGTCCCAGAGACTGAATCATGCCAAGTGCCTGTGTCCAGTCTGCAGTGCCAATAGTCAGCAAGGAGGGAGTAAGAAGGATCTTTTAAAATGATTTTATTAATCTTTCACTCTCTCTTATTCTTCCTGCTGTGTTCTTCTCCCACTCCCCTCTGACTTTCCTTCCAGCTCCCACCCACAGCGTGGCTCTGATTCTGCCTCAGGATAAGGTGGTCTCCATGCAGTTCTCCCAAGTGCCCGTAAATTGCCTTTTACTCACCAGGTCAGAGTGTGGTCTCTGAGTGTGTAGGAGGAATTATTCCCTTTCTGATTTCCAGCTAACCATGTCTGCTGCCTTCCTGGACAAGCCAAGCCTTAGTCAGCCACAGGGGTGGGCAAAACCTGTTGATAATGAGAAGAACCTATGAACTGGACCCTGGGGGAACCCCAGCAGGTCCTGAAGAATCACAGAGGGGCTGGATTTTCCTTCTCTGCTCCCTTATCTTTGAACTGAGGGAAAAGTTTTGATGAGTTGGGCAAAAAATACCAAAATCAAGGGGAGCTGTAAAGGGGTCTGTAGATCTGTGAGGGCTTGGATTGCTTAATGAAAACACGTCCACCCACAGCATCCCTGCAGAGATGGAGATCAGTCTCCTGGGCTGTTCTCTTGAGTTTGACTGTTGTGAGAAATGCTTAAACAGATTGAGTTTCAGCTCTTCCTGTGGATGCTGTTTCTTGTGCATGTTTAGGGTGAATACATAGAAATTACACATCTTTAAGGATCTAATTTAGTTACATGCTTAAAAACCTAAAGTGGTTGGGGGGAAGGGACTCAGGAAACCTGGGGGCATTTTTCTTCCTGTTGGCTTACTGACAACAGTGTGGGTGTGCTGAGGACAAGCAGCACCATAATCATTACAAGCAATATCATCCTGTCTCTCAGCCTCTGCAAGATCTGGATCCTCATTCCTGTAGGGTGTGGGACCAGTCTTGGGTTCCCCATCGCTTTAGCTCTTCTACTATTCTAGGTTCTAGGGGCTAAAACCTGAGACGGAAAAATAGAGAAAATCCCATGCCCCAAAGGAAAATCTTCAGCAAGATACCAGCGGCTTCCTGTTCCCCAGGAATGCTGACCAGAATATTGAATCTTTTCAGTCTAATCCCCACTGTTTTCACCCCAGATACAGACACCAACCTTTCAATGGTTGGTGCCTTCATAACCTCTACCAACCACCCTTGGAAGGCACAGATTGCCTCTTGAGATGAATCAATGCCTGTCAGCATCTCTGGGTGTATAAGCACACCAGTTCCTCTTAAAAACACAAGGGACAACTAAGGCATTTGGTTGAGATTTCAGAAACTCATCTGCAAAGGGGGAAGTCAGCACACAGCTTAGGTGCTGTGCTGGAGGCCCAGCCTTACTCTTACGGACAATCTATGAGGCAATTCTCTGTCAAGGAGGCCACGGGACTTGCCAGGGACCCCAATGGGGTTTAGCTACTGTAATCACAGGGCCAAGCAAAAAAAAAAAAATAGGGAAGAGGTAGCTACTGGTCACTGTGTACCCGTGGCTGGGAGAAGTGAGATTTCCTGTGCCCTGCTATGGGTCAACAAAGAGAGCACAACAGATGGCTGTCGGACCGAGTCGTAGGAAAGAAATCCCAAATGGGACTGTGCCTCTGAAAGAGCCCTCTGTGCCTCAGAGCAGCAAATACGAGAGGATGGGTCATAGCTCTGTCCTGCTGTGGCACGTCGGGAAGTGATGAGAGAAGGGTTCCTGTTGTAAAAACAGCAAAAGATCAAGTCTTTCATCGATGACGCGAGGGCAGGACTTTAACGGAGAGGTGACTAAGAATTCCAGCTACTCTCATGCTTGCAACAGCCCAGGAAGGGATTTGGTTCTCTGAGGGGCAGAGCACACAGCAGCACCCGCTGGTAGCTGGCGAGCAGGGGCTGACTCAGATGTTTGGAGAGTGACTTTCCTCAACTACTTCAGAGACCTGCATTGGAACTCCTGGTTTTGCAAATATCACTTTTGCTGGTGGTGTGTGACGTGCTGGGACAGAGAGGAAACACAAGTGCAGTGAGGGCTGTTCCAGCATCCAGTGACTGCTCAGAGAGCAAACCATGAGCTTTGCCACCAAAATGCCTTTTGCACCTGCTTGGCAGAATTGTACATTTTGTTGCACAACATGACCACTGTCTGTCTGTCTGTCTCTGAGAAGCCTCATGGACAGGCAGCACTCATATGTCTAAAGAGAATCTGTTTTAGCACTTCCAGAAGAAACTTAGCTGAAAAGTAAGATCCTAACAGTGTTTTGGGAGGTGCTGTTAGCACAACCGATAGTGGCAAAGCAAACGATTCCCTGAGTAATAAAAGATATTTTCCCCATCAGTGAATTTCTTGCCAGAGCTTGGTGAAATGGGATACATTGAATTGACAGTAATTCCCAAATTTACAGAATGGAACTCAGGGGTATTTTTCAAGGTTCATTTTTTCCACCACAATCTGAAATTTTTTCATAAAAAAATGAAAAAAGAAGGAGGGAATTTCCTCTTTGGTCTCCTTCCCTCTAATTTTAACTGGTTTTCATGGAATCTTTGTAACTTTGGGGATTAAACTAAGCTCTGCATGTGCATTTTCTGTACATACAATTAACAAATGCTTGTCTTTCAAGCTCTTTTAGTAAGCAAAAGAAAACAGAACAGGATTAACTTTGCTATCCTCCATTGAAAATGAGTTCCCCTACTGAGCAGTAAGCACAACCATGGAATATATGGTACTTACTTAATACACTGGAAAAATATTCTTTGTTGGACTTATGCTCTCTTTCCTAAATTATTTTGCTTGTTGCTTTTTGGGTTTGGTTGGGGTTATTTTTTGTAACAGCCAGAAGGGACAATCAGCACAATTTCCATATACAAGCTGGACACATATATTTTTTCCAGTAACTTTAATGAGAGTCAGGTTTGTGTGAGGAATTTAAGGGTGAGTTTTTTGCTGCTGCCTCTCACATCAAAAGAAAAGTTTCCATTGACTTCATTACTGCTGGGTCAGGATGGAGTAAGATATTGGGAAATAACACTCTGAGAAGAAAAGTGGCATCAGCAAGATGCTATGGTATCATTCTCTTATCACAGGTCACTATCAAATTTATATAAATGTAGATCACTAATTGCATTAATGCTTTGCAGAGTGCCTAATGCAGCAGTTATTAAATAAAGCAGAGGAGTGGTAGCAATGAATCCTCCCAGTGTTTTTATGCAAGTTTTATCAAGTCTAGAGAACCCACCGAGTTGGAAAGACTACTGCCCTTCATTAATGCAGTCATGAACAAAGAATAAATCAGCGTGTCCTTCAAACTCCCGGGAGTCCTCCAGGCCTACACACAGCGCGATTGTAAGAAGAGGGGAAGGAAGGCAGGGAAGTCCTAAAGATTAATCAGATAATAAGGGAAATTCCTTAGTCCTGAGCACAAGGTCTTTCCCCTCCCCAGCCTCCCCGAGAACCCACACAAGTCATGTTGCCCCCGATTTGCAGGAGAGATAAGGATGCCCTGGCCAGCGTGAGATGTACAACAAACACAACTTTATCTCTGCCGCCACACGCCGGCTCGGGATCAATGGGCAGCCACCACTTCAACGTCTCACAGGAAGGATCTGCCAGATGAGACACCCCCTCGTGCCCCCTCTTTCCCAGCCTTAGAAATCCCCAGGTCACATAAGCGTGGCCTTGGAAGAAGCAGGAAAAACTCTTACCCCAGGTATGAGCCTCGGTCTCAGCAGCAGCCGAACAAATGACAAAGGAGGAAAACGCTTGGTTTTGACTGTGTTTGTTTTTTCTTGTTTGTAGAGTTTGCACCTCAAAGCTACCATTGGAGAGTGGCTTCATTCTGTGTGTGCTTTCCTGTGGGCCTGGCAGGAAAACAGAGACCAAAAGAAAGGAAAATAAAAAAACTCCTAACCCTGATGCTGGGAACATCTGGATTTTTATATGTGCTTAACATCTCAGGAGAGTTTGTTTTTGTTTGTCCTTCTTGCCAATAAAGTCAATGCTTTTCCCTGAAATATATGGGAGCTGGAAATATATATTAAAGAGAAGTATTCCTGGTTAAACTCAAGCTTGGGTAATTAATGACAGTGTGGTTGTGATGAGAAGCAGCGAGATGATAACCTCCGCGAGCAATATTGTGCTATCTCTCAGCCTCTGCAGAGTTAGCTGTAATCATTGTGCAACCAGACCATCAAAGGAATGATAAGATCAGATAAGCAAAATACTGCTGTCATTTTGCATCAATGCTGCTTAAGTTATAATTATTACTTTTCCTATCTTTGGTTAAAATGAGGGTGAAACCAAATTTTTTTAAATTTACACACACTTACATATGTACATATATATATCTTTGCCCAGTTTGACCCCTAAAAAGATGCATATCCATGTATTATACTGTCTCAGGAAAACCCTGGTTACATTTCTGGTGGCTCAGTCCGACGGTTTAGCGTACAAGCAGCCAAGATCCACCTTCACTCTACAGGGAAAGCCACCTGCAGACAAAAGATGAGTGAAGGTGTCCTTCAAGAAAAAGTCAAGAGACACCAACATGAGCCACATGAGCGACTCTCTTCAGTAGGTGAACCGTGATCTGGAGTTTATGGTCATGCTGGCTGGGCTGTCCTCATTCCCCAAGGGAATTATGATTTCTGAGGCCCAGAATAATCATGACTTGACAGAGTGAATGGTACACATGATTGGGATTGCCTCCTCCGCTGTATCTTGAACGCCCATCCCAACCTCCACCTCCACATAGGCAGATGGGGTCCCAAAAATTACTCACCATGACATGCGCTTCTACAGGTTTCAAATATGTTTAAGTTCTGTAAAAACAGCAACAACTTGGGTGCCTACCCAGTCTTTTCTGAGCTAGATAGGAACTGTTCACTTGCCAAACCAAGGGGTGATACCCTGCCCAATGGGGTAACTGAGTGATTTATCACTGATTTGGGCTGAAAGAAGCTCTCACTCTCACCCCGTAACTTCCTTTAGGTCAAGTTTGCTTCCTATATTTCCAGCACTTCTGCTTCTGGTCCTGAGTGGAACAGACTTTCTTGTGGGTATGTTTGTACTTCCCAGTCATTTGCATGTAATTTTATGCAAACATTTTTATCACAGATCAGTTCACACAACCACAAGCTGTGTTTTTATTTTCACTGTCAGCTGAAAGCTTCATCTACATTGGTCTTTTTTCTCTCCTTGCTCCAGCATGACTACATCAAAGTAATTGCACAGGTGCAAACCTGTAATGCTCTAGATGTTCTGCATTTGTGCAGCAAAATGTTCTGTTTTCCATGTACCTTATGTTGGTCTGAGCCCAGGTATCTCACATTTTGCCAGCCAGCACTTTTGGAGGCTCAGTGAAACATATGCATTAAGGTTATTGCAGCAACCCAAAACTTGGGCAGGCAAGCAGATGTTTGAGACAATTCCTTGCCATTAGACAGAAGTAAATTCTTGACAAAACATGCAATACTTGTAATAAAATAATTTAATTGGCGAACTGGGCAAAAAATATCAAAGTGGATCATGTTGGTGGATCATTTATCTAAAAACTTGCATCAAAATATCAAATAATGCCATGAAATCTTCCATTTGTCAGTCAGTGCTATGCATTCACTTAAAATGCCTCTGTAAGTTCTCCAAACAACTGGGAGGATGAGAGGCAGCACTGGTGGGAGCAGAGGCTGAAGGAGCAGGACCAAAACCACCCAGGGAGGCAGTGTGGGGAGGGAGAGGACAGGATTGTGGAGAGTGTGACTAAAACGCTCTCTTTGCCCCTCCAGAGTGCAGGAACCCCATCATTACACAGGTGACAGGCAATAGTGAGCCAGAGCACAGAGCTCAGGCCAGATCAGAGTGATGAAAAACATCAGCAAGCTTCAATTTAAAATTGCTGGGTTGGAAGCTGGCACCCCCACAAGAATAACGTGTATTATGTAGTATCAATTTCATCTTATTCTCCTGGCTGATTAAATGATAACTCTTATCTTACAGAACATTGGAAGTTGTTGCTACATCACGCTGTGGATTTATCAATAACTAATTCCCTGTTGGGGAAATATGTATTTCGTGACTGTGTATGCAAGGTACTCATTGCTCAATTTAAAACGTGCCTGATCTGAAGTTAATGCTCAGATTTTTTCACTCTTTCTTTTGGTGACTCTTACCAGTCTCAGTAGCAAAGAAACAGAAATGCACCCTTTGAAGATGACAGAATCTGGAGCAATAGGAGAAAATGACTCCTCGGATGAACCTTGAAATGCCAAGTTTCAGCCCATTGAATGGTTTTTTTCTCAGCACAATTTTAAATCCAGGAAAACAGACATTTCTGGTGCATCTGCACCAGAAATTTCTGAGGCAGCTCTCAGTGACCTGTAAAAGCACAGGCTGCACCATGATGCCATGAGGGGCCAGGAACTGCTCATGGAAAAGCTCCATGTTTTCACACACAAAACACAGTGTAAGGTCTTTGTTAGTACAGCCCTGAGTATTTCACATTATGGCTCCAGGAAGAGCAGCACATTTAACACAGTGCTGTGGTCATGGACAATGCAGCTACACTCGCCCAGTGGTGGATGGCCATAGGAAAAAGGATCACAATTAACTCCATCAGTGCTGAATGATACACCTACCCTGTGCTCCAACTCACGCTTCTTTCCACATAAGAACAACACAAAAACCTCAAACTGAAACCTCATGGCATGTCAGGAGCTTGGTTTTTTATAGTTATTAATGTAATTTTTGTTTTGCTGAAAAAGTATCAGAGCCAAGGCATGAGCAGGTGCTGCAGGATCCGAGCTGCGCTGTCAGCCTCTTTAATGTGACCTTGAACTCCCAGCCACAAGTCCAGACCAGAATACACTGGAGTGTGCTCCACAAAGGAATATTCATAGAAGACTCAGATCAGCTTTAAGATTGTATTCACCATCATTCCTTTAACTCACATCTCTGAAAGTAAAACCACACCAGAGAAGGAAAACTGCTCCACCTTAGTAAAACTAATTTCTTTTTAGTCCTCCTTTTTTTTTTTT
>VZRS01014431.1:53762-86815 GCA_013398055.1 Ifrita kowaldi
AGAAGGAAAACTCTTCCACCTCATTAAAAAAATTATTTTTTTTTTCCTCCTTTTTTTTTTTTTTTCCTACCATGATTTCAGTAGGGGAAAGTTTCCTGAGTTGTTGGAACAAAACTGGGAAGCTCTTTGATCCAGGAGCAAATGGGTTAAAACAGCTTCAGAGTTTAAAGCTCTGTTTTGCTCATCCTTAATGGAAACTCAGGAACTGAATTTAGAATTGTGTTTGTGGAGAACAAGGAAAAAAGCGTCAGAGAGGAGGCTGGCAAAGAGGGATGGTATGCACGGGAATTAAATGCGGTTGGTGTCACTGCGCAGGGCGAGTCTGAACTATGTATGTGCGTGTAAGAATTTGTAGTAGTCTGTGTGCTGGCAAAAGAACTGGCAACCTGCCCTAAAACATTTAATAGGCTCCTCCTGAGTTTTTGAATCCCTCCTCAGTGCTCTGTGACAGAGGAGAACTTGATCCCCATTTTAAAGCATCCCTGAGTGAGGGGTATATGGGCTATATATGAGGTGGTATTCAGACAAAATAAAATTAAAAATCGGTTTGGACCTTAATAGAACTGGGGATTATGTGTAGCATTCAGAACCAGCTCTTCCCACGTCAGAATCTGGGGATGCCTGGAGATTGGTCATGTGCCTCCTTCAGAGCCAGGATCCAATTTCAGATTCCTTCTCAGTCCCCAGAACCCATCACTGTTTGCAGCCTGCATGTCATGATTTGAAATGACAATGATTTTGCTGCATAGAGGAATCAAATGAGCTGTGCAAGTTCCTCTGAAATCTGCTCCCTCAATCTCTAATACGCAAGAGAGCTTGAAGTTCCTTCCTAAGAAATAAGTGAACCTGGATGGTTTCTTCTTGCAGTGACTGACTAGTCCAGCTCTGGCCATTGCCTTGGCTAATTTAGTTACTACTTTTAGGGGTTAAGGATTCAACAGAACAGCAACTGCCACAGCCTGATCTATTTGCTCTGTCTTTACCTTGGTGCTGCTGAGGTGATTGACTGATGGCTGCTCAAGCTGCAGAGCTGAAAGTAAGGCAAGATCTGAGGAAGACTTCGACAGAGGACACCTCTGGGCAGACCAACCTGCCCACACTGGCCCACCTGGATGCCTTGAGGTCTCCTTCAAGCCACAGGGCTCCTGAACAGTCTTCATCTGCCCATGGGTTTCCACGAGTGAATGTTTTGTCTGACCTGCTCTGAACAGAGGGCACTCAAAACCTAAAGACACTGAAGACAGCTTGGGTAAGAGGAAGAGGGGACATCTCAAAATAGCATTTCTTGTGTCATACGGACTGATGGAAAGTCCCTGATTGCCTGCACCAGGGGTTTGTGATACCAGGACAGCTTTGCACAAGTCTCTGAAATCCATTGGACTTCTGCAGAATCTCTGTAAGGGGAACCAACCCAGTCACCAAATACAAAAACAGCTGTGCTGAGAACTCTCCATCTGCCTCTGATGGCCTCACATGGCACTCACAGAAAAGCATTCATCCTCCTATTTACTGCAACTGACTAAAAGCATCTTTATATGAAAGCCTGGAATAGCTTCAAAAGTCTCTATCTTAGGAAAACAGCACGCATTTAATAGCCTTCCAGGAAAATATCACATATAAACTGAACAAAACCATTTAGCCAGGGAGCACTTAATTACAGTCAGCACAGCAGCACCCAAACTCTGTGGAGCTCCTACATGAAGGAGATCTTCCTTGGACAGAGACTGTAAAACCCAGAGGGACTGTGTAAATTCATCAGGCTCCCTCCAAAGTGTAGATTCAGTTGAAGGCTCCTGTATTTTTCAGCTCTTCATCACTCCTACTCAGTTTTCCCTGCACCCAGGAGAGCTGCTCTGATGACTGTGCAGAAGCAGTGTGGGCCCCAGAGGTGGTATTAACTGCCTGAGACACTCGCAGAATACAGCAATCAAGGTGTTTCCCTCCACTAATTAAGGTCCTGAGAGGCGTCACCTCTGCTTTAATCCTTCCCTTACCCACAAGATCTTCCCAGAAGGCCACAGTAGAAAAACAGCTGCCTTCCAGCAAGCTTCAGATTTTCTATCCACCTTCACTGGAGCAGATCAAAGCAGCTGCCACCTCCTTAAAGTGGAACATTTGAGTGGTTAAACTGAGGGCAAAAGAGGGTAAATTAGTATTATTTTTAGAAAAGGTTTGCTGCCACTCAGCAGAAAACTGCCAGTGCAGCAGCATGTGGCTTCCTATAGAAATATTGGTGCTCTGTGGGGCAAAGGAGGCCAGAAGAGCAGTAAGAAGCACTGTACCTCCATTGCATGTCCAGGAGGCAATGCATGGATGGGATATGGGAAAGGTCTGGAAGGAACTGCCCTCCCAGACAGATGGCAGGGCCTGTCCTCAGCAGCCAGTGCACCAAAGCAGTGCAGCAATCCCCCCTGGTCTCGGGGACAAAGCTCTGCTTGGTAAAGCAACTGAGGCAGCTCAGCACTGCTTGAGGGACTGACCCAGAGCAGCATCACAGGAAAGGGCTCGGGGATGAGAAGGGCCTGCAGCCTCTGTCACAGGCACCTGCGTTAGGGCCTGAGTCACCTGGGCTGGCACCAACTCTCACTTCTTGAAGCTGGGAGGACTCCTGAGTCACCCACCTCCCTCCTCCCCCTGCTCCATAGCTGGGGCTGGCACCAACCAAACTCTCCTGCTGATGGTTCCCATCAATATCCCCTTGGGGCACAGGGGGACGGGGCACCCCAGGGGAACAACTGAGATTTCTCTGCTGTTTGCAGCTCAGGCTGGTGTGAGGCGAGGATGAGAAACTCCAGATTTAGATTTTTGTAGACATTTCTAGTGTTGATTAGTTTTGGTGATACTCAGTGTTAACATTTGTGTCCCCTGAGTTCTTTGCCTCTCAGAACAGGACGCCTACTCGTTAATTAGTTCAGGCTTTTACCCGAAGGGTTTTTTTGGGGATAGGCTGAACATTACAAAGTGCTCGGTCTGTGCTCTGACCAAGTACTTTGCTGTGAATATGGAGTTGACATCACGTCATTTAGTTCATTTATTTAAGTGTTGATTTGTGGCTGATGCACCCACGGGTAATGCTGACAGCAGCTCCAGTTTCTTCATTAAAATACAGTGAAATAAACACAGCCCTCACACCTCGTCTTTCCTTAGCTGTAACCTGCTCACACAAGGGATAGTCATCACATTGCTGATGACAGCTGAGGCCACTTAGCAGTGGGATCACTCTTACCCCTGATGTTTCCGGATGGCACCTGAGACAGGAGAATACCTGGAACTCCACCCAGCCGAAAGCTGCTGTTGGTGTCTCTGCAGAAACAGGAAATCTCCTGCTTAATTTAGGGCATGAATGAGATACTTGATATGGACACAGAGCCTCCCGGCAGAGATCTGTGCTGAAAGGATGGCTTGGCCCTGGGAAGGCTGAGGCTCTGGTTCCTGGCCCTGCTGTTGTCTTCTGTTCTGTCTCCAGCAAGCTGGATCACCACCACATGGTCTCAGCTTTCCCTCCACTCCTTTGCTCAATTGTTTTATTTCTTGCCCTGTGTGAGCACCCCTGGCCATGGTAAGTAGAAGACCCGTGAAATCACCCACGTGAGCTCCAGTAAGGAACACAGAAACTTTATTGGTCCCAATGGCAGTGAGAAAACTGTTAACTCCTGAATGTCTCAAAGATGTCATTTCAGAGAGGGGAAACTGAGGCAAGGACAAGTATTTGTGAAACATCTGTGGTATGATAGAGAACTATCCAGAGTATCATTTTGGGTCAGACACTGACACTGGGAAAGCTAAAAGCTGGTGAAAGCAGCTCACTTCCACCAGCTCCTGGGACAGTGGAGCAGTGGAGTGAAGGTTTTGGTGAGAGGTTGGTCATTTTCCTGGGCTACGGCACCTCCTCTAACCCATGCAGAAGGATAACACAGCTGTAGATATCTGTGCAGGACCTTTACATGAGGAGTTTGGAGGGCATAAATGAAGTTGGCACAGATTTATGAGATGCCAGCAGGGGACTAGACTGGCTGACTGCAGGAGTGTGAGGTGCAGTCCTTTCTGCACAGAAAGCTGCAGCTTGTCCCGCTGCCGGATCAACATTGTTTTCCCTTTTCCTCCTTATGGGCACTGTGCTGTCACACTGCTACTCCTGGTTTATGAGAGAATTAAATCCCAGTAGTAGCAGTGGAATATAGTACAGCCTGTGATATGTACTGGGATTCTTCCAACAGAGCAGATCCTCACTCTGGTAACAGCAGTAATTCTGTTTAACACTATGACTGTGTGAACATCACCCTGATTAATGCTGTTCTCTCTCACTGATTGTTACTACAATTCACACTAGAACCTTGAATCCAGGAATTGTCCCTAAGTGCTTGTGGAATGGCTGATTCTATCTGCGTCAGAGTTATCTGGTTTGGGTTGCTCTCACTATCAAGATCATAGATAGAATGCATGAGTAGTCTAATCGTACCTACCAGTTCCTATCCTCCTCTGGAATTCAAGTTGTTATCTCTTCATAGATCCTAAACTGGCCCATCTCCAGCTGGAACTGATTCCTCAGTCAGAAGGAACATTGGGTCCCCTTAAACCTGGAACAATTTAAAAGTTCTTTCCCATCACAACAGCTTTGACCTGGACTGCCTTCTTTAAACTGCCTCCAGAGTATTTTGTTTCATAACCAAATTGTTCATTATTGTTGCTCTTTCCAAACTACCTTTGATGGGACTTCTCTTCAACTTGTGCCTTCTTTAGAAGCAGTCTTGATGTCTCTTTGGACTTTCTGTGCCTGAATGACCTCTGTATGGGAAAGTCAGTGACAGCAGAGCAGCACCACTTGTGATAAAAGCTCTCCATACTAATTCTGAATTTTTAAGTGCATAGTAACGTCACACTACTTTAATTATATGTTTTCCTGCGCCTTCTCTTTCATCTTTCTGTAACTTTGTCAAGGTTGTAAACACACCTAGGCCTTAAGGCTCCTTCAGCAAGGATTGCTTTCAAATCCATCTACGCATTTTCCTTCTATGGATCTCCGTGTTCTGTACTTCCCCAAATTGCAGGGCTGCAGTGAATGCCTGGGAATAATGCATGTGTATAAAGCATAGACTATAAAAGCAGAATGGTGTGATGGCGTTAGCAAGCACCTCTGATGAAAGATGAACACAGAGGCTGCAAGAGCCTTTCTCACATGAAGTTCTTGAGTGCTGGCAGACTTTCCATTGTTGTGATGCTCTGGATTATAAAAACGTCACTGAATTATCAGCTTGTTTCACAACAGGTTCCCATTTTTCACAGACCCATTCTTTGTGTGTTTGGCTGACAACTCCTGTGAAGGTTTCCTGTCCCAGACTGGATTTCTTTTGAAATTGTTGTTTTAATTTGCCTTGTATTTTTTTTTTTTTTTGGTTAAATGAATATAGAATTGATTCGCTGGGAAGACATGGGATTTTTCTGCAATATGACTATTATCCTTTAAGAAATACAGGCTTCTCAAAGATGCTGCCCCTTTAAACAAGACAAAAAGAAATCAACCATTGCCTGGATAATGCTGTTCTCATCAACATGCAAGGAGCTTGCTTGTCTGTCACGTCGCCCACATCTTCTCAATCACTCCCTTTCATTTATCCTATTATGCCCCTATTTTAACTCATGCTGTGGCTGATACTCAATGACAGACAGAAGAAATCCAGCTGAGCATCATTCCTCCTTTGCTTCCCCACAGGAGATGCAGTGTAGAACCTTACCTGGCAGAGATCAGTACTCAGGCATCTGATGGAACCTGAGTGGGGAGAGACTTTTTACAGCTAGAGGTAAACACTGCCAACCCAGAAGGATCTGGGTGAGGAAATGTGTTGTAGACAATGGTTTTTCTGACTTTTTCCCCCTTTTCCGTGTGTGAAGAGACAGGAGGTGTTTTGCAAGCAGTTGCAGTTTGGAAGACATGATCACAAACCCTGACTAATGTTTGTGGCTGGTGGGTCCGTGGCAACAAGTCAAAGCAAGTGCTAATTACTATGGCTATTGCTGCTAATTTATTATTTAATTTCACTGTATTAGTGTGGCATTGCAGGGCCCTAACCTGGAGCCATGGCCCCACGGGCAGGACATCTCCAAACACAGAACAAAGCAACGGTCCCTGCTGCCATGAACTTGCAACCTAAATATGCTGGTGTGTTGACTCCTGACCTGTAACCTGGAGGTGTTTGAGCCTCCTCACTGCAGGGATCCCAGAGCTCATCCTGGTCTATGTCAGAGAGCAGTGGAGCTCTGTGGTTGAGCAATGGTGTTACTGACCCAATTGCCCAAGCAGGAGGAGGTACCAGCCTGGGCACTTGCACATGCAGGTGGGGAGATCTGTGGGAAAACAGTGGGGCTCAGAGATAAATAAGAAGAATACATATTTCTGGTCTTCTGAACCCGAGTCTTAAATCTGAGCCTGGAGCAGTTTGCTCCCGTTTAGAAGACACAACCCCTTTCACATGGCTGATTCATGGCAGTCTCCTCCTCAAGCTGTCTAGCACATGTCTACAAGCTGATGCATTGATACACAGCAGCTCAGGATGGAGTTATCCCTCCCTGGCATGTGTGTTTCTGAACAGCAGCCAAATGGAGCAGCCAGCTCCGGGGCTGCTCCCTGATTGATCCAGTCCGTGAAGCCCTGCCTGGCGATTTCCATGCATATCCGGGGAAGATTAACACACCATCCTGTCAAGCAGTGTCCCACAGCACTGCAGGAGAAAGGCTTCAGTTAACCCTGTGTGCTGCAAACAGCTGGAACCGGCGCTTTAATGAATCTGCTGGGTTTTCTGTTATAAATGACCCAACTGCATTCTGCTAATTGTGTTTCCTGGGTATTTCTTCAAGACATAAAATAATGCTGAGAGCCCATGGGTCTTTCTTTTGTTTATGTCAATTTAAGGCACTCTGAGCTTCCCATTCTAGTGAGAACCTTGCAACTGTCAGCGATAATAATAATAAAAATACTTAGAATTACCATTTCTGTATCTCCCTTAATTCAACAGCAATATAATTACCTAGACTAATTTCTAATATACAAAACAATATAGGCCAAGATTCTGGAGGGCCGGGATGGGAACGTGGCTGTTGTTTTCCAAAGGAAAAAGATTCCACTCCTTCTGTACAAGAAGACTCATGCCTATTACTAAGAGTTTAGAGTTTGCTGTTGAAACAAACTTAATCTCCCTTTAATTCTATGTTTTATCTTGGATTAGGTTGTCCTTGCTGGGAATTCAGAGTCTCGGGGTGGGAGGAGGCAGTGACCGATAGGACGCACGGATCAGGTTCTGTTCAGACTTGCAGGCGCTGGGGCAGTCCAGCCTCACAGCAGGCTCTGGGACTCCATCCGCAGGATTTGCTTCCCTGCTTTGGCCACTGCTATGTCAAAGTCAGAGGCAAGAGAGCCCATGAGGATGACAAGGAGAGAGAGTGAGACAGAGGGCAGGGGAAATAGGTGTAAGCGTGCCCCAAAGCAGCCCCTGCCTCTGAACAGCCTCCCAGCTTGGAGAAGCAAACCCTGCTTGGCATCTTCCAGAATTAATGTGGATAATGTGGCACTGGGCACTTTGCTGGGTTATCTGAGGTCAGCAGAGTCCGACCTCTGGGAGGGAGGAAGAGGGAAAGCAAGCACAAGGCTGTGCCAGGCAATGCACTGTCACGGCTTGTTCCTCAAGCCCCAGAAAACTCCACACCCATTTTATTCTTCACTGTTTCCTCATCAGGCTTGCGTGAGATGCTCCTGGGCAATGGATTTAGGAAAACCCTGTCATTTACACCTAATGGGGAAGCAGCAGCAATCTCCATGGGAACCGGGCTCCCCCAGCCCGGCTCCACCCAGCAGGTGAGGATGGATGACCTGCCAGCTCCTGGCACAGGAGCAGAGTGGATGGAGGAGGATGGACAGACGGGTGGAAGGCACACCTGTGGGAAGGTCGCTGCTGCTGGCTCCTGTTTGCTTGTCGTGGAGAAGATTTCTCTCTGGCTGACTTACAAGACAACATCTGGCACATGCATAAAGAGAACACGATGGCTGATCACTCCAAGGGCATTTATCTTCATGAATGAGGTGGAGAGGGTTATAGTGGTGGAGCCCCAAGGAGTTGGCCTGTCTCTCCTCGCCGGTGAAGATTAAAGTGTTGTGGGATGTTGGCTAACATGTAGTGTGCACACACAATGTACCTTTGCCTCCATCCCCTTCTCCTTCCCCCAGCTCTCCTCTCGTGGACTAATGGACTAATACAGCTTTGAATGATGACAGGTTACATGGAATACACTCCCTCACCCCACAAAATGCAGGGGAAATCTGTAGCAGACAAAGTGCTTAAAATGGTTAAGAGAACCTGGATATCCTACATCATTAACTCCTAACCAAAGGGAAGAGCAGCCTATGGAACTTCACATGTTTATCTCTCTAGCATAAACTGGACTTAGAGTATCTTCTCTTTTCAAATATATGGCCCATAAATTAAATTCTTGCATTCTATTTTTACATCATCCAGTTAAAAGGCAATACCACGGCTCACAATTGTATTTAAAAGAGCAGACTGCTTTCTTCTAATAGTTCAAGAGTAGAGGAGACTTTTCACCCAAAACCAAAGATTTTTGAAGATGGATGGGTGCATTAGATTTTGGTCTTGCACAAATCTTTGCCTTGTTGCAATAAGCAAGTTAAATGCAAAATCACTGCATGCAAAGGACAGAAATAAGAAGCAGCAAAAATTTATAAGAAAAGACAATGAAATGGCAAATCTAAACAGAGAGCTGCCTAACTTGTACCCGTTGTATATTTTGCCTCAAAACCACAGGTTCAAATTGTGTAGAGGTTGATCTGTGCAAAGCGGCTCCACTTGGAAGCATTTATTTTACAGGTTAAATTAGTGCTCTTTGTACTCAGTGCAGCTCCAAGCTTTTGGACAGCTGTGGCTTTTGGGAATGGAAAAAGCCAAGGAGCGCCTCTCTCTCCAGGCCCTGATCCCAGCCAATGTGGGCAATGGCAGGAGTCCCTGCTGCACGGGTGGTAAAACATATGGCTGGTCCACACAGGTCTAGAAAGGAGAAAATAAAATAGCTGTGGAGATATGGGAACAAGGGAAAATGCAGAGCCTTTGTGGGGGGATGAATACCATAAACATGACAGCAGGCACGAGATGAGAAATTAGAGGGACTGGAATGACAGGAGTTTGTGGCTGAACTGGGAAGAGAAGCACTCGCATTTTAAAGTGTCTTGAGGCAGAAGGAGCTGACAAGGACAGGCAGAAGTATTTGTAAGCATTAAGGTGAAAGATGACCGGCCTTTCTCCAGGGGGAAAGACATCCTTACAGGAGCACACCCTGTCCTGCTGCAGTCTGCTACCACAAAGGTGCCAGATTTACAAACCCTCCTGAGCATTCACAGGAGACAATTATTCTGGAAAAAGGCTACTCCTCATCAAATCCATTTTCTCAGCAAGTCTATCACTTACAAAGTCTCATGTAGGAAACTGGTAATCTACATAAAAGTGAAAGGAATGTCATGCAGAATAGCTTAAAATATGGATCCCCCATCACACAGCCTGTCATGTCTTCCTACTGTATTTCCATCACTGCAGACAACATAATGCCACTGCACCAGTCATGTTTCAACTAACACCTCAAGTCAGGTAGACACATAACAGGTTAATTAGGGGCTTTGGCAAATTGAGTCCACGGGCTGTAATTACCAGCACTCAAGACCTACAATTTCTGTTTTAATTAAAATAAACAGTGTGGAGAAGCTGACATCACACCAGAGTAACCAGCGTGTAAGTCACAGTTAATTATATTAAGCTGTGGCCTCCATCATAAAAAATACTCGGTTTGGATCTGGATTTATAGAGACCGACTTTACCATTCCAGCAAAGTTTAATTGCTGTACAGAGGCCACTGACTGGTCTGGACAAGTCAGTGCTGGGGTGACGGGATAGGCCGTGTATGGAAGAGCTCCTTCTCCTCTCGGGGTGGAAGCAGGCAGTGCCAGCCCTTGAATCCTCCCTTCATTGCTCCTGCCAACCTTTCACACCCTGACAGCTCCCAGTTGTGCCCCATCCACACTCAGGCTGCCTCTATCACATCAAAGAGGATGGAGAGCTGCTGCCTTTCCCAAAGAGCATGGCCAGGGAAAATGAACCTGGGGAAAAAGCTGGAAAATGAGCTTTTGGGGAAGGTCTGGGAGATGGGAGGTGTAGGGCTCTGAGGTGCTTTGTGCACCTCTAAGCTCAGGGAATCCCTCAGTGATGGAGAGCCAAGCTCTGGGTGCCTGAGCACACCCAGGGCACGGGTGGCACATTCATCCTCTGCATCCTATAAACCCTCCTGCTCTGGCACAGCTCTTGCCATTCTCTCCTCACGCACTCCCAGGTAATTCCCTCGGCGCTGTTGCAGCGTAACCACGACCCACACTCCAGCCTCTCATCCGCCACCTCTACCGCTTCTCCTCCTCCACCCAAGCTTCCCTCCCAACGCTGCCTTTTGTCTCCTTCACCCACTTTCAACCCTGTGCCTCCTTTGATGCCACCCGACGTGCGAGGTGCAGCCAGACCCACCCTGCCCAGCCAAAAACACACCTGTTTTGCAAACCAATCCAGGTGTATCGGACACACGCTGTTCTGGGATCGCTTTTACTGCGTTGCACAATCCCGCTGCCTGGGAGTCTCCAGCCGGAGCAGCCGTGGAGGAGCAGATGTCTCGCGGGCTTGCCAGGACTGCCAGCAGGGCCCTGCAATACCTGGGCAGATAATTAGACACACAGCAGGGTAGAGGTGACAGATCTCAGGTTTGTGCTTTCCAGTCTGGTTATGAGGAGCTGCCGGGTGTCCCCAACAAGGGTTCAGTCAACCCACAGATGATGAAGCCCTTGACAGGCTCCTTGCAGGACCTGGGGGAACTCACCCGAACTCCTTGTTGATGCTTGGAACTGCCAAGGATCAGCAATAAAATACGGGAAAAATTGTCTGAGCATTTCCTGGGGGAGGTGATGGTAACTCCAGCCAAAACTGCAGGACAATGCTGTGTGTCCCAGCAGTGCTGTTGGGGATACAGTGAGACCCCCTGGAAGTGACAGATTCAGCTTCTGCAGCAGAGCCTGGGGAGTGAAACACTGAATTGTCCTATGTCCCTATCAATGCACTTTACCTCTGGACCAGCTTGCCTGCGGAGTCCCTGGAAAACAACATTTCAGTGGAGCTTTGATGATATAATCTTCCTGGGGAGGGAGAGATGAGGCAGCGTAGGGCAGGGAATGCTGCTGTTTTCTGTTGTGAAAGGCGTGGACCTGGTTAATCATCCCAGGTTGCTGGATGGACAGCTCAGACACAGGACAGCATTTTTCTTTTGCTTTTTCTGAACAAGAAAACATTTTTTAAATCATTCTTTATTTCAGTCTATTTTCAAGCCTGTAAAAGCTATGTAAATTGCCACTTTTTTTAGGTTTTACATTAATCTAACCCCCTTTTTTCCCCTGAAAACAAATAATATGCTCAGGCAGTATAAGTGGAAACAGTTGCTCTTTATTCATTCAGTCACTTCAGGATTTTTTTCTGACTTCCACTAACAGTGGCTGATCCTTATTTAGTTAAGTATGGTTTCCCTGCTACTTCTTCATATGAAATTTTGACTCTCTGTGATGTTTTGATTAGCATATGATTAACCAGTAATTTTTTCTATGCCATAGGCCTCATACTAAAATTCTTCTTTTCAACATATCTTTCACTGTCCTGCCACTATTTCCTAACAGTTGCTGCAACCTGCAGCCCAATTATTTTCATTTCCACGATATTTTGAGCCTGACCTAATAGAAGCAGCGTGCTGGGCTTTAAATTCAGCAGCTAATATTTAAAATAAATCTCATTAAACACTGCTGTCCAGCTGGCTATGGGTATTGCTGTTGGCCTGTAGCTCACCTACAAAACCCCACAGAAAGGTGGTGTTTGTTTGTTTGGGGTGTTTAAATGCAGGATTGCTCGCTGCTTTTGGTAACCAGGTGAGACACCCCATGCAAGCTCAGACACTGGTGTTTGGTGTAGACCTGTGTGTTGCCCAAGCAAGAAGATTGCCCTGTGCTCCCTGCCATGGCTTACTAATGCTTTTGGCTTCTGCAGGTGAAAGCAAAGTGTCAAAGCAACGTCACTGGTGCCCAGCCCTGAGAAGGGTGAGCTGTGGCACTGCCTGCTGCTGCAAGGACTGGCAGAGCTGGCGTGATGTGGGCACTGCCTGATCAGAGTGACCTGGAAAGCCGAGGGTGCTCCTTCCCCTCAGGTGAGGAGGAGGAGGAGGCAGGGTGGTGACTCAGGGGAGCGGCAGCGCCTTTGGGACTCTCCCGCACACCCCACGGGCTCTGCCAGCCTCTTGCTGCCTTCAGAGAACCCAGATGTAGAAGAAGTGACCTCCTCTCTGACATGGAATCCTCCCCCAGCCCCCTGCTCCCCCAGAGCCATGCACACCAATTTTGGGACACGCCTGAGCCCTCCTGCTTCCACCCCATGGCTCCTTGGCCACCACCCCAGCTCCACAGAGTGGCGTTGACAGGGGCACAGGGTGGCTGCCCCGGGCAGTGGCAATGCACCGACCCAGGGCAGAGCCACTTTCTCTCCCAGAAACCAGCAGCCAGGACAGAGGCTTCTAACAGCCAGAACACCCGAATTGGTATTGTTTGTGCTGCCAGGATACCACAGTGTCATTCAGGGTTTTATCCCACTGGAGGGATGGGCCATCCCACAGCTGTGTCCTGCCCAGCATTCGGTCTTTCACTGGCTCTGAGGATGTGTGGCTTTAAATTCTTTCACCTAATTGTAATAAGCCATTTGGGTTCTTTCCTCCTCTTTTTAGAGCTGTTGCCAGGCAGTTTGTCCTGAAAATGCTGGTTATGGTGTTGGGTTTTGCTTTTTATTTTCCTCCTCTTATCAAAGCAGGATGCCAAGAGACAAATTTATTGTCCTGTGTAACATCCTCTTTCACATCCTCCCTTCCACGCTCCAGGAAAAGCAAAGTGCCTGCACACCAGGCCCTTGACAGGTCAGATCAGGGAGCAGGCAGGAGCAGGCCCCAGTCTGTGCTCATGGGAGGCTGTTACAAACCCCATTGGAGGGATGGGATGAGATTACCCTGACTTCATCCAGCTTGTGAAAGGGGCCAACATCCTTCTTGAACCCTCTGACCCTACAGAAACCATATACCTTTCATTTGGCGTCCAAAGCTGGTGATGTGAGGAGTTTGGGGGCCATGGAGCAGCATGTCTGAGATTTTAATAGGGAGGCCCATCACTTGGAGGGAGATTGCTGAGGCTGGAGGGAAGGGGAGAAGAAGGGAAGAGAAGCATGGAAGCAACACAGTCCAGCCACATCCTGCTGCTGGGACAGGGGCAGAAAATCCTTTTCATGCTGCTGGATTTTGTTGTCCCTGAATCATAATCCATTTAAATTCAGGTTATAATGAAAAGACACTTAAACACTCATCAATGAGTGAAGACACTCCATGTGTGTTCTCTCGTGTCTTCTCACAGGGCAAGGTGTGTGATGGGACCACAGGTGCTGGTACTGACCAAGAAGCTGCAGAGCCCATCATTTTCTGGTTTGTATTTACCACATCCTTGGTCTCAAGGGGCTTTATTAGACCTGATCAGAACTGCACACTTTTGAGAGAAAATGAAGTACATTTACATCTACGGAAACTTAAAAAAAAACCCCCACTCCTGCTTTTTTCCTTCTGATCATTTTGCTCTGGATGCACCCTCAGGCCTTGGGCTTGTAGGACAGAAAGCAGCTCCCACTAATTGAGGGGCTGAAGCCACCCTTCCCTCAAATGCTGCCATAAACATTTCCAGCAGAGTAATATAACAAAGAAGCACCCGTGTTTCTAGAGCCCAGCATTGCAGAGAAATATCACCCCTGGCCTGCAGTCTTGCTTTTGAAGTGACCTGGCTGTGGGCATGATAATGGGTGAGCTGCTCCAACCTCTTTAAAGTCAGTGGAGAACCTCCCATGGGTTTTGGGGGCACAGGCTTTGGGCTGCCGGTGTGCTGAGACTGGAGCAGACCGCTTGGAAGTGTCTAAACAAAAGGAAAAGAAATAAAAACAAATACACTTGTTGAAAACAAAGGGGTGGCATCTCTATGGGCAGAGAAGGCTGCAGGCCATGGGTGCCCCTACACAGCCAGGATGTGCCCCATGCAGCTCCCCTGGGGTGTTCCCGGTGCTGGCCGTGTTTTGGGGGACTGTCCTGCCTTTTCCTCAGCTGTCTCAGCAGGTGCCCTGTGTGGCACTGCTCCCACAATCATTATGTCATCAGCTGGATTGCCTTTGGAATTAAAAGTACTTTCAATCTGGAGTGGTTTGGCCATGATGGGTCAGCTGGTGGGAAAGGAAAAGCCCCTGTCTCCACCCGCTGGATATTTTGGAGACCTGTTGTGCAGGCAAACAGCCAAGGTGTGTGAGTGAGGAGCTTTATCTTGGCAGCACTTGGGTGAAACCAGCTGGGAAAAACAATTACTTTTTCATAAAACTTTCTTCTATCCCAGTACCAACATGTTTCAGCACACGCTGGGGAACTCAGTGCAATGAGTGACATAGATGCTGCTGAGACACCTCCTAATAAAACCATTTTTCCCACATTTACCCCAATTAGGAGAACAGGAGTCAAAGTAGGTTGAAGATTTCAGTTCAGTGAGGTGTTTTGGAGGGGAGTAAAAGTGGGTTTGAGAGAAATTTGACTTTTCTGTGAAAGAAAGTGTATGTGAAGTGAATGACATGAATATCTGCACATTTTTGTTGTTATTGATTTCTGCAGATACTGAGAGTTTTGAGTTAAAGTGAAACTTTTCTTTTTACCATTTGTATTCTTCTAGTGCTGTTCAGCCACAGTTCCAGCCCATGCCAGCAGCAGTGCTAGGGGTGACCAGTCAGGTGTCACATCATGCTGAAGGTTTTACCCTCCTTTCTAGTAAATCCCTTCACTTTTTCTCTGTTGGGGTGGGGCAGGACACGACCTGCTAAAGCCACCCTGAAGTGAACAATGCCTCTAATTCCTAAATGAGCAAAATACTGGAAATGCACACAATTGCAACACCAGGACCCCTGCAGACCCTCAGGGCAGGGGCATTGGAGGACTCCAGAGCTGCGTGTGCCCCAGGCAGGGTGCCAGCCCCGCAGAGGTGCTGCTTCCCTCTCCAACCCCTCCGGGGTGTCCGTGTGCATCCCCTGTGCTGAAAGGTCACTGCTCCCTTTCCCCTGTGAAACAGCTCCTCCTGAACTGACCATCGTGCTGCCAGCTCAGCTTTTGTGGCTGGTCCTTCCAGCTCTTCCCACCCACATTCAGAAAAGAGGAGCTAAAGGAAACACCTTTGGCAGCAGTGAATAGGTAGCAGCTTTTGTACTTCCCTCTGCTGCTCTTCCCAGCCCCGTGACGTGGGGATTTCTGATATTTCCTGAGCAGCTGCTGGACGCTACACCTTTAGGGGCTCCAGCTCTGACTCCTCCACACCCTTTCCCCTTCAGCAGAATTCACACAAAATCAGGGGATTAAAAAAAACACAGCTATAAAAGGCAGCCTGGTGCTCACCCGGATGGAGTGGCTCTGCTCTCAGTTGCCTTTGAAAAGCTGGTGCATCCCCAGAGTCTTGGAGGCACTTTTGGGGTGAGGTGGGCAATTGGAACATTCAGACGATATATCCCAGCCCCTTGTGAGTTTACTGGAATGGCTTAAATGCAGTGTGGATGACTTTACTAATCTGGGGCCTCTTCTAAAAATAACTTTTTTTTTTTTTTTTGGTAGAGCTTTCTTCTAAACAAATGTTAGTATCCAGGTGCTTTCTACCATCTGCATTTTGAGCCAGGTTGAATCAGCCCTGGCTTGTTCTGTTCTTGGTAGCTGCAGCTCCTCTGACACCTCTCAGATCACATTGACAGGGAAAACTTTTATTCCTCAGCCTGTAATTCCTGTCTCTGTGTGTGGGACAAGCTCACACACCTTGTAACTATTTCACTTCGGCTCAGAACTCATCTCCTCATTACCCAGATATAATTACATCTGACAAAAGTATTGAATGCACCAAAGCACAAAGAAAAAAGACAGAGGGATTAAACTGATTCAGGTCTCTCACCCCTGAACACTATGCCCCCATAAAGAGCTCAAGGAGGAAGAGGATGAATAATTGTTGAAGGATCATTGCCATGATTACAGGGTATGGTCTCTCATATGGCATCTGAAGACTCAGACAGTTATGGAAATTATAAAGAAAAATCAATTTCAGTACTAAGATGGGAACACAGGGATAGTTTTTTTTATTTGTTTGTTTTTCTTTTCTGACAGGAAACCAGAGAGCCTGATATGTGACTTTACACTACATTTGACTTTGCATTACAGGTGGGTTTTCACAGCCTGGCAGCTGCCATGCAGCTTATGGCTAAAAATATAAATAAAGAGGAAATCATTTGAGAAGCGTTGATAACAATAACATCAGCACTTCTGGAAACAGGGTCAGGTGAGGGGTGCACGGCTGATGCCCTTGCTGGGGAGTGATGAGCTGCTGTGGTCAGGGGTGCAGGTGGGGCAGGTGATGGGCAGCCACAGAGGGTGTGGGGTCACCCAGATGCTGCTGGTGACTGGGGACGCTGCTTGTCCCCCCTCAGAGCCCCTGCCTGCCCCTGCTCCTGGGCAGCAGCCTGCCTGCAACAGGCCTTCCATAAACTTTGCAGCAGGGTTTATGTGCTGCTGAAAACTTGCGAAAAGGTCGTGGCGAGAGGACGGCGCAATTTTCTCGTAAAAGCTCGGCTGACGCATGCCAGGGAAAAACGTCAGGAACGAAGGAGAGGCTGTGGATCACTGGCTGAAAGTTGCTTTCCTTGTCACCTCTCCCGTTTTCTTTTAATTACAAGAAGGGGAGAAAAAAACAACCGAGCTCTCGCCTTGTAACAAATGGAGGAAAAGAGAAAGTAAACACATAGAGGAGTGCCAAAAAAAATTACCTGGGAAATTCCAAAACGAAAGTATTTTGTTTAAAAATTTCAATTAAGGTTGCTAAGTAACAACAGTGTATCTACTTATCAGCTCATTTACAAAATCTAAGCACTGAAAAGCCAAGACATTAATAGTGGTGGAGATCATAAATCTTATGCTGCTGACATAATAAGCGTACATGCATTATTCTTATCAAGTACAAAGAAAGTAAATACATATTTCATCACAACAAGCTTAATGCTGACCTCTAAATAAATAGCTGTCTTTCATTAGCAATCTCAAAATAAAGCATAAAGCAAACCCTATTAAAAAGAGCCATAAAAATTATGTATGTAGACACTAATGACACATATTGATCAGCTTCATGTGCAAAGCCATACGCATGCATAATTCCACCACAAATCAACATGGTTATGTGGCTTTTTTTTCCCTCAAACCAGACATTCCATAATATTCTCAAGGAAACACAATTATCAAGGATTAACTAAAAGTCAGCTGTCACTTTGATAGATATATATATATTTTATAAACACTCTTGTGAGCCTCAGTATTCACCGTATCTCTTTAAGAGCACTTTGCCATTGTAACTGAGCTTACCAAACTAATATGATTTTAAAGGTCAGAGTTAGGGCTGCTGGGTTCTGCTGGGACATTCTGCAGCACTGTGTTTTATGCTTCATAAAGCTCCGTCTCTCTGCTTGGCGCTAATTAGGATAGTCCCCTGTAATCAGTGGCGCCATTCCAATTTCCATTAGCTAAGTTTGGGACTCCAAGGGCTGTTCCTTCCACGGTTGCCCCATTTCAGTCGAGCATTTCGCCATATGCCAGGCCTTATGCAGGTGCTTGAGCTCGGAGAAGTGCTTATGTTTAACTGTTGGGATGGATCACACAGGCGAAGTGGGAACATGGTGCTCACCAGACCTCAAAACCCCAACTCTGAGGTGCTTTGTCAAGCAGCCTTTGTATTTTTCAGGCATTTTGGCTGTTTCCAGGGGACAGACACAGATCCTCCAGCCAGGCTCATGTCAGCAGGTGCCTGATCCTCTGTGGAGGGCCCAACAAAACCAGGCTGGAGCAGCGCAGATGGAATGGTGAGGGCAAGGGCTGAAGGGGAACAGCACAGCGGCCTCGACGGACCAGGGTGGTCCCCAGGGCAATTCGTGGTTTGAGCAGATGACATAAGTTTGTCACAGGTTTTAATCAGCATTGTCAGGGCTCCAGGTCCCAGCCTGCCACAAGCCAACATTCCTGGCTGTGCCGAGGTCTCCCAGCCAAGCCTTCCCACATCACATCCACGGACTGAGACTTTCTGCTGGATGAACAACTGATTTTGACTCCTTGTAGGCAGCACTTGCTCTGCAGTTATTGCCACAATATACCAAATCCTTTTTTTTTTAAAAAAAAAGCACACTAAGTGCACTGAGGATCATATTGTCGCTGAAAGAAACTTCTGAAAACTCACAGATAATAGTTAAATCCATTCAGCTTTGAACACTTTAAAAACTGATCAGACCTCTTTCTTAAAGCCCTGAAGTGCTTTTAACTCCCACTGAAGCCAATCAGGGCTCTTTGAAAGCAGTGAATGGCAGAACTAGCCCCTGAAACATGTGAGCCCAGCTACCGAGAGTGGAAGCAGAAAATAGGTTACCCCTCCCAGCACAAAAATGCAGATGTGAATTAACGCCACATATGTAATGACATTTAAAAGCTACATTCAGTAAATCTTATTCAGAGTGAGGAAGAAATATGAAAGAAATCCATCAACATTAATTTAACTCAGACAAATAACTATTACTCAATGTAAGCCAAATTGCAAACTGCAAGGACTCATGTATCAGTATATTTTAATGATCACTCCACCCCCAAAAATGTTTAGACAAAGAATGGATATAGTAATCCTTTCATTCAATGGCTCATTTACCAAAAAAAAAAAAAAAGAAAAAGAAAGAGAGCAAAACTGTGCTGAAATTTGAATTAAAGTGTTCATTTTGAAGTAATGAAGAACTATAAAAAAATCTCTCAGGTTCTTAACTTCCCTTCTCCTGGGAGAAAGAGAAGGGAAGAGAAAGAAGTGTGTGTAGCTGTTCGTGTTGTGCAGAGAGCGAGGCTTTTTCAAAGCCTTTCAGCTCTGCTGATGAGGAAAAAAGTTTTTCTTTGAAACTAGTTACATTTCTCCCCTTCCCTGTTTTCCCCTGCCTTATTTCTTGGATGGAGCACTGGGGGGCAAGGGGTGGTGAGAGGTATAATATGCCCATGTGGGCAGAGAATAACCAGGAAGGGACTTCCCTTTAAAATTTCTCTCCTTGTACCTTATGAGTAAGGTCAGAAGGGATAGAAAATTGGGAGAAAATGGGGAAACCCCCAGGCTTCTTGCCCAGTAACACTGATTCACATTTTGGTGCCTTCTCTTCCCAATAATCCCTTTTATTTTCCCCAGTGCAAAAAAGGAAGTGCTGTGAAAGCCTGTGCTCAGACCTGCAGCGATGATGATGATGATGATGATGGTGATGATGATGATGAAGGCAACATCGGTTCCAGATTAATTTTGAGCAAAGAATTATCAACTAGAATGCTGATTGCCACCGTGGCCAGACCTTTTCCTTCCCCTGCACTGAGAGCACACAGCTGTTGGACAGTGATGTGCAGTGATGGGGGAAGAAGTCTTTTAAGGCAGAGGTTGGAGAAAAAATGTGTGTTTAGTATTTCTGTATTAAAAGTGGAGAGAATACCCTGTGTAGGCAACGGATAACATACACTGGATGCTATGCATATGTCAAAGATATTTTTTTAATAAAAAATAAGCAAAATAAAGGTATTTCAAACTTAATAATTTTATAGACTATAATCAGTTTGTGTTAATCTGTCTAAACATGTCAGTGATGACAGCACTTCCTTGTAGCCAGATAATAAATCAGGGTCTAAGAAGCAAAGAAATTCAGAGGCCTTTTATTTGGTATGCTTTTTATTTGGTATGCTTTTTATGCTGGAAGAAGTAATTTATATCCATTTAGATTCACTTGGGTATATTTGGTCTTGAGTCTGAATTTATCTTTAAAATCTCTATGTGTGGGATACTGAGAAAGAAAATGCATTACACCTGCTGGTACCTGCCTGTGTGTCTGTGCCACTTGCACTGTTTATTTTAGGAAAACAAATGGAGGGTTTTTTTTTTCTTTTTTGATCCTTTCAGGAGGGTGCAGAACTAATTTTTAGCTCATTATGGAGGTAATCTTCCCTTGCTTATTTGACTTGGGCTGTTTCCATAACATCTGCTTTCGTGCAGAGGCGCTGGGCGCTCCGTGGATGGAAGCAGCTCTATATGTGGTTACATTCACATGTTGTTCACTTAATGAATCCCTGGCAATTGGCCCATGTTTGAAACACATCTGAACCACAGAGAACTGCTCCATGCTGCTGCTGTCCAGGAACCACGAGAGGAGGGGAACGGCATTGTCCATGCTTCCTTGAGGGAGCTCAGCTAAAAATATTAGGGAAAAAAGAGTGCACATGCTTTCCTAAAACAACCAAGAATGCACGAGGACATTCTGGGTCAGGTGCTAAGGGGTGTTCTTAAACAGAGATGGAGGAAAGGTTCTTGCCAATGTTTTTAAATTGCTCTACACTGAACCTTCTCACCTGTTGGCTCTCAGTGCTCTGCACAGAAATCCAGCTTTTGCCAAGCCCATGGGCAGAAGTGGATGGACTTGTTCCCAGTCCTTTGAGTCTAAACCTGAATCCCCAACTCACCTGTGTGGTTCCCTCCTTCCCTCAGTGACCAGCACTGGCACCCACTGGGCAGAACAGGAGCTTCCCCATTCCACGCAACAGGTCACATGGAACACACTCTGGTGCTTTTCTCTCTCTCTTTACATACATTTTCAAATGCATATGATTTCAGCTGGTAGGAAAAAAAAATAAACTTGCAAACTGATTTTTTTTTCCTGTGAAAACTACAGAAAAATTGAAATTTTAAACACTGTTGCCCAAAAGCAAAGATGTCATTTTGTTCACTGTATTTTTCAATATTATTTCCATAATTTCAATTAATACATTTAGTCAGTGAAGTGGGGAAGGAGGCAAGAAGGTTCTGATGTGGAACAAGAGCTATCAAAGGTGAAGTTAACTGTGAAACTCTTATAATAATTTTCTGGGGAGTATGTATGACCATACAGGACTGTTCTTCCCCCTAGGGCAGTGCCAAGGTAGGACCTGGCCTTTCCCAAAGCCACACACATTCCTTGCTGGGATACAAACCCTGTCGTGTGCTGTTTGCTAACGTAAAGATATTTGTACTCCCAAAATCACAGCAGAAATAAACTGATCTATTCTGAAGCCAACCCAGACCCAAAGGCTTCTTTATGTATTTATTCACAAGCTGCTGTTTTATCGCAGGGCATGTGTCAGCCAGCAATTCATTCCTTTCTGTTACAGGGATTTCATGCTATGGGAAGTGATGGGGCTGTTTGAATAAGGCAGCGGAGAAAGCCAAATGCTTGGGGCTCTCAGGAGAGGCAGAGGGACATGGCAGGGAGAGGAGCATGCCAAGGGGGACAGAGAGGCAGAAAGCATCTCAGGGCTCATGCTGTTTGCATCACTGCTTGGAGTGCCACCTCATCAGCAGGTAATGCAATCCACTCGGGATTGCTTCACAGAGCTGCATCACTACCAGGAACCGCTGAGGTCAGTGGGCGTTCAGGTGGAGATGCCCTGAGTCAGAGAAGACATCAGCTGATGGTGCAGATGAAGGGTCTAGTTGTGATTTTATTTCTTTTTTCCCAAGATAATAGCCGTTAATCTCCTGAACTCCAGCCTGGCGAGATGAAAGTGCTGCTGCACCACTCTGCTCCCAGCCCGTGAATTGAAACCAGACACACACACACACACACACAGAGCGCTGTCACTTTGTGTTCATCTAAGACATCAGAATTTTTTTTTTTGGCACTTTGAGCCCAGCTCTGCTAGCAGCTACATATCTCCAGAAGGATTTGAATGCACGGACTTGTGAGAGCAGATTTTGGTCTTCAGCAGGGTCCAGGTTGTGGCAGCTGGGGCTGCTTTCCTCAGGAACCCCCATCTGGGCAGTGTGAGGGCTCCGGCCGTCGGTGTCAGCGCTCACATAACCGACCTTGAGATCTCCCAAAATCTAAACCAGGAGAGACTGTGGCTGCACAAGGCTGTGTGTGGGTAGGTGTGTTTGAGAGAGATAATTATTGGGTAAGGCAAGAAAACATTTACCTACTGCTGTAAAGAGTTCTCTGAAGACAAGAAGAATCCCTATCCTTTAGCCTTTTAATTGATTTTAATTATTCAAAGCTCTGCTCTCCTTGCTCAAATAGCAGTGTGATACAATATTGTTGCAAGTGTCTTGGTGCCTTTTGAGGTACTTAAATATGAATAACTGGGAAGCTGGTGCCTGCTCTTCCTCTCAAGCACACAGCCAAATCTTGCTGTGCGAGGCAGAGCCCACTGCACAAGAGCCAGATTATTCTAACAGCACTCTTCATTTCATGGGGATTCGTTTAAGTGGATTCCACACAATACTCTAAAAGAGAGATGATTCTAATAAGGCAGAAGCCACTACGGCATTTAAGGGGAATTTAATCTTATTCTCCTACCACATAAAAAGGAGAGAAGTGCTGACATTTCAGCCCACCACTGGCCTGTTTCACAAACATTTCAAACAGTACTTTTCCATTATACAGCTGTGTATTCTGCTTATACACATGTGCAGATTGCATCAAACCCCTTTTCTCCCCTGTGATCCTCCATTCACCTTCCTCCCCTTTGGAAGCGACAGACACAGAGAATGGCCTGGTTACAATCTTCACAAACAGAAATGACTCTGGTGTGAGGAGCCGGGGTGTGCTGAGAACTGGCAGTGGTGTCACAGCAGTGAAGGGGCAGCAGTGCATTGCTGTCATGCAGTCCCAACAGTCAGGAACGTTTAAAGTGCGTGCTGGCACACGGGGAGCGATGCTGCAGCATGCACTGGGTTATTGCTGTGACTCACTGCAGGATAGGCATGGCGGTCCCATCCACCAGAGTGGGAGAAGCACACTGAGTCCGTGCTGTTGCTCCTCTCAGCTGCTCTGGTTTTGGTTATCCAGTCAGAGCCCTCTGCAGGAGCCTGTCCCAGTGCTGCAGTGCGCTGGGCACTCGTGTGTCTCCCTGACTGCTTTGTAGTACCATGAGCACAGAGGTGAATGGGGGAGAATCACCAGGCCCTTGGCAGCTAAGGGGTGCTGCTGAGATGTTTAGGCATGTTCACACACAAGTTCACTGGAAGAGTTTGTAAAAGAGAGGGGCCCTATTCACCCCAAGGAGCAAAATCTGCAGTGGAAGTAGCCAGGTTGGAAGTGCAGGGCTGCCCAGGTGTGTGGGGTGTGGCTGTGCTGAGCCTTCTCCCTCTCACAGGGCTGAACAGTCCCTCCACACGGGCTGGTTTTCTACAGCCTTCCACACCGTGCTTGGACCTCCTGCTCCTGCATCACACCACTGCCCTGAGCCACACAGCTCCAGGGCAAGACTCCAGGTGGCTGAAGCATCACAGGGCTCCACTGGGTTTGCTCTTCCCACTGCCTCTCCCACTCTCTGTTGCACAAGCCAGCCCTCCTCCTTCCTGAGGCATATTCCTGCCATTATGCTTCCCGGGAGTTGGCTTCCTGGGGTAGCCTTCATCCCTGTGATTGAGATGATTTACCCAACCCTATTTCTACTCCTCCCTCTGATAATATTAGCCTATCTATTGCATATGCCAGTATAAAGTTACAAAGGTAATTACCCTTCCAGCCGTCCTCTGGAGAGGCTGTTTTTCCTGTGCTGTCTCTGGTTCAGTGGTGGGCTTGGCAGTGCTGCGTTGACGGCTGGACTCAATGACCTTAGAGGGCTTTTCCATCCTAAATGATTCTATGATTCTACAGCAGATCTCTAACAGAGGGTAGTGGGGCCAACACTCAGCCAGAAGGTGCACATATAGAGAAGTTTGTGGGCTGTTGAGGAACACTTTTCATAGAGGTTTGCATAGTATCCACCAGAACATATCTTGCTTTCATTTGTTTCTTTAGGCACTACCAGTGGTGCCAAAGGGATCAGCCGTACGAGCGTTAGCTTCTGTTCTTTGTGTGCTGGTGATGATGCTCTTGGGTGGGATGGGAACACTCCCTATTTGGCTTGGGGGTGCCCCAAATGCCTGTATTGAGTGATGAGGAGCTCAGGGAAGGGGGCACAACCCCTTGGTTTGCCATTGCTGCTTAATCTGATCCAACAGCCAGTTGTGAATTAGTCCCAGCACAAAATGAAAGGGGAAAATCCCAGCTACGAACCCCAGATTTGAGACTTGGCTCAGCCAAATTTCTTTTCATCCTTATGCAAATCAGACAACTCCTGCTTATTTCATCATGAAGTGGGAGGCAGGGTAAGGCTGACGTAGTCTGCAGTACCTCCCAGGAGTATTAAGAAGGTTAATTAGTTAATGTTTCCAAAGTGTGATTATACAAGTGCCAAACACAACGAACAACAAGTGGAAAAAATGACACGACAAAGAAAATAAACAAACATAAAGCCAAATTAAACATAGTTAAGGGAGGTAACTATGATATTAAATATGAAATTGTAGAATAAAAATAGAGATTGATGTAACTTATATGAACTACAGAATGCTGAGTGCAAAACTCTTTGCTGGCTGTGCTGTATGACCAGACAGACTGATTCTAGAAAGAGAGCTTTTAGTTAAGTTTTAGGCTGCTGTGACAGTGATTTATTTTAATGATACATAATACTTCACTTTGCATTTGTGATTTCAAGACCTCTCTAAGTTTATGTAAATTCTAGCTGCTAGGGCACAAGATAAAATCATGGCTCTTACTTACATTTATAGTGTCACATTAATGTGAAAAATTGAAGAGTTGCTCCAGGCCAGCATGCTACATTTTGACACTGTGAGAATCTCTGTATCCTGCATACCCTGCTCTGATCAGGGAATATCTGTGCGAGCATGTACAGAGGAAGAAGCAGAAAGTAAAGGACAAAGCAGCTCACATTGTCAAGGACCCAGAAGCAGTGTTCCCTCATTCCCAAGCTACTTCACTATGTGGAACAGCAGGTAAACAGGGGAAAAAAAACTTAGCAGGCCTTTAAACATATGAAATATTCTCGGTGGGATCCAAACAAGATCAGAATATTTCTCATGAGTCTGTCAGTTGGCAAACTCAGAATCGATCCTCTCTCCATGCAATCCTCGGGCTGAGATGGGGCTAGCTTGGAGTGAAATTGCATGGTGGAAACATGCCTTGCTCTGCGATTTTGCCTGGTTCTGTAATCAAATTTCACAATAATGAAAACTGTAAGTCAAGAAATTGAGGAAATGTCATGAAAAAGACACCCACGAAATAAATATGCGCTGAATAAATCCATCCACATTAACTAGGGAGAAACAGGAATAGTGGCTAGCACAGCACGTCTGCCTTCTCAGCTGATCACTGAATCACGGTCTGACTTTGAGCACATCACTTAAATCTTGCTTAGCTTTGGTTTTCTCCTCCAGGAAGGGGAGAGAACAAAGGATGTGTGTGCCAGGCTTGCTCCGAGCAGTCGGTGCCTGGCTGCCCACGGCTCCCGCAGCCCCCGGGCTGAGGCTGAGGGAGGTGCATTCCCGAGGAGGCTCTTTCAGCACATCCGAGGCAGCTCCACATTCTGGTTGACTGATCCTCAGGGCTGGTGACAGAGAACGGCGGCGAGGACAGCACCCGTGCGCACCCTGGGGTGCCTCTGGGCACTCGAACCTGTTGGCCCCGGCCTCTGCCATGCTGTGTTTTTCCTGCTAACGAGCCCCAGGCCAGCTCTGCACGTGCAGAGGAGCTGGGAAGGCTCTGCATGGCAGCAGCTCAGTGTTTCTGCTCTTACAATCGTTGCAAGGCACTGCTGGTGGCTTTAAACACGTTGGCTGCGTGGCACCGTGCGTCTGTCAGGGCTCGGCAGCACGCTGTGGTCTGCGCTGGGACCGGTGCCACTGCAGAGCTGAAACAACTGAGGCTCCTGTGGGTTTCGTCCCAAATCCTTGCAAATGTGGCTGCTAACTCCGAGGGATGTGTCAAGCTGTGTCAGTCACACCAAACTTCACCCATGCAAACTGGCTGAGGATGCTGGTGCGCTTTTCGTGCTTGCAACAGTTTCTCCCCTAAAATGGGAATGTGGCAGCCCCTGTGTGAGTCTCTCTGCTTTTCCCCAGGGTCAGGGAACAAGTATCACTGGTTATCTGTGAGAAGTCTATGCTACACAAACTAAAAATTAGTGTGACATAAGATGAAAAGTCTGGGCCCAGATGAAGCGGATCTTTCTGGTACCACCGGGAATCTTTCAGACAGTCCTGCTCAGATTAATTCCACATGCACTGAAATCTAGTGCCCCAGCTCCAAAATGCCCATTTTCCCCAAAGGGAAATTTCCTCCAGTTGTTTTTTATTGCCTGAAAGTGACATTTATACCAACACACGTTTACCCCTTCCATGCTGTAGTTAAATTAACATGCTATTCCTCCTACAATCCATGAACTGCCAGTGCATCAAGCCGAAGGGTTTTAGTTCATTCCACATCCCATAAAAGCTGTTCTTAATGGCTTTTTTTTTTAACCTGAGCAGTCCTGTAGATGCCATTCCAAGGGCCTCTATGTGATAGGAGCCAAAGAAAGTGCAGGGCAGGCCAGGTTAAAGGAGGCTCTACTGAGTTAGTTTTGATTGAGCACACTTCCAGATTTGGCCCATCTCTTCTCTCTGACACACACACCTTCTATACCTGGTAACAACATTCATAGCACTCTGCAAAGGAGGAGAGAGGAAGGGGAAAGAAAATGTGATTATGAAACATCAGAGTAGATCTGATCATGTCAAAGTCCTCTGGAGAAAAAGACAGAGAAAAAAATTACTGGCACGCAGTGCTTGAAGTCAATAAATGAAATTTACCCAATTCAGCAGAGGCATCAGGGAAATCACTCTTGATTTGTCTTTGATAGGTTGACAAAATCTCTGTTAAAGTTGTTTTAATGCGTTTGTAACTAGGCTTCCAAATACATTGAACCCAGGCCAGATCTCAGCTTAATAGGACCAGCCCTCCATGTCAATCAAATTGGTAGCTGGTGAGAAAAATGAGCCTTTTTTTGTGCCCCTTGTTCTCAAGTTGGGCAAAGAGCCCAAAAGTGTCTGAGGTTTTACTTTGCCAAGCTTCTGAAGGAAAATTTACTTAGAGGAATGAAAATGCCTCATGGCTGTCTGTAGCACAATGAAACAAGTCAGGCCAAAAACTGCCCCCAGACGTTTCCTCGTGGCATCTGTTGGAGTCAGCAGTGCCATCGTGTAGGTGAGCTGAGGGCAGAATTTAGCTTGTTGATAATGGGATTAGGCATTATGAAATGAAGGTATGTTCTGCTCTCTGTGTCGGCGACATTAATGAATTAATTCGCTGCTTAATTAATATACAAAGCCACAGAGTGCTGTTGGCAAATTAACTGTCAGCAAGACACGTCGCTCCACGGGTGATTGGGTATTTCTTTTTTCTTCACCCTGCTTGTGTCAGGGGCAGACATCACGTTAGGTGCTGAGTCATGGAGTTATAATGGGAACTACTGGGACCCGAGCTCTTTGGAAAAGAGCTGCTCCTGTTCTCCCCATCTCTGGATGCAGGAGGCAAAGGTCAGCAGTCCATCCAACATGAGGCACTGCAGAAGCATTTCTCCCTCTTTTTAATCCTGCAGTGACAGTCACCACCCCCTCACCCACACTTGCTTTATAGTTGAGAAACAAGATTATTTATATTAAAAAAGGCTAAATATATTAGAACTCACTGCTATAACTGTGAAGAAGAGCAGAAAATCTAGCTGCAATGGTATTATGCGAATCTGTGTCTGACTTTCCCCCAAATCTGGTCACAATATTTAAAAGGGGTCTAGATTCACAGCAAATCAGAACCCTGACCACTGTGTTTTAACATAGATGGTGTTAAATAAAATTGAAATGCATGCTTGGACTTTCTTGAATTGCTTGAACATCTGAATGGACTGACAAGGAAGAGAAAACACCAGAAAATCAGGGAGTTGTGCCATTCAAGTTCAGCTCAGGAGTGAGCTCAGGACTCAGCTTCCCCTCTGATCACACTTTTAGTTGTGACCTCAGAGTACACCACAGCTTCAAGCAAGGCCCCAACTTCTCAGTATGTTTCTACAGAAATCGCACGAAACAGTGAAAACTTTAGCCAAAAATGAGCTCTGGTGCACTTGAAAGGCTTTGTGAATCATTTCTGCAAAGAGTTGCATATTCATTAATCAAAGCTGAAACCTGGCAGGGTGCAGAGGTTTGGTTACTCAGTGCACCCAGAGCTCAGTACCCGATCCAAACCCCACTGAATCCTCTGGGAGCTCTTCCATGCATTCCTCTAGGCTTTGGACAAACGTTTCAACAACAGTTAGCCTGGGATCTCTTTTCCAGGCATGATACAGATGAGGGTACTAAGGAGAGGAGACAGTTGTTTATAAGGAATGCTGCATCTCAGAGCAAGGGGAGGACAAGATTACAGAAAAAAATAATGCACCCAATGTTTTGCAAATCTGATTCTCTATCAGAAATTTCACAACTATGTAAATACACAGTTATTCCGTGCAAAAAAAATTTTTTTAAAGCTCTGTCTCGCTAATTGCACAAGAGGCTCCTTTGCTGTGATGAAAAACATCTGCCAGCATTTAGACCAGGCTCCAACATGCGTTTGCACTGTGCTCTGTCTTATAAATGCACGGGGACATGGAGTGGAGGAACTTGGTTTGTTGGCTGGGTAAGGGATTTCTACAGGGGAAACTGGGTGGTGGGAGATCAGGGAGAGCTCCGATCCATTGTCCACTCTGCCTAAGGCCTGATACCTCTGCTAGAGCCATGAATGATCAGGGACAGAGGCTCGCCACCTTTCCAAATTTATCCCCATGGTCTTTCTCCATTCCACATGCAAAAAAAAGATTATTCCCACTTGTAGTAAATCTTCAGATGAAACAGAGTCTACTATCCTTTAAGAAGGATCCTCTATTTCACAGAGCAGTAAAGCTGAATTCGATTAGAAGCTTAGCAGGAAAAGCAGCGTCACAAACAAGTGGACTTTAAACTAACTGGTACCTTTGCATTGACTTCAGTGAGCTCTGGGCAGCACCTAAGGTATAAATAGATGAATTTTGATACCTCTTTAGCATTAAAACATGGGATGAGTGACTGACTACAAGAAAAATGAATGAACTGAAAAAAAATTCCTCCACAAACCAAAAATAATTGACAGCTAATGAAGTATTTCCAGTGAATGAAAATACAAATTATATGAGAGCTATCCAAGCAGCTACTACTGAAATGCCTTTCTGCCCTCATTACGTGTCTCCCCACTTTGACAGCAGTTATCACTTAAAAGGATGTGTTCAGGTCACAGCTGCTATCAGCAGGACACTCTTTAGCCATACCAGCTTGACAGGCCCGCAAAACTGTAAGGGATTTGCTATAGAGGTGATGATCTGAATTTTTAAAATTTAATTATAATTGTTTTTCTGTATCAGTGTCTTAGCTATGCAGAACTGTAGATTTTGCACTTCAAATAATGGCAAAAGTCTATTCCTAGCACAAGAAAATAAAAATAATGTTGGTAATCAGAAGCTTATCAAAGGGGAGGTACGGACCGTGCATTTGATTTGTCTGCTGGGACAATAGACATTGTGTTTTAGGGCTGCACCACTCTGGATGTAACATCTACTGATGTACCTGGCTGAGCTGCGCTCCTGCTGCTCCCCTCCTGCCCTGGGCTTGCAGCAGAGACCTGTGAACTCCTTTAACCTTGGAAAAGGGAGAATGGAACCATGTGATTCCACACCCAGGGTTAGGAGCCCACGTTAGGCAGGGTTTGACCCTTGGTTGGAAGTGGTTGGAGACATAGTAGCTGTTTAACTCAAAGCTTCTCACCAGGGGAAAGAAGCAGAGAAGAGAGCGATAGTATGAAGCATTTGGGTGGTTGATGAGTGTAAAAGATGATCCTCTACAAGTGTGTTTTGGAAAAGCTCGGTGTAGGCATCTCTAGTATCCCCACGAAGAAGAGAGAGGAGATGTATGTGGAAGAAATGGGCATCAACAAACCAGTTTTAAAATCTAAAACAATGAGTTCACTGTGAAAAGCCAGAAGCTTTTATTTTTTCATAGTTTCTTAAAAAACAGATGGTTCAGAATGAGGCAAAAAAGATCTGTTCTGGACTCACTCGGCCACAAGGCACCATCGATTCCTACCTTCAATGCACACCGGTGTCAAAGCCAGTTTGTCAATCCACCACTATCAGCACACTCACTTTGAGAGACAAATGAAAAAAAGCCCAGTGAAACCTCCTAATCTGCTGCTTGTCTGGGCTATTAGCAGCTCCAGAGCTGAACCTCCTAAGGTCTGAGATGTCAATGGGAGTTGTACGTTTGGATCAAGGACATGATATGACCCAGATAAATTTAAGACAGAGAGGTCGATCAAAATGTGGGTCAGGCAGTCGTTAGTGTTTCTTTAAAGATGATAGAGGAATGGTTTTTAACACTTCCGAGGAGTTTTGTTGATGTTCTTATGTGCGTTCTTTGTTTAAAAAAATAAATACATTTTTCATGCCTTCAAAATTCCAAGCTGCAGAAAATTTCCTCTTGTGATGAGAAGCATTCAAAACAAAAACATGTGGCCTGATTTGTCTTTTATAGAAATCAAAGGCTGTATTCTAAAGAGACTTCCTTTACCACACAAATGTAGCAGATGTTTTTTAAGATTATAGCTGCACAAGCAATCTACAGTTTGAATCTCAGAAGCATTTAAAGTTTTTTTTAGAGGAAGATTTTTTGTGTTATACTGTGATAAACTGCAAGTGAGTGTGAAAGGGATTGTCTAAGACAGGTAATTAAGGTGACAGTGTACAGTAAATTTGGCCAGCATTGTTTTCATTCAGGAAAATAAAGTTAAAAGTGATCAGACCATCCCAAGCTAATGTTTTGCTAGTGGGTTAATTAAAACACATTTTCAATGCCAAAGGTGAAGAGATTAGATCTATAGTAAAAGCAGCCCAACGAAACAATGCAGCCAAAAGTGTGCATTTGCATATGTGCTGTTAGTAGGACGTGATGCTGTTTCCACTATTGTTGTCCCCAGTGAAGCTCTCGTGTGGGCACTGGAGCCAAGGGCTGGGCTGGAGACGTGGCTGGTCCCGTGGAGGTGCACCAGGAGGATTTGTCAGCGTGTTCCAAGCTGCTTGGTCAAGCTTCAAGCAGAAATGCCAGGTCTTAATCCTGCTGTCTTATCCATGATGTTCTTCTCCCTAACCGTGAAAGCTTCTGAATGACTGAGTGACCATCTCAGGGGGCTGTGAACCCTGGTCACCTGTGGGACACTTCTGACAGTCTTAGAATATTGGCTCCTGAAGTAGTCTGAAATGGGAAGTGAGGACATAAACCATGTCTGCAGCCTTTTTATTAGATCTGAAGAGTACTGGCCACTGTAAAGTCTAGTGAGATTACTGAAAAATAAGTAAGTAAAATAAAATAAAATAACACATAAATAAATAAATGATAAATAAATAAATGGGCAGGAAAAGATGAGGCGTGAAAGGACAGATCAAGTGAGGGGGAAGCCCTAAGAGGCAGTGTGTGTTTCAACATCCAGAATGCTCTGCAGCAACCAGCTGCATGGGCTGTTGCTGCGTGGTAACACTGAGCAAATTCAGCCAGGGCACATGAACCCTGCTGTGCTCACTGTTGCGTGTGCCTGGGGCACAGGGACAGTCCTGGCTGTTTGTTTTAACATCACCATCAGCTCCAGCCTCGATAGAAAAGAAACTGCTTGGTCACTAGCCGGGGAGGTGGAGAACACCAGACTTTAAGAGACTTTAAGCCAGAATTAGATATCACAGCTTCTGCTCTCTCAGTAAATGTGAGAGTATTGCTGGCAGGAAAAACCACTCTGTCATTCCAGGATGGCTCTCCCATCACAGCAATCTTTTATCGATTTTTGTGAACCATTAACCCACTCTTTTCAGGAATTCAGTAATGGATGTTGATGTGGGTTAGTCCTGCTTCTCTGATGATCCCTGATGAGGAAGAGACCAGGCAATACTTGCTCGGGGCTCAGTGCAGTGTGAGCCAGCAATTCCAGGTGCGAGCCAGCCCACCTCGTGTGGTGGGCTGTGAACTGTGATCACCTCTGTGTGGCTTGGGAAGCTCTCCCTTATCCTCTGCAAAGCCACCCTCATTTTTCATTTGACATATCTTTACTTTTTTTGAGAAACTTATAGATGTAGCGTTTCTTTCCTATTTAGGAAGATTTAATCACAACCTATTTACTCGACAAGAGGAAAGCAGTAAGAAGAGAGAGGGGTGCATGAGGGAAGGCAAGTGTAGCCTTTAAACCTGTTTTTTTTTTGGTGACAAGCCACTCATGTTGTCTGGCGGAAGTGTAACTTTTGTGTTTTGCTTCCCTCAGTGTTGGGCAATCCATCCTGAACACACTGCAAACATGTTCTTGGCCGTGTTTGCCCTCTCACTGGTTTTTCTGATCCCTGTGGTTATATATTAATGGTGTCTTCTCCGCACAGATGAGTCTCTGTTTGCTTGTTTGTTTGTTTGTTTGTTTGTGTGGTTTTTTTTGGGCAGGATAACAGCAGAACAATCTGCAAACCAGGAGCAGGTTTCTCGGTGCAGGAGGTCAGGCCCAGGGAGGAAGGGAGAAGTGGAGGGCAGAGGCAGGGAAGCAAAGGGCACTGTCGCTTCCCCATTAGCGCCAGCACTTCTGACATTTGCTCTGTGGCGTAGCTGGGAGCAGCTGTGTGACTGCCCTGTGTCCTCTCCTCAGCAGTGAAGCTTTAACCCAGCTCTAAAAATATAAGGAACACATTTTGTCAAAATGAGGAAACTTCTCGTGTTGGAAGCATATGTGGAAACACAAGATGGTTTTCTGCACCAAAAAAAGCATTCATAGCACAACTTTCTGTGTGTGCTGATGCTCTGGGAGTGTGTGCTTCAGAAAAGAAAGCTTGGGGTTTAATTAACTTTTTTTTTTTTT
>VZRS01014431.1:86825-149039 GCA_013398055.1 Ifrita kowaldi
TTTTTTTTGCCAGCAAGGCTGGAAGTTTTGTCACTTCTGAAATGTTCACATTTATGAAACTGTCAAGTGGTGGCAGACACCACCCAGAAGAAATTGTTGATTACCCTAATGATTGCTCCAGAGTACAAGGTGGCACAATTTTGGAAGTGTCAAGAGCAGTGCTAGTTTTTAAGAGCTCCAACATTCTCATTGCAATGCATCACTCTCAGAACATGATCCTCTATTAGGTGCTTTTTCTCTGAAGATTGGAGAGGACCACCATCATGATCCTGAAATTTCCAGTTACTGGATAACATTATCCCACATTCTGGCTCCAGTTATATCAATTAGAATAATTTCACATTCCAGATTTGTCAGGTGGTCTTTTATAGCTATCATGTAGACACATCCATATTTTCCACTGGTTGCAGCACAGAGCATTATTAATTTATTAAGACTGGGCCAAGATGATGAGGTTTCTTGTCTGCCTTTGAGCCATTGACAGCTGCTCCTGGTTCCAGGACTTGGTTTTCTTGCTGTTCTCATTCACTTATATGAGGTTATAAGCTGTGGCCCTGAATTATGAGAAAATACCTAAAAATGAGCCATGGCCCAATCCAAAGGCTATCACACACCCTCCTAGTGGATCATTGTTCATACACTGTATAATGTGGGAGGAAGGTTTGTCACGACGCTGGCAGAGCTGAACTGTCGAGAGCTGACATCTCACTAAAAGACATCTCCATTAACTCGGGCCAGCAAGAGTCCCTGCCCTATTTAATTCAGGCTTCCTCGCTCTTTAAATGAGATATTTACTGGAAGACTGTACAGCAGTGCTTGCAGGATGCTGAGTGCAGGGAAACAGGGGAAGAGAGAAAATGGAAATGTGAAAGGAGGCAGAAAGGCTGCTGGTGGTGATCAGGGGGTGGTTAAGAGTAAAAAGCAAAATCCTTTTTATCATCTGTACTTTCCCCACAAATCTCTATAGACATGATATCAGAATGTGTCCAAAATAAATAGAAATTATCTAGTCGAGTAAATCCTGAGAGAAAGTAGGATTTAGAAAGTTAATATTGTGCATGTTAAAGATCTGACCTATTGCTTTTCCTGTGGTGAGCAAAAAAAGACTCAGGATGCTGATGATAAGGCTGAGAAATAAAGCTATAATTTCAGTAAGAGTGGAAACAATTTTGACCCTGATGGATTCTTTAAAATAAATCTCAGTGCTACCGGAACAGACCAGTAGGGATTGCTGGAGATGGGTGTTGGATTTCTTTGGGTGTTTCCAGATTTGTGCCCCATTCCTTCACTCCAAGAAACAGCCCTAAGAATGAGCAAGCAGAGCCTGGGTATTTCCCACCTGAATTTAAATATCTTGTTGAGGTACTTAGGGTCTGCTGGTTTTTCCAGCCTCCTATTGTAGTCAGTAGAGAGACCAGCCTTGGAAAATGCAACCCACCTGGGATAGTTTACTTTCCTTACTGACCAGAGAAAGGGTCTAGACTGCTGATGTCACTAAATCAGGTGTAATGAGTCTGGATAAAAGTGAGCAGCAACAGCCCAAAGCTTGGAACTTTTGCTAGGAAAATATTTTAAAAGTGTGTGAAAATTCATTACAAATTCTGCTTGTATTCTCAACTACTTCTATTAGTTTCCCAGGAATACTGCAGCAAATTATTTTAATGAGGGGGAAGTCATGGGAACATCTGGGGTTTTTACTGAAAGCAGGAGAATTCTATATGGCTTGAAAGAAAGACTGAATAATTTTCTAGGAGATAAAGCTTTGTTAAATGTACTCATACATCAAAGTATGGGGGGAAAGAACTGCCTGAAACCTCTGGCTTGTGCTGTTCAAGGACATGGAATGAGTGAACTATTATCTCTTCTGGATTGAAAGCCTATTAGCTAAAATCAAATTCTGAATTCTCACCTCCACATATAATAGTTAAGAAATCTAAAACTCTTCTAATCAATGAGCCAAAAAAAAAATCACTGTATCATCAACAGGGTCTAGTCAAAATAACATAGATTACAAATAATTGCCATGAAGTGTTGAAGAAATTTATTTTTTCACAAAGCATCTGCAGCAAGTGATTTGAACAGCGTCATAATCTGAGGACAATTTATGAAACAGATAAAGCAGAGAAATTCATTGATCACTTTATGTACTTTGCATTGTCAGAGATTGGCAAAAAGCTCCAAAAGCTCCTCCTCACAGCTCTGAACAGTGGCCAGTGAGGTTTTTGACCGCTCCTGACCAGACAGGGTTAACAGGAACTTTGCGACCGATGGCAGCCTGACCTTTCCTGAGGGACTGATTGCCTTGCACAGAGGAGGATGGCAAAACCTTGCCCCGTGGCTCTCCTGGGGCCGTGTTTGGGTCAGGCCTTGAGCAAGGGAAGGGCAACAGCTCTGTCCTGGCTGTGCAGTCAGCCCTGCTGTGCACCAGTGTACCCGGAACAACAACCCCCAAAAGAGGAATCAATTATCAGGCACTGTTCAAAAAACTCGTGTGCACCTCCCATGCCAGCAGCCCAGCCTTGTGTTCCATGTGTGGAAGGGCTTTTGAGGGGCAGTTTTCTGTTTGAGTATTCACGTTGATGACATTGCACAGCACAAGCCTACACGTTGCTCTTCAATTAATTTTCCATTTACATCCTCCTGTACCTGACACATTCTGTTTGCATTGGGAATTAATATTTGCAAGACTAATGGAACCATCTTGGGCATCAAGGAAGAGAAAAAAAAAGATGAAAAAGAGGGGAGAGAGACCCCAGGGGAGGTAGAAAAAGAGATAGAGAGTGTGTAGTCCTTGAAGAACTTCTTGCATTCTCAGTAAAAGCAAGTGTTGTGTTCAGCAGCCATTTCAATTAATTTATGTTGGGCTGGTGACTATACATGGCTTATCTATAGAATTAGATGATCCCTTCAGAGTTACTTAAAAAGAATAAAACACTCAGGCAAATTAAAAAAAATATATCATATTTTACTAAAAACCCATTAAAGCGTCACACCCTCTTCTTTCTGCAATTCCTCTGGCACTATGGCAGAGTATTTGAGCCAGATACTGCAACAAGAGACATCAGTTTTCAGCAGAGGACCCTGTCTTTATTGTACTCAGCTTTTGCACCATTCAGATCCAACTGATACTTATCGAGATTGTGACTGGGAGCCTAATTTTGCATATGCATCAACTGTTACTGTGCATGGTAGTGGCTAATTTTGGTCCCTGCCGTGTGCAACAGTTGCCTCAAATCAATGTGATTCTCCAAAGAAAATTGTTTGCCTGGGTACTAAATTCAAGGTGCTTTGGTTCTACCTCATCAGGTAAATAAAATGCACACAGGAATAAGCACCGAGGGCAGCAGGTGGACTGCATATATACAAATAAACCCATTTATCCTCTCAAAAAGTGAGAGTTTCATGTGCACTGCTCTTTCGCCATGGTGTGATCACAATCCATTCAGGGAAAGAAGGAGCTGGAATGGGACAAATCCATGCCAGAGAATAGCTTAGCAGTTGACTGTATAAACAGTTTTGTTCTAGTCCTGGGAATGCTTCCAGACACGTTTGAATTTACTAATTTAAATGTAGCCTTGGAGTTCCAATGCTTGCAATACCACTCCAACATTTCCCTTGTGAGCAAAGGGAGAGGTCACGTGGACAAGATCATAACCACGTCACTTTAATAAAACAGACAGTAGAAAGCAGGCAATTATAAAAAGCAAAACTTACTTAGCAGGATGGGAACTGGAACCCTTTTATAGAATTGGTTTACATTTTCTGCATAGCAATGCAGTGTGTTCTTACTGGAGAGGGTTGCAGTCTCTCCTACTTAGGAGAGGTAGTGAAAAGCACATGTTCAATCCCTGAAGTGTTACCTGAAATCATGTTGTTAGACTTTATTTTAACAAACAACATTCCTAGATGCATGACAAGTCAGAAAAAATTATTATTAATATCAGGAAGTAATTCAGAATAAAACAAGCCCTCTGGACCAATACATATTTGTAGGGTGGAGGCAAATGTTTAATCAACTGCAGAGGTAGAAGCAAGAGAGAAGGGTGAAAAGGAAGAAGACCCTTAATGTGAGAGAAATCAAGCAAGCCTGGAATTTGACTTAGGACCTGATTTTCACGACTCCCTCAATTTCAGCTTCTAATTTCCTAATTTTTCATACCTTTCTGATGCAGCAAATATTTGCATTTTCTGTGTCAGTCGGAAGAGTCCGAAGGAAAATTCCATCACTGGACATTGTGGTGTAGCTTTTCACAGGCATCTTCCATTTTTGCAGACAAGTCTAGATGCAAATATTTGTAGTCTATAGAAGTAGTTTGGCAACCTAATTTATAAGCATTAATGGATAATTGTTAGTAATTAAATGTTTGATTACCCAACTGGGCCCACAGATCACGTTGCTAGATTTCCATCTGCTAATAGCTGTGTGCACAGGGGATCCCAGGGCTGGAAATGGGACTGAAGGCTGGGGTTCACATGATGCAAAACTGAAAGTGCAAACATGAAGCTCTGTTGATCAGCTAGAAAACATGAAGCTTTATCTATCTATTCTGATTGTACTTCTCTGTGTTCAGGACTGCAGTGTAAATGTCTGCAGGTTTAACTATAATCCAATGTATTAGAGATCAATGAATTAGATTGGTGTGTAATTGGAATTCCCTCTCTGCTTTTGCAGGCTGCAGGTAGGCACAGGTCGCTTCTGCTCGTTAGTCCTACATAACCTTCCCACATTTAAATTTGCAGGTCATGAAAATAAGACCCCCTTTTGGATCTAGCTCCATTGCTCTGGTAGATGAACTTCTGCACCCATGGAAACTGATAGTTAGGAAGGAATAGTCCAGAAGTCAGGGAGGGTGCAAAGCCTTTCCAAGTGGGCAGCACCGCAGTGATGGTCACAAAGGAGTGCCCAGATTTCTGTCCAATGTCTGAATCTGAAACTCTCCTTAACTGATGATGGAATATCATTCATTTCTTTCACAGAGGCCATCGGTAGCATGACTACATATAAAAAACCTGATGGAGCTGGCGAGAATAAAAGATTTCTTGTTCCTAGTTCTCCTGTTGCCCTCAGCTCATAGGTTACTTTTGCCCATCCTGGGAGACCTGTACATTACATAAAGAGGCCAGAATTAAGTCAGCTTTGAATGGATTTAAAGCAGTGTTCTGTTTGCCTACAGACATGGACTTTATACAAAGATTTCCTGAGCAAGGATTTGGTCTTTCTCAAGGGTTTAAACAATTCTCTTGCACAGCCATGGATTCAGAGTGAACCATTTTTTAAAAACTTGTCTCACTTTGTGTGTATTTCCTTTGTGCCTCAGCTGTCTAGCTGAAATATAGAACCAGAGATATGGATAGCACACTCTAGTAGTGAGCAGCACCAATTAATATTTGCATTTAAGTGCCCTGGCTGCAGTGAGATACCATACCAAATAGACGGCTCCCTGTAGAGGCAGCAGATCTCTAATATCCCCATCCTAAAAAGGGTTCTTTTTAAATGGTGGGGAGGTTCTTGAAGTCTGAAGGAAAGCAAGATTCCCATCCCTGGCAGCATGGGAGCAGCACAGCCACTCTACATCAATAAGTAATCTGGCCATGAGAAGCAAAGGTTAATGACTAATCTGTTTACCTGAGCTTCATTAATCAAAGATTTACTAGAAGTCAGAATCCTATTGCTGCTCAGGCACAGACAGCTTTGCTTCCAGGTTAAAAAAGACAACTATGCAAACGGCACGGAGCATGTAATTCAACAGAGAGCAATTTTCCCAGTGTGTGGATGACAAAGGAGAGCATCAAAGAGAAAAGGCTCTAATCAGAAGGGATTATATCTGGGCTGCGTGGAGCAGAGGGAAAGCCTCAATCTGCAGTGATGTGAAGAAGAGTTCGACTATGCCTAGCAGCAATATCATCAACCTTCTGAAATGATTGCGGGGTATTTTGATGTCGTGAAATATTATCCTGTTCTCCATGACAACTGGCACCTCAATAATAGCACCTGTAAGGATTTAAAAGTTGCCAGAAGACTTCCAAAAACATTGGGCTAAACATCCAGCACAGGGATCTGGGAAAAGCGGTTTAGATCACAGGGACAGAACCACTGGAGAATTGCTCTGCCTGCCCTTTCTTAGGAACTGGTGTGAGGCCTGCTGTAAAATCCATCTAATCTGAGATCTTTATGTCTGTTGTGATAGTTAATGTCCACATTATGGGTCTAATTGCCCTCAGGTTAAAGGCACTAAAGGAAAAATGAATAGCGACTCAGGCTGTTGGTGTTGACTATTCTTTGTGCAACTTTAATCCAATAGTTTTCTTTCTCCCCAGAACTCCCAGAGGGATGGTCCAGTTTTTCCAGGGAAAGCATTGGAGGCAGAAAACTTTCTGATGGGCCTGGTTCTCCAATTCAATGCGTTGTGATGACAGAGCCACTCGTGTTTCTGTTTCAGGGGCTGAAAATGTGGACTTGAACAGAGCAAACCAGAATAAAAAAAGTATTTTTTTCCTATGCAAAGTTAATTCTTTGAATTCAAAAAGCCTTTTTACATAGGACTGTCTCTGTGCCAGCTGATGTGAAATCAATTATATGTAAACCTAGACAAGGGTAAAAAAATAAATAAGAAAAATATATTCTGAACTAGGGAGTCCAAGGCCCTGTGGAGGCCTGAGGTCCCTTATCTTGGTCCTTTGTTAGATCTCATGATTCCACTGCTGTTTGCAGCAGGTAGAGAACTACATGGGGCAGGGAGAAATTCAATGATTTGTCAGCCTCAGGCTGTGTGGTTACTGTTCTGGTCATGGCAGAGGCCACGCTGCAGTGCCACACTGGGACCCCTGGACACAGCAGGGCGTGGGTGACACAGGACTGTCGTGATGCAAAGATACAGAGGGGCTGTGAGGATTGAAAATGGAGACAGAGGAATCAAAGACAAGACTTATCCCAGGCTGTCGCTGCAAAGCCATCTACTCACTGGAACACATTTTTTAATGCCATGAGTTGTGAGCTAATTAATTCAGGGCCAGATTATGGTTTCCTTTTCATCACCTTACTTCCTCCATTCAAATATGAGGCTCAGAAACTCCTTTGGTCTGTGTCTGCTGCCCGTCTGCCTCACCCAGATGTCTGGAGGCTCAGGCAGAGATGAGCTGGGAGATGTCCCAACTTCAGCCGGGACCTGCACCGGCAGATTGGTATGGAAAGAGGAAGTGCATATATGCTACATTTAACAATTTTAAAAGTACCTAAAAGATTTCCTAAGGTTCTGAACTTCCTCTTCTCCACCACACACCAGCCCACAGACCCATGAATGGCTGCTCTTATCAAGTGCAGCACCTCATTCTCTTAAGTGATTTTCAACCACCAGCACCGATGCCTCTTATCACACAAACCCGAGGGAAAATGTTGGTTTGCAGAGCAGGACGTGGGCCGGGTGCTCTGGCTGCTTTATCTGTGCACCAGGCATGGATGTCATCATCAGCGTGTGGCAAACCTGGCACCATCGTTTGGCGTCCCTCAAGTTCAGCAGGAGTGATGCGACCTGACAAGGAAGATTCTGTTTTTAATAAAACATATTTTGGCTATAGGCAATGCTGCTCTTTCCCTGGAGAGAGTTATCAGTTCCATGTGAAGCTGCTTTTTGCATGCATGGAAGAGAAGCTACAGAACTGCACAGACTGGGAGCTCCCTGAAAAGTGGGAAGAGATGTCTGTGTAACCACAGATACACCTTTACTACAGAACTGATTTTTAAAGACATAACTTCTCACTTTAACACTGAAACATTTTGCATAATTTTAATTCTCTTCCTCTGTCTCCTTAAATATTTAATTTATAGCCCAAAGAACGCAGGCAACTATTCCTCTCAAAAGCAGACAAATAAAAGTAGGGAAATATAATTAGATGAGCAATTGGAATTCATTTGGAATGATTGAATTGAAATGAGTAAGACCAACACTTGGGTTATTTTACTGGGGAATGTGTCCTTTAGGCTGCTAATGGAGTACAACCAAATAAAGAAACCACATTTTTCTTTGTAAGAAAAAAAGATGGTAGGGTCTCCTGTGCAAGGATCAGGGCTCTTTTTTATGAAGATAGAGTGGGAACTGCAGAAGGGATGGACTTAGAGAAATCTTTGGAGGTGGCTGGCTGAGATTCTGTTGTATCGATCATTTAACACCACTAGGCCTTAATTGCATGGTTAATGACGTGCTACAGAATTACATTCTTCACAGAAGTTTCTTTTTTCTTTGTGATTTAAATCAAATGCATATATAAAAATACATATATATCTATCTTCTTCCTCAGAGACAACTACACTATCTCTGGCAATAGGAATTAATGAAAGATGCTGCAATCCTTGAAATCAATGTAGTTACATTGATTTATACTGGTGTAGGAACTGACCTTTGAGTTCAAAACAAATCTAATGATGTTAGAAGGAAAAAAACCCCTAATAAATATACATAAGACAAAATTATCAGAAGTGTCTCAGTGAATTAGCACAAAATCAGGCTCCAGATTACTTTTCTTTACTACAAAATTTTGAAAAGAAGTGCCTGTTCTCCATCAGGTGAGAAAAACCAGAGGGTACAAAAAACCCCAGCAGCTGGGGCACCTGTGTAAGGAAGAAATGAGAGAATCCTGCAGCCTGTGGCCAGGGCAGCGTGGAGCCAGCCTCTCTGTATTCCCGTGCCATTCCCAGCAGTTATTTGTACAGAATGGCAGCTCTCCGAGGGGCAGGGCTGCACCAGCCTGCCGGCAGCCCGGTGGGGAAGGTGCTCAGTGCGGGTATTCAGGAGCAGCAGGCTCCCGGGCGCTGATTGCCGGCCGCATTCAGGGCATTGCTGGCGGCTCTCCAGGCTCATAGGGAATTCGGAGCAGGAGAGCAGCGTCTCGTTCCATGTTGTTCCTTGCCTGGATGCAATCAGTGGCATTATACCTGAAAAGTGACTGGTGAGCATCTGCTAAAGAAGCTGGGAAATGATACTCCCATGGTGTTGTGAAGTTTTCTTAAAGTCTCTACTGAGGGTTTTTTTTTTCTTAAAGGGCTTTTTTTTGTTTTTTTCATTGCTGCTTACAATGAACTTTCTTTCTGTAAAAGTGCCCAGGAATAGGACTTGGTACCAGGTTTTGTAGCTGTTGAGGGCCTGGCTGTGGGTGTTCACTCTCCCACCATTACCCATGTATTCACATCATTCTAGCGCGTGTAATTCTCATCCCAGAAATGAGAATTACCTACAGGCAAATCAACTTGATTGTTACCAAATTTTCACTTTATATACATATATATTAAAAGGACTTCCAATAGCTACTTCTCCATTCCATGATATTAAGGGAAGTAGCCAAAGAATCAGCCGAGAATGCACTGATAAATGCAATTACTACTAGATTGATGTTTTTAAATGTTCTGTTGTTGACAAAAAGCCCTCAGAAACCTGAAATGTTAATCTCTTTTTCTTTTGCAAATTGAGTACTGCCTGCTGTGTACATTCTTTTATTACTGTAGGGCTGCTCATAAGCTCCAGGCTGTTGGCATTTATTTATTAAAAAAGAAAAATTATCAAGAAACAGCACTGAAATATTTTTTTCAGTTGGTTTCCAAAACAAAAATAATTGGCAGACACAGGAAAAAAAAAAACCCAACAACCCAAAATTTTGGCCAAAAGAGTGTTGACAGACAAGAACAGAAGGAGCAGTGTTGGTACCCCCAGGGACGAAGAGTCAACAAAACAAAGCTGACTTTCACAAGTAGTTGTCTAGACAATCAAGAGGCTTTTTACAGATTGATGCTTAGGTTTAATAAAGAGGCCAAACTGCTTGAGTTTGCACGAAGCTGTAAGAAATCAAAAGCAAAATTCCACAGAGTGGTGCAAGTGCAGTATAATATAATTGCAGGGGCTTCAGAAAAAAATCTTTATGAAAATGGGCAGCTTTCCTGGCCAAAAGACACCTTCTGGTGCCATTTATCAGCAGCTGCTTTAGGAACCTGAGGTATGCTGCAGTGATCACTCATAGGAAGCTCTGCTGTCATTAATGACCAGATTTTTTCCACTTGTTTATTTTGCTCCTTCGAAAACAAGAAGCTGCTCCAGAATTCATTTTCTAATGCTGAAGAACATGACTCTGTATAGGTGCATTAACATGAGCATCCAGGATTCCTTTTGTAAATATATCTGAGCAGCACCTAGAGTGGAAGTTTCCCCCAGACAGCTTCACCATGGACTTGGAGTGAGGAAATATCTCTGAGGGAAAAGTGAACTAAAATTAAAGCTGCAACCACCACTACACCATTACACACCAAGAACTTCAGTTCTTTAACAACAAAAGGAGGAGTAGATCATCAACAGGCATTTACCCATCCTGAGATTTAGGAGTGTTTCGCCTGAATTCTGCTTCTGAATTCTTCTTCTTTTCCACTTCTTCTTCCTCCAAATTCTGCTTTTTTTCCTCTTTTTGGGGAAAGCAGTTTTTTTTTGAGGGACTGTGCTTGACTAGTGTGCCTCTTGAATTTCCTTTGTTATAGTAGTCCTTTATATAGAAAAATCTTTTCATTTGTGTGCCAAAAGAAGCAGAAAATATTGTCTGCATCATCTGGGTAACTGAGCTCCAGTTTTCCAATTCCACCTGCATTTCACAGATAGAAACTACCCAAATATGACACAGGATTTGAATGCTGTCTAATGGAATATGCAGCATGGAGGAAGAGGAAAGATTGCACTTGGTTAGTATTTATATGGTTTTTAGCATTCTTGGAAGAGACATGCAATTACTGTGCTTTTTCTTCGAGCCCACAGACCAGGTTTTTTTGCAGTAATGCAGTCCATGCTGGAGTCATAACACTGCCAAGGTTTCACTATAACTTACAGGAAGTGCACTGGGACATCCATATTTTTACAAATCCTTCAAACAAATCACAGACAAGGCAAATATGAAGAAGAGCTCCAAAAGCACGTCCCTACATCCATAAACTTCCACTTGGGCAGGAGCAGATATGGGCATGGTTTCAAGGGAGTGTACTTCATGCCTTGTGCACTTTAGAGACATGTTTCATTTTGTTTATTTACTTCAGTAACTCCTCTGTGTCCCTGAGGTTTTGAAATCTAAGGCCAAGTTCAGCAGCTACAATGGGAGTTGTTGTGGTCCTTGTAGGCAGGAGGTGGAAGGAGTAAATTTAATTCCCTGTTGACACCAATAGGACTTGGGAACAACCAACCAGACTGCCAGCCTTGTGATGTACGTTGGGAACCAACCAGGAGGACTCTCCCCAAAAATGGAAGCATAGAAGATTCCTAAAACCAGATGCTTTTACTCTTTTTTTGCTCTCACTGTAAACATTGGGTGCAAGGTTTGCTGCCAGCCTGCAATAAACCCCTCCCAGGTCTGCTGGGCTGACAGCTTCTGTGTGTGGACTCTGAGGTTCTGGTTCTACTGCAAAGAGAGTAACACTGAAATGAGCACAGAACATGTTAAAGTACCAGAGGAACTGTGATTTTTGGCTTGAATAAGTCTCCCAATAATTTGAATATTTGTTCTAATCTGATTTTTGCTGTTCCAAATTATCCTTTTCCCTTGTTCTCCCCATGGTTTCATAACTTGGCAAGTCCTATTTACTGATCAGCCTTTGTCTCTTTCTAAAAAGGAAGGCCAGGGACTTTCTGTCATCTTTTAGGTCAGCTGGCTTTCTCACTATAAGCACAGCCTGAAAGAATGGGATAAAATTTGCACATTCAGCCCCATGAGTGCATTTCCACAGAGCTGGCTGTCTTCAGGAACAAAGAAAAAACCTGTGTCCAACCGTGTGCAGAATCAGGACTCTGGTTCCCAAATGTTACTCGGTAGCTGACAACCTCTGGCAAGCAAAATATACCCTTTTTATATTATGCTGAACCTTTAAAAAGTGGTAATAAATAGATGGTAGCTTAGAGGTGCGATTTATTTGTTTTACGAATCACAGAAGAGTCCATAACTCATGAAAGATTAAGGCTGAAGCAAGTTGTATGACTCTTGCATTACAAGTGGAGATTAATGTCTTTTTTCATGAAGCCTCATCATTAACAGGTCTGCATTAGAGTAGTTTAATGTTAGTGACAGAAAGAATCGACTTTTAACATTTTTTAAATATTCTGCCATTTGGTTGGTCTTTGCCAGGGGGATTTCTCCCAGACCTGAGAGATTTTGAAAGGAATAAATCTTTTCTCAGCATGGGCTTTCTTAGTACACCTGCACCCCACACGATTATTATGAAGAGCCACAAGATCAGCAGGATAATACAGATGCGTTTTGCCCTGCATAAAGACTGCTTCAAGGCTTTTGGGACTTTTAGTCGTGCTGAGTCACCCTGAGACGACTGTCCTTCATTAGAGTACCTCAATTTACAGCTCATCTACCATGACAAAAGTGGCTTCTGTTACAAATTCGCTGCAAAAGGCTGGAATAGCTCTCCCCATCCACTGTGACTGCTTCTGCTTCTATCAGACCAGAGCAGTGATGTTTTATGGTTTTCAGGGCTTCTCCCTTTCCAGGGACATATTTAGTTAAATATCATCTTACACGGGAATCATCATATTTATTTTTGAACCACAGATTATATCTGCAAGCGACTTTGTCTTTCATTGTAGTGTGTCATATCACAACACTACAGTATTGAATACAATTAATTTACTAAAATCTATTAAAACACTCCCATTTTAGAAATCCATTACAACTTTCCTTGTTGTTATTACCATATCCAGGAATGCCAATGCGACAGGAGAATTAACTTGATGAACAGTCCTGCGAAATGTGCCGCTACAAGCTGTTTCTAAAACATCTTTCAAGGCATCTCCATCAGCTCATGATTCTCTTTGGTTTTCTTTCGTTTCTAGAACTATTTGCTAGCCCTTAGTTGTGGTAAGCAATTATTTGTGCTTTCAAACAAACTCCATGAAAAACGTTTTTCAAGTGGAGATCAAAGAGCGAAGGCAAACATAAAAGCAGTCTTATAAAAACTGTGTATTAAAAAATCCAAGCACCATCCATATGCCAATTACATCCAAACCTCACGGCCCCTTCTCTATGAGGCTTCTTAAAGGTGATAGAAATGTCAGATGAAACAAAAAGGGGCACATTATGGAGAGGGAAATTATGGAGATGAGAGGTGGCTCTCAGGAGTCATCTACTGAGGAGTTCTGGTTGGGAAGGGCAGCTCAGAGAGCAATGCTTGCAGCACTAACTGTGGTCTCCAATTACTACAGTCTGAGGGCTGTAATAATTTCTAACAGTTGCAGGTGTCATTAAACAGGATTTTCACAAGCCCAGGGGTTAAAATGATGCCCTAAACCTATGAAAGCATGCAAACTCTTCAGTCCTTAGAAAGGATTTACTCTTAAGAGCTGCGGGCTGGTTTTACACTCTGAGATCACACAGTTGTAAAATTCAAACCTAAAATGAACTTATGTCCTATTCTGCTGTGACTTCCCTTAACACCCCTGCACCCAGGATGTTCATTGTTTTGACCTCTGCCAGTGCTGGGATGGTGAGGCACAACGATTTCCTTGTAGGGCATGATGTTACTGAGCACTGGAGATCCCAAGCACTCCAGCACCTGGAGCAATCACGACAGTGCTCAGTGGACTTAAGCAAACAGCATAAAGGCTCCAAGAAGTGCAATTATTTGAGATAATTAAACTTCTTGCACTTGCTGACTAAAGTCAGCCCAGATTGCGCTGCCATCTCCATGCAACCATAGCAACTTCTTCCTTCCATTGTGTCCCAGATTAATGCGAACACCTGGAATCAAAAACCTGAGGCTTGTGAGGAAGGTGCATAAAACTTTATTGATCCTTGGCGGATGGCAGGGATCCAGTCACATGGCAGTGATTCACTTTCCAAAGCCCTGCCTCAGCAAGGAGCACTGGTGGGCTCTCCAGAGACCCCTCTCTTCTTTGACTGCTTCTAAGTCCCAGTCAGGAATATTTTAAGGAGACGATTACGGGAAATTACAAATTCTTTCAAGAATTTGAGCCTTCAATACTCAGATTTTAGCATATTAATATTTTTAAGGATGGTTCACAACTGAATATGGTATTGCCTTTCTTATTGTTTCTACTGGGCTCATTTCAGCACTTTCAAACCCCTACATGCCAACAGGGTTCAATGGCAGCAGCCTGTGGGCAATTAGGGTTAAAATTTAGTCTTGGTCATATGTGACCGCTCCTGTAAATGTGGTGAAACACAGTTGGAGCACACATTCCCCAGAGAGCCAGTAGGCAATGCTTTAAGGAAGCCATGGAAAGATAAATGGATGCAGAGAGGCTCTGGAATTTTGCTTGAAATAATTTTTGCTTTGCTTTTAATGATCAAAACCATTCCTCCCACTGAACCACATTAAAAAATAGCATTTGTGTCTGTGCCAAAGGTGGAGCATAGTGTAGACCCACTGAAATGAAAGACAAGTGAAAAATTAATGAGAAACTGGAAACCAGCAGCTCCCACCCTGTGAGCAGTAGTCTTTTATATCCTTCTTCCACAGTGAGCATCTCAATGGGGCAAAAAATCACAGTAGCTCCTTTGACTTCAAAGGAGATGCACCGGTTGGGAAGGAGGGAAAACAATCCAGAGGGAACTGTACCAAGTCCACACAACTTAGGAAGAGAAGAGAGCCCCTAGCAGGGCCAATCAACACTCAGGAGAGTGGGGAATATTTTTGTTATAAAGAGTTTTGTGTAAAGAGGAAAAGCACCTAGAGGTGATCCAGCTTTGACTGAGGATCTCATTGGGACAAAGCAGATGTAGCCTGGAACTTCAGCTCTAATTTCTCCAATTAAGGAGGCACAGACAGGTACAACAAATAAGCCTGAAGGTCACAAACAGGCTTTTTTGACAAACCTTTCACTCTCCAATATCTACTGTAGAAGAAATTAGCAGTCTGAGATTGTCCTGTACTCATGTCAAGAGGCATCACTGTTTTGGATTATGTCCTGGAAGGGTCTTTTATCCCTGCACTAACTCCAAAGAGCCCACTAACTAATTTTTTTATCTAACTATGCAATGTTTAAAATAACAGTTTCTCAAGCTCTTTTGGGAAACAAATGAAATAAATGGAAACTTTGTCTTTCCTCATCCGTTTAGCCATCACGCAACCAAGTTTGCCCAAAAAATGAGAATTTATGAGGAGATCCCTAAAATCCCTTACAAATCATTAAAAGTATTCATGTGTGCTATTCTGTTGTTATTTATGAGCCAAAGGAGCTGTCATGCATGTACTATGCTACCAGAAATCCAGGGAGTTCTCCTGTTCTATTGTCTTTCCCTGTATATTCATATAATAACATTTGTCTTCCATAGCATGTTTAGTAAATTCACACTATCATTTTGAAATGATGCCTCTGTGATCTGGGGAGTTCATTATCACCTGCTAGCTGGAAGTGGTCCCTCTCCAAGCCCACCATTTCCTAGGAACTGATATAGAGTGCTTTAATTGCTTATCATTAAATGCTGTACCTACGCTGAATATTCTCTGTGAAGTCTGTGGGGCCGTAATTTTCTCCCCTGTAATTAACTGAGTTTACATGGCAGCATGGGCAGGGTATCTTTTGGAAGGCAGGGGGGCTAAAAGCAGCTACACCAGGTGAGAGCCCTATTTGAGCTGATTCCTGAGTCCTGGGTGTGTGAGTGCTACAATGACAAACTTTAGCATCATCACATCCCTTGCAGCCCTGGCAGAGGGAACTTTTGCTCAGGTCAGATGCTCCTTAGCCCAGAGATGCTCCTTAGCCCAGAGGAGCTCCTCAGCCCCCTCTAACCTTGTTTTAACCCCATCAGACTGCAGCAGGGATGCTTCCCTGCCATCCCTCGCCCTGTTTTCAAACAGTGTTAGTTAGCAGAACCTCTGAAATTCACCCTGTTTTACAGACAAAGAGACGAAGTAGGAGGTGAGGTTCAGGAGGCTCACCAGTGAGTGTGTCAGTGTCGAAAAGGGAGCAGCAGAATGTGCTGTGTGGATCCCCCACCAGCACCGTGGCTGTGCCACTGCCTGCAGCTCTGCGCTGCTCTCCTGTCTGAGCCACACAAACTCCTCCTGTGGCAGCCCCTGCTGCACTGAGCACCTGTAGCCTCACTCTCCTCTACCGATTTTAAAGTGCCTGTGGGACCAGCAGCACCCCTGGAAGCTCTACCCTCCTGCAGAAATTGAGCAATGAGTCCAAAAGTTATTGGGGAGGGGAGGAGGATGTAGACACAGACGCACAGACAGTCCGATTGCATAAGCCTCGTTCCCATGAGAAACCAGGCTGAAAAACAAACTGTCCTAACATGGGTTCTCATAACTCTGCCTGGTAAGTAGGTCATGCCAGGTCCCAAACTCACGTAACTTTGCCTTTATCTCCAATGGGCTCTCCTCCAGGAGGCAATCCTGGGTTTGGCAGGTTTGACCTTTCATTTTTCATATCACTGAGGCATCCTTCAGGGAAAAAAAAAAAAACAAACAGGTTGATACAATGCAAAGTCAAAACCCACCATGGTCTTGTACCACAGCAAGATTTGTGCTGTGGGACAGAATTATGAAGAACAAACCAGCAGGGAACAGCTCTGACACTGACCCTACTTGTGCACCAGCTCCCACTGTTGTAGGGGATCATGGGGTCTGAAATAATATCCTAAGATTGCTAATGGGTCTGTTCTTCCCTTGAAGCAGGAGAAGCTTTCCCATTAACATGAATGGGAGTTATGTGTCTGCCCCAAAAATATAATGGACCTTAGGCCTGGTCCTTTTATTTCCAAAGAAATAAACTCTTTGCTTTCCTGCTGCAGGGAGACACATTTGAAATAATCTGTCAAGAAAATATATTAATAACAGTAGTCCTTCAGTTTAATTCTGAGGCCTCACACTCTTCTCTCAGCATTTATCTCCAAGCTCATGATCAGATCTAAGTTTCAGCTACACTTTTTTTGAGAATCCCAGCAGACAAAACCAGTCTGTTTTTTCAAACATTGCAAACCCGTGGCAATGGTCACCTTCAGCACAGACCAGGTTCAGCAGGGCAGGTCTCCAGTAAGAGCTGCTGACAAGGGAGCCCTGAGACCTCAGAGCTGTGACCCTTTTGCTTATGGAAGGAAACTTCATTTTACATCTCTTTTGTGCCACATCAGCTCAGTGTGAGAGAGGGGCTGCCCAGCTGCCTCCCCACCCACCACAGCACAGCTGGAAAGGAGCTGGAGGCATCATTGTAAGGAATTTTGCACACTAGTATGTGGAATAGGAAAGATTTCTGCACTGGATCAAGATGCTTTTGAAACCCTTCCCCACAGTTAGGTGGAGATTGCAGTGCTAAAGGCCATGTCCTGTGCACAGGCCAATATGAGAATGGGAAGTGAGCACTGTGTAGTGTTGTTGGACTTAGACAATTGTATTGTTTTGTAGCACACAGAGGAATACCCTTTCTCTTTCTCTTTCTTTTCTTTGAGACAAACAAAAACAAAACCAGAAACTTCTCCAACTTCTGTAGTTTATAAATTTGCTTTCTTTGTGGGAACTCTTAACTAAATATATCCCTTGTAAAACTCCATGTATACAAAAGGAAACCTCAAGTTACTTTCCATCAGACACTCAGTGCACAGAAAGCCCCGTAGTGCCAGATCTATTTCCACTGGCTATTTCTACTGGAAATGTTCAAGGCCAGGTTGGATGGGGCTCTGAGCAACCTGGTCTAGCAAAAGATGTCCCTGCCCAAGGCAGGGGTTGGAACTGGGTGATCTTTAAGGTCCCTGCCAACATAAACTGTCCCACATTTCTATGATTCTTTGGTCAAGTGTGTGCAAAGGTTCTCCCTGAGCTGTCCTGTAACACTGATCTTTGTCTCTGTGTGTTTATAAATTTCAAAGAAGTTGACCATTGAAGTCATCAGGGTTTGGCCAATGGGCTGTTTATTATTATGAATATTTTTTACTCTCTAGGCATGGTGATTATGAAAGTTTGTCCTATAAATGTCTGCTCCTCACCCAGTCTGCTGTGTTCACTTCTTACGTTTGCTTTCCAAAATGTTCCAGTCGCAGGCCAAGCTTCACCCAGCATAGCTGTCTGAAAATGAAATCTGAAGATTTCTGTTTATAAATTGGCCTTGCATCTCAAATTAAAGGGCAAATGGCTTTACAGCTCTGCCCCTTGCAAACCAGTCTGTGAGCACAAACCTTACAGGAGCCAAGCACCCCTGCAAAAAGGGACCAACATAACCACAATAAAAAAAAGCATATTCCTTTTAGCAGCTATTAAATAAAGCAAAATGCATGCACTGTTGTGCTCACTTTTGGTTTCCATACCAAGTTGCTTCAGTCACACGTAGGGATTTCACAGGTGATATTACCTGTCTTGCATGCAGCAATACAAATGGATTCAAAGTACTTTGCTGGAAAAAAAAAGAGAAAGAACTCAGCTGAGCAGAAAAATAAACACTGCTCTGAAAAAAAAAAAATCCATCTACAATTAGAGATAAATTACAAAGGAATTAAAAAAATATATGTCCCAAGGTGCATTTAGGAAAAAATTAGATTTTTAACATTTTACCTGATCATGGAAATAACAAGTGTTCCTTCAACTGATTCATTCTCCACAAAACTGTTCCTTTTTCTGTCACCTAAAAATATCTGTCTCCTTTTTGAAGAACTGATGAAGAACCTGGCTCCTTTTTCCTCTCCCAACATGCCCCAGCTTGAAATCATCAGAGCTGTGATGCTGAGCTTCCCTGCTCAGCCAGAGTGTGAACAGCAAGGATAGGATTTCTCCCATGTAGTTTTAACCACTGAAAAAGTGGGTTTCAAGTGTAAACCACGTCTCTAGGCAGTTTTAACCTGCAGTATAGAGAGAAAAACCTTTTGGAGGTGCCCCTGACTATTGACGTATAATTTAGACTAAACACCTGTAAGTAGGTGAGATGGATCCCACCCACAGAGCTTTCTTCTTCCTCGAGGCCAATTAGATATAAATGCTGCTTCACCATGATCTAATTTCAAGACTTTGAAACAAGGCTTTCAGTCAAAAATGCAAATTCTGTGAAAACCAGACCTTTTTGTGGGAAAGGGCTGGTTTCTGATTCCTGTCTTTAAAAGATATTTAGGAGAAAACAATAGGTGTGGTTTCTATATTTTCAAAAAGCAAAATTTCCATTTCTGTTTGAAACTAGCCTTGTGTTTGAAATTCACATTAATTTATAGTCATTTAAAATAAAATAAAAAAAGGAACCATTTCACTGGCCCAGCCTTTCCCCTTATATTTAAATCACAGATCTGCAAAGAAATTTCATTTTTTTCCCTTTCATCCTGATTTAGATGAGGAAAAAATCTCAACCAAAACTTCAAACATCTATTCGGGAAACAAAAGCTATTTCCAATGCTGCTTTAATGCTTCATCTACAGCTGAATCACCCTGTATAAAAGGGCTGAGTTGATGTCAGTCAGGTTGAGGGAATCCTGCTGCTACTGTTTTCCGCTCCTCTTTAGCTGTTGGGTGCCCAGCCCCAGCACTGGTTTTGCGCATCCAGCTGAGCTGTGGGACAAATGCATCGGCCACGACACTGTGAGAGACGCTGGGTACAAACCTGAGTGAGCTTTGCTCATGCTCTGAGCCCGAAGGACTTGGCCCAAGTCCCACTTGAGCCAAAGGACTTGACCCAGGTCCCACCTGGGAGCCAAGCAAGCAGGTCAGCAGGGTGCAGAGCTCCAGCTCGAAGGCCAATGAACCCTCTAACAGACCCAGGGGAAGGTTTGTTTGTCCTGTGGGTGAATTCATGGTGGGCATGTGCTGGAGATTGGCAAAGCAGCCTCCGGTTTCACCTGGTCAGAGCAGAGCTGTCCTGCTCCTCACAGACACGGTTTCCACACACAATGTCCTGTAGTGCCCTGGGAGCCGTTGCCACCCCTTGGGGCAGCCACATGGACGCGACTGCTGAAAGAGAGCTGACATCTCAGCATGGAACTGAGCTGTCCGGCAGATGCTTTTAACATCAGAAAGAGGAAACAGTTCAGGAAAAAAGATGCAGACCTGGCAAGTTCTTCTTTGTGGGGGAGAAAAGAAGAAGAAGAAGGAGAAATGGTGAAGAGTTTTGTCTTTTCTTCAGATGGAGAGAGGAGAGAGGTGGTGCAGGGCTAGGAGCGCTGGCTGGTGCCTGAGGACTGTGCTGCTGATGCCGCAGGGTGTAATTAACAGGGATAAATGCCCCATTCCTGGCACTGAGTGCAGGGCTGTGTTCCCAGTGACAGCCCTTTCCTTGTCCGAAGGCTGCGGGATGTGTTTTGCAGTGCTGTGCAGAGCAGCAGGGGGAATTACACCGGCTCCATGTGATACTCTAGAGCACGGAGAAGTGATGCTGACAACAGCTGGGGGGTTCAGTGCTCTTTCAGATAGTCCCCAGCTCCTGCATCTACCCAGAAAACCTCAGCCTTCATTTATCTCAGTAACTGGAATTGTAGGGTGTTTTTGCTACAGAGAGGAACCTCATAATAGTCATTGTGTGGATTCCAAAAACAATAAGCAAATGCAGGGAAGCCTTTTTATTTAATTACTTATTTTAACTGGGGAAAAAATACATTTGTTTAAACCAGTCTCAGTATCTTTTGATATTTGAAAGGCTGGGGCTGATAGTGTTTTCACTGGAGTAAGTAAAAGACACACAGATCATCCCTAGAACAGCAGACCTTGTTCTCATTTCTCCAGTGGGCCAAGCATGTGTGTAGCCAAGAGTAAAAGCAGACCCCCCCTCTGAGAGAGGAATGGGATATTGAAAACAGCAGGAAAATTCTTAATTGTTTGGCCAGTATCTTTGAGACAAGCACTGTTCACCCAACAAAGCCACCCCAGCTGCCATCTTGGATTTTCCTTCTGAGTTTAAGCAGTGTCATTACAGGCCTCCTAATGAAAGCCAGACCAAAAGCCCTGGGGGAAGGCTGTCACAGCTGAGGGAGCAGCAGAGAAAGAGGCTGCCCCAGCCCAGCCAAGCCCTTGGATGCTCAAACCTTTTTCTTCTAAAGGCAAACATTTCACTGTGAACTGTTATGAGCTTCCAAGTTTGTGGGATCAGCCTATGGGCTTGGGTCTTGTTGCTTCTAAGGGAGGTAAACACATTATGTGGTGATCTGGGAGTTACACACAGCCTCTGGTATGTCTTTTACAAGGGTACAGCTCATACATTGAATCCACTTTACCTCCATCCCTCTCTTCTTCCCTGCCTCCTGTGCATTTGCTTGAGGTGTGAGAACACTCGTGTGTGCACGCACAAAAACCCAAGGCATGTGGACGAATAACCCGCTGGACTAAATGTTTGAATACCGTTTGCAAAGAGAAAGAGCCCCTCCCTCTTGGCTGAAATCAGAAAGAAACCGGAACTCTGAAATACGGCTGCAGAGGCCCTGGTACAATCCCAGGAGTCCTTCAGCCTCCCCAAGATGCTCTGACTGCTGGTTGGCTTCCAGGTGTGGAGTCTCTATGAGCTCTACTTTTATCTTCTGACCTCCTGATTCCCTTTTACTTCTTGCTTACACCAAAGGTGAGAGCTTTACCTTTCCACTCCATGAAGTCCACCCCCGGAAACTCCCTTCTCCATCTGTGACAAGCAGGAAGGGACATATTTGAGGATGATTTGGTGAGGTTCTTCATGGCTTTAAGGGAACTTTCCCCCTCAGATGTCTAAACCACACATTGTCTCTCCTCTAGAAGAACGGGGGGAAGGCAGGTGGTTAAGAATTTTGTGTACATATATATTGTAGGCAATCTGGGTTAAAAACATTTGACCCAGCCTAGGCCAATATACTTCAGTGTGGCTGAAGTCAGAACAAAGCCCGTTTTTTCGATTCATAGGCTCTACGTGCAGGGGAATGGCACAAGACAGACTGTCCCTTTCCTCCCCTCGGCTCACGTCAAATGTGTGGAAGATTTGCACACGAGAAAAAAGGTCGCCTTGAAATTATATGAATCATTCTGAGGGACTTTGCCCTACCTTGCCTTTTCCAAGTAATCTCTAATTCCTCTTCAAGGTATCACGTGAAAGAAAACCACAACAGACTGTGCCATCGCTTGCTCAAGTAGCTTATTTTTATCCAGCAGTGAATATCTTCACTTCCCTCTTTTCCATAGATCGATGGCTCTCTCAGAATCTCTTTCTACACCAGAACTCACTCCAGATTTAACCATATCTGCACTGATGGCTTCTTCAAGAATCAGATAAATTATTTGATCTCATTTTTCTCAAATGGTGACGTTTTCATCAAGAGATCATGGAAAAAGTTGAGTGGCAAAAAACAAAAAGTACTTTTACCTCAGAAAGTCTCTGTTGGCATCACAATTGCTCTCACGCCTCTGTTTCCAAAATTAAGTTGTCCTGTACTGTAATGTTTGTACTGAGAAAAATCAGTCAGTTTACACTCAGCTTTTTTTCCATTCCATCTTCATACAAATTTATTTGCTTAGAATTTTAGCTGGTAAGGGCTGCATGAAAATTGGTGAAGGTACCAGTAACTGACCTCTTTTCTTCTTAGAAACAATAAAGTACCTATAGTTCCTCCTCTTCCTTCATGTAAGCAAAAAGCCAAAATGGTTGATTATATTGTAAAGATATAAAATGTTGCCAAATAAAAAATCAGACACAGGAAGAAATGCCAGTGAAAATTGTGTGTGCTACCCCAGTAGGTAACGTGGACTATGACTGCAGTCAGTGATGGGCCAGGGAATAAAGTAGTAGTCCATGAACATGGATTTTACAACCTTAACTGAGAAAAAAACAATTCCAGCCACAAAATAACAAAAATATACTGGAGAGAGGAAGGTTTCTAGCCATGCAGAGCAGTGATGTTCTCCCAGTAGGACCAGGAGCAGCGGAAATCTTCACTTCTTTTCAACCAGGTCTTGATCCTCATTTAAGCACGCACAGCACAGCTGACAGCAACTGCCTGCGAGCTTCCCCCTAGCCCTGCATGTCTGTGCTCTTAATACAGTCACTGTAAGAAGAAAACATTGATTTTTTTCAGTGTGCCTGCTCTGAGCTAACTGGGAAATGAGGAGTGCTGGAATTAAGACACGCACTCATTTTGCTGTGCAGTTTATTACATTTAAACAATTTACGACCCAGACTTGATAAATCCCTGTCCTTCCCCCCAAATATGACACTGTTATCTGCATCCTGGCTTGAGAAGGAGGCAAATCTCTTAGATTCTTCTGACTCTGGTAGAAATCTGGACTTCTGAGCAGCCTGGAGCCCTGGGGCTCCCTGAATGTGTGTTCTTCCTGCAAGACAGGGACAAAGCATGGCCCCCTGCTACAAGTGACTGCTCAAGACTTCATGTCAGGCACCCTCCTTTAGTGCAACATCATGCTCTTCCTCTTTTATCTGAGCCCAGAGCAGGTCCAAACTGGAACTTCAAACATACAATCAACAGATGTTGTGAACATCAAGGGCCACAGAAGGCGATTCAAATCCCATGATCCCAAAAGAGGAACTTGCTTTGTGAAATGCTTTCTTGCACATACCCACAGATACTAGAAATCTCACGAGGACAGCCAAGCTGATAACATTTCCCCTGTTCAGAAGGAATACTTTTCCAGTCAGAACAAATAAGGACATTTTAGTAGCTGCAAACATAAACCAGAGCCCTGCTCCAGCCACACAACTGAAATCCTGCATCTCTGCCTAAGCACAAACCCCAGCTGGGTCCTGCAGGCACCCTTCTCACCCACATTCAATTCCAGCAGCCATCAAATCTCTTCTCTGACCCAAATTTTGTCTCCCTGTACCTGGTACTTCCACTATGCCCACTCGGTGTTCAGCTCTTGGAGACATCTGCAACACATCAACTAACTTTTTATTAAGGGTTTTATTACTCACGAGGGGCCATCTCTTTTAAAGGAGAGGTTGGGTGGATTTCTTTTTCCCCAGGCTGCTGAAGTACACAAATATTGTCACGTTTGCTGGGGCTATTTCAAAATAAATAAATGAATCCTGTGGGCTGGGCAGGGATGGAGATCCACAGCTGCAGGGTGTAAAATTGGAATCCCCATCCATGGCCCCGCCGCGGGGCTGCTCCCCTTGCACAACACGCAAAGGAAGGAAGTTGAAAGGAAGCAATTTATGAGTTAGCTCTGAGTAATCCAGTGATATGGTTAGCAATGCAGAGGTAGAAAAGCCTGTATGACAGAGTGAATGTACGTGGGCTTGTAAATCAGTGCCGAATGGGAAACTAAAGTGAGAAGAAGAAAAGCTGCCCAATTTTACCGGGGAGTGTGCTGCAAGGTCATGGCCAACAGTAGGTGCATAATACTGAGACTAGATGGAAGAAAAGCACTTTTTGGTATTTTATACCTCCACCTCAAAAGTCACATAAATGGATAAGCAGTGTTTTCCTTTCCTTCATAATTTCCTCTGAAGGAGGCAACTGCTGCAGAAGAAAATGATTTTCTCCTAAGAGCCAGTCAGAGAAGGATGGGACATATTTACTTATTCAATAGGCAGAGTCCTGATTCAGAGATAATAGAAGGGTTTTATCCTGTAATTTTGCTTATCACTCTGCTTTACTTTTTCACAGCTCTTAATAATGAACAGCTTCAGATAGAACAAAACACACTCAGAGTCACGGCTCCTGTGCTGAGCTTGAATAACACAGCAACTTTTTCTAGAGACCAAAAATATTTAGTGAGTTTTTCCCCATGCCATTTGGCACTTTTGTCAAATTATCTTCTTGGACCTGTCGATGATCAAAGATATCATAAAGCCTAAGGTTAAAGGGTACCTAATCTTCCAATATTTTTTTTTTTTCCACTGGAAAAGAATGAGACTTCTGGTACATACTTGAGTTTTGATAATCCATGAAGGTTCAGACAAGGTTTTGGGAATTTATCAAAACACAAACTTGAGGCTTTTCAGATTTGGTAATCAATATTTAATTTATTCCTTTAGACAGCTCCAGCCTACCAATTCCTATGCATTTGTTTAAAGGAAGAGGTCTAATGGTAATGCTTCTGTCTCCAAAGATGAAGTCCAGCACTTAGAGAGGTACAAGAAATGTAAATTGAACAGAGAATTTGAAACCATCTGCTGAATTTTTATTTAATTAAGGCCTCATCTGCATTTGAAACACAAATTAAAGTGTGAATTTAAATGAAAAAGAGATTGATGAATAACTTCACGGGCATCTGAGTTCTGGAACAAGAGTGCATTGTCCTTATTTACCTTAATACACTTGGAAATTATGTTATTCAAATTAGAAACACAGACTTCTCTCTTCAAGAACAAGAGCATCAATACTTGGAGTTAATCAGAAACACTCAAGAGCAATAGATGCGAGACTGTTTATTAGAAAAGTGAGCAAGGAATTGTGAAATGAGCTTTGTGCTCCACATGTAACACATTTCACAGAACTTTAGGGAAGTTTCAAGTGCGCAGCTCACCCAAACCTCACACTGATCGTTCTGGGGAAAGGCTTCCTCGGGTGTAAATCTGGTGCAATGAATAGAAATAAGGGTTTGTTGTTTAAGGACACAAAGAATAGCAAGCACAAGTGTAATCTTAGGCAGTTTGGGGTTGCATGGGTCCTTTTGATTTTGCCAGATAGAATCAATCTGAGCACAGAGAAGTTGCAGAAATTGAACACTCCAGGGACAGTGTAAGGTTGAAATCCCTGCCTAGCTGAGCAGAGCAGATCCAAAAGTCCGTCCTGAAACTCAAGATTTCCTGGGGTCTCTCCAGCCACAGAACAAAGGATCCATCTCATTCACTGCTGCACCAAAAAAGGAGTCTTTTGTGTTTTTCAGAGCAGGACTTGCACCCATGCATTTAGAAATCTTTCCTTTAGTCTGACATGAGCTGCAGCAAGCCCGAAACTCCCATTGAGCTGCCCCATGAAACTGAGGAGACACTGGTTTTCTCTCACAAGCCTCAGTGGTGAAATGCACCAATTTCAAGTCACACTTTGGCCACACTCAGTTTTTGCTGTCATCAACAATGTTTCCCTGACCCTGCTGGCCCTGCAGAACAGAACCCACTTTATTATTATCGTTAGGAGGATCCAAAATGTTTCTCTCTGAATCTTCTCCCACAAACCAGGCTTAAGTGATTCATATAAAAGAGGCTCTGGAGACAAACAGACACAAGTTTTCAAAATGTAAAGCACTCTTTTTTCATTGGTTGTCAAATGGATAAACCCCAGGGTGTTCAATCTGACCTGTGCTCGACCACACAGGCTTTGGAACTGATACAGCCTTACTCAGCTCTAGGGGGCTTAGCTAGTGGTTTCAAGGGAAACATGAAAGTGGAGGCTGAATCTGACCTAAACCAGGTTACTAGTGTGATTCTAAAAAATAAAACCAGAATTCTTCCTTTTTTTGGAAAGCCAAACTGTCATGACGACGGTGGGCCTTCATCAGGTGTTTCATTACAGAAGGTCATGTGTGAACATGTTCCCCTTCCTCTGACCATTGGGTGGACCACCATATATGCTGGAACAGTACTAATATAAAAAAATTAAAATTAAAATCCCGACCACACTAATAGTCCCATCAGGGAACAGTGATGAACTCACAGTGTAGATGATAAAAAGAGCAGCTGTAGCAATCTTATATTCATTACTTGTGTTTACAGCCTTCTGCAGAAAGTAGGAAGCACTGTGCTTCAACACCCAAATACATGTAATTTTCCCCCCCAAATAAACAAACATGTATTTTAAAAATTATTTCTTCCAAAATTATTTCTGCTCAGAGTCAAAACTTACCTCAAAATGCACATAGCACAGACACAGCAGGTTGCACAGAAGCCTAAAATCCTCCTGTAAGTAAATAAAACCAAATAACTGCAATAAAAAAAAAAAGTTAATTCTAGTCTTTTGTTTGTTTCCATTGTAAAATTGCCATGGGACTGAGGAAATATAGTAGCGCTTAATTTTAATAGTTCCATCATTGTAGATTGGCTGGGTATTAATTGTGTTAATGGTGATCATACTGAATTCATTTGGTATTTATTGAGAGACCACCTGTGCACCCATATGGTTTCCATCATTATTTAGGAGTAGTTAATGGACCCATTAGGAGTTAGCAGAAAGATGTGGGCTGGCAGTACTTCCCGAGAGTGGTGGAAACATTCTGTTGATATCCATTGCATTTTGAGGATTTTCCAAGGAGCTATTTGCTTCCCACCAATTTTCTTTCTCTTTAAATTATATACATTCTCATCTTAGCTTTCAAGAACTCCCAGAAAAATTAACTCATGTTTCTTTGCCTATGACAAATCTGAGGGGATAACCTTTAGCCTTTTGATTTTGCAAAATATCTCTTCGCATGTTTCCTGCGCAGCTCCCTGGGGGAAGCAGGGCAGAGGAAAGCTTCCAGCATCTCTGCTGGGTGGGTGCACTCGTGTGCTGGGGGGAGAGGTTGAGAGAGGATGGGGAAAAGGGGAAATGTTTACTGGGACTCTTCCCCTGCAGTGTGACAAATTTGCCCACGCAATCTGTAGTGTCAGTTGTGCAAGACCAGAAACCTGTGGTGGGGAGGGGATGGTGGGGGAGTCACATGCAGGGAGTCAGCCTTGACTGTCAGCAGAGGAGAAGGAAGAATGCTTTGGCTGGGTGTGGTGGTAACCAAGGCTGCTGGCTGACCGCAGTGACCTCCTGCTTTGATCCACATATCTGAAAAGACACTGCTCAGGCCCCGCTGCTGCACGGGCTGAGCAAACACGCCAGGGGCTGGAGCAAAGAATTTCCATTTTTGGTGCCATGACAATGGGCAGATGGAGGAGCATCTGTGTAGCTTCAGCGCAAAAGGACAGTTACTTTGTTCGAACTGGAATCCCTGAAGCAGTCCAAAAGTGTTCATTTCCCCAGAAACAGGCAATACAGCACCCCCCACACACACTTGAAAAACCCAGGCTTATTTGCTGGGCACGTCCCAGACAATACAAAGCTTATGCAAACTTTGCTGTGTGCCAGTGTTCAGCTGTCAGCCACCTTCAACAACATCTGAACTTGTTGGACAAATGCAACCAAATTCAACAAAACAGCAGAGGTCCCAAAGGTTTTATGTTTTGTAAAAACGAGGGGAGAGGATAGAGGAAGGGGAGAGAGCAGAGCTAGTGACGTTACGGAGTACAGGGGGCTCAGTCTTGGCTCAGTTTTCTAGTCCTAGACAAGAAAGACTTTGCTCCTCAGTGAAGTTTTCTCTCCCTTACAGGATCATTCCTTTTATGTTTAGAGGTTTTCAAAGCTCTTTCCTTCTCAAAGACACGCTTTTTGAGGGAAGAAACACTGATGCAGCTCTCCTAGATTTCAAGTAAGCCAGAAAGCCACATATCACATAGAAACCTAAATTCATTACTTGAATTGCTCATGGAAAAACTTGTTTCAGTAAACAGGGAAGAGACTGAGCTGTCTTCTATTTTTGCTAGGTAAACAATTAAGTTAACAGTTATTCATCGTGAGTATATTCACAATGTGAATGAGGCCTGAAACAATAATTTCTGCATGTAGGGAATATAATCAAGGCATTTGTAGCATGACTCTCATGATTATTCATACTTACACTCACAAACTGATGCTGTTAAATGGGGCTGTGTTCTCACAATCACACCTTTGGTATTTAAGAAGTCACTTTTCTGCAGCTTAGGAAGCCAGGTCAGATTTCAGTGCACCTCTTGACAAGGACACCTTCCTTCTCTAAACTGTGCATATTTGGGCTGTTTTCTCTTTACTAATAAAATAGACACCTCTAGATTAGCATTTTCACAATTCCCTTTTGAAGGAAGTCTCCCACATGCCTTAGTTTACTATACTGAGGTTTGAAATGCACAACAGCCTTGAAGTATGGAAATGACATTATTTTGGGGGAAATTTCAACCAAAAGAGGTGCTTTCAAAGGACTTCAGCTGCTAATGAGCTTTCAGTTCAGTGCACTGGATTAGATCTACTGCAAGATATCCCCAAAATGCGTGGAATAGGGAGGTCAGATTCCCATCACCAGCAGCTTAACTCACAAACTCACCCCCATCATGTTGCTCCTCCAGCATGGCGTGTGTTTGTGCCTGTGTCAGCTCTCTGCAGAGATCAGAGCATGAGTGCAGGGTGGGTTATTGCCCTCCAGAAGTTTCTTAAGAACAGATATTACAAGGTTATTTTCCACGTTTTAAGAAAACTCAGTTCAATTTTTTTCCATCTGCTGCTTAAAAATAGAGCAGTGCTTTTGCTTTTTGTTTCATGTATCGGTGATGTAAAATGTTAGCAGCTTGAAATTTCATAACACTGAGAAGAAGGGAGAATCTGATGGCTTCACAGCAAAATCTAACAGCTGTCCAGGCTTCTGAGCCCTCAGCATGGCTGTACTGCATGACAAAAACCATGCAGAGATGGTTCCTCACTGGGCTGACGTGAAGCAAGTTATGGCTTCAGCTCCTGCCCTGAGGGATACTGCCTTAAAGAGAGGAGAGCCTAATTGCCACCCCACTTATAAAACCTAGGGGCAAGCCCAAATGAGAGCTCCACAAGAGCTGAAGAACCTTTGTGCCTGGGGAAGGTCGAGGTAAGATCTTAAAAAATGGAGGCATTTCACATTCAGTGAAAAGACAACTGCAGAAACATGCAAATGTTTTCTGGTGGGTCTTGTAAAAAACTGAATATGCTGAGGCCAAAGGCTGGGGCTTGGCTGGTTGTTCCAGGATTTAGTGGCACCTTTCTGAAATGGGACGATTTGAAACCAAAATATTTTCTACCCTTAATCGCCTTTGATTATTCAAAACTTTTCAGTCTGCTACACCCCTACCTTCCTTTCCGTGCCACATTTTCTTCTCAGCCTGTCTCACCAGTCTCTTAATAATGCTTCCTCCTTTATGCTTTCAAACCTTTTCTAGTCACTTTTTATAAAAGGATCTAAATCACAAACATTTTTAATTCCAATATCTTCATGCTTGCATTTTTTCAATATCGCAGTAACTCTCCTTTAAATTTTTCAATGTTTCCCTTTTTGCATCTCTCCTTATCTAAATCTAGCACTCCTGCTATTGTTTAGTCTACTCCTATCTACTTTGCAAAACTACAATATTAAAAATTTTGGAGCTGTTTTACATTGGAAAGTTTAGCTTCTCTGTGGCTCCATATATATGAAACTCCTCTGTGCTGTTCCAGTGGCACAAAATGATGCCAAGTTTCCACAGGGTACTCCTGTTCAGCTGTACAGAACTGAGCTTGGTGCTGCTAGGCCTGGTCTGGCTGCTCCAGGGCGGGAGGGGCTTTAGGGAATTACTGCTCCATGTGGGTTTTTTCAGGTGTTGATTTTCTTACCTTCCTCTCTTAGTGTGATGAATCTGTGCACAAGGGCATTAAAAGCTACTGTCACACTGGAACCATTTCACTGCCTTTCACTTAAAATCCCTCCCTCATCCTAAAGCTGAGGCTGCACCTGAAATCCAAAACATCTCCATGCCTTATCTACTGCTTTATTCTGTAACAAAGCACTGGAAAGGACTGGAAACAAAGCAAGTTGAAACTCTTTTCTTTTAAAAGGCATTAAAATCCTCTCGTGACATCCTTTTAAGCTAAGATGAGCAGTGGATCCTCCTAGAAATCCACACTGAAGCAGCTCTCAAGCAGTTCCGTAAGGCACAGATCCACCACATCTTCCCTACAAATGTGAAAGTCCATTCCACAGCTAGCACCTTGCAGTGTGCTTTTGGGGTGTAAACAACAACAACATTGTTGTACACAGGATGCTGTACAAATCTTGGGGAACATCAGGTAGGATGCATGGAACCAGGAAAGGAATTGCCATCAGCCTTTGGTCCTCAGCCTTGTATTAAGACTCTTCAGAAACTCCTCCTAAACCCAAATATCTCATTATTCATGATTATATATTTTAATGGACTTCTACCCTTCCCACCCCTGGGTACAATCTGTGTGGCAAAAAATACTGTGAGATCTGTTCTGTTCCCCATGTTTTGGCTCCCAGGGAACTGAAGAACCGTGAGAAGGTCTGATCTGATGTTATTTCAGCCCCACAAATAGCTCCCTGAGCGATTCAAAGTGCTTGCAAAAAGAAAAAAAAAGTAAACACAAATACCTGGAATGAAAATATAAGTCCCCAGAGCCACACACACACTGCAGTCTGTCAGAGCAGGAAGGACTGACAGCCCAGGCCCTCTTGGTGGTGTACAGTGTCTCTCAAAGGTTCTCTGGGTAGTTTGTCCATGTTTAACACCACGCTCAAGGGGAAGTGGAAGGAGTTCTATTGTTCATTTTCACCAGTTGTACTCAGCTGCCTATGGCTCCTCTTGTCCTCTGAGACCTCAACAGAGACTGAACCAGACCTCAGACTTCTAAGCCAGTGAAGCTCCATGGCTGTCAGCTACAGAGCTGGATGCAGCATTTTCCCTCTCAGTCTTGTGCTCCCCCAGGCTGAAGGATGGCAGGAATTTCACTGTGTGCTGCCCTGAGTGAATGGTGCTTTCCCTTCTAAACTCTGGGATCATCACTGGGACAAGCTACACCTAACCTTAACCCAGCTGCTCCCACCACAGCTGCCTGCCATTGCTTATTCCACCCCATCCCACTCCAGAGAATGCCTCCTTTGCCCCACCCTGGGATATGACCACACAGGAAAAGCTATTTTGTGCAAAACTTGTGTTCCAGCCTCAGGGAACACACCACCACTTTGTCTCCTTCCCCTTGCACTGGACTGGGGCTTCCAGCAGGCACTGTGGGAATCCATCACAGCTGATTATGGTGCAGACCAGCACGACTTGTTGCTCGGTGTGGGAGGCCACAGGTATTATTTTCTGTGGCCGTGTAAACCACCACACATTAACTATAAACTCTCAGTCATCTGCAAGGGATGTTATGCCCCCTTGATTCATTACCTTATTTTTAGGCTTTATTTTCTTAAATGAATGAATATTTGCTTATTTTTCCTTTTTTTGGACATGAACATGTGAATCACATATTCAGTAAGGATTCAAGAACCCACTGACACAAGAACTCTTGGTTCTAAAGCAAGGAGTATCCAAATGTTATGGAATTGAGAGTTTACACTCCGTGGCACAGCAGATTTCAGCCAGTGAGTGTCCAGTTTAGGATAACACTGAAAAGCCTGACCTTGGTTTTACCCATGCAGCATCAATGCTTCAGCACAGCTCAGGAGTTATTCACAGTGGTGCCCTGGGAGAGATGAGATCTACTGGGACTTTTTGGCTGCCAGTGACGCAAAAGGACTATTTGGGTAGGAAAGAGCACGCCTGGACCACTGGGCTGTAGGTTATAATACCCAAGATACTACTGTCATTTTAGCTGTGCCCATTTGCCCTTAAAAACCCTTTAACCTCCTTGTCTCTCCATCCAGCTCCTGGCTGTTCACTGGCCTGGGCACAGCTTGGCTGCAGTGATTTTGCCATCCATACTGACCCAGGTGGTCTCGAAAATGAAAAAGTTGATCAGACACAGAAGTGAATCTAGAAGACAACATTTATTTTTGTGGAGGAAAAATCTTTTGGAGAAAGGCTGCAAAGTCACATCTCAAATTCACCGAGTTTCCAAATAATTTAGGCCCAGATTTTAAGCTCAAGCACATCTGGAACAATTACTGCTCCAAACATGTGGTACATGTCCTAGAAGTAAGTCTTTGAAAACCAAATAATTATAAAAAGCCCCAAGCAGAACCAACCCTCTGGCTTTTCCACAGAAGCAAGGCAGGACTGCTACCAAACTCGGTGCCAACAACTTTGGAAGCTCCAAACAAAATTGCATAATAATGACAAATATCAAACAAACTGAAGAAAACAAGGGTAGGGGGAAATGCTGCCATCCCTTTTGCTGTTCCCTCCTCCTCTTTTCCAGGCCCACCCCTGTGTGAATGACTCCAATAAGCCATGAAAAGAGCAACTTGCCAGCAGCTGGCACATTGGACTTGGGCAGATGCCAGTCATGGGGCTCACATTGGTTTGGAAAGTTGTATTTTTTATATATATACAAAATAAATATGTGTCAGTCTGAATGGCTGAGTGAGCCACTGAAACCAAGATAAGCAAAGGCAGCACTCAGCATGCACTCTGCACGTTCTCCAGATCCTCTGTCCCCTCCTATGCCAGGCTGACTCCTCTAATGATGTTCTTATGCAACTTTATTCCAGTTACAGGGAGCCTGAGTCCTTCTTCCAGTCAGCAGGAAATTTTCAGCTGACTATGGAAACCAGTATTTTGCTGTAGATTTGTCCGGCAAAAGAAGCTGCATCATTTGGCTTTCAGTGCCCCAATCGTGAAGATTTCTCTGTGCAATAAGAAATCAATTAGATTTTTCTATGCAATTAGATACAGAAATATGCCATTTTCTGATTTGTGTCCATGGTTTATTTTGTGGAGCATCTCCTTAGTGAGATGACACTTGATTCTTCATAAAAAGGGAAAACATTACAGTCTCTGACCCAAAGAAATGCCCAGTGAGATGCTTGTGGCCAATGTTTGAAAACAGCAATAAAGGCTGAGAAGAAGGAGGTCTCTCTGAACCAGTTGTGTAGTGGTGAGAATCCTTCAGGGAAAAAGGGCCCATCTGGGTCAGAAGTGCTGAGGCTGAGGTAGGTTGGTATCATCATCCAGAGAGGAGCACAACCTGTGTGAAACCTTGTGGCTGCACCCTGTCATGAGGTGTTTCATGGGGAAGCAGGGCCCAGATCTTGAGCACTCCATATCTTGAAGTCACACTGACACGAATGCCACCTTTTTTGCTTTTCTGACCCCCCCCAAAAGGTCTTTGAGCATCTGCCCTGTGCAGGCATTCAGCCATGACTGAAAAGAAGACTCTTCAGCAAAACAAAGTGTTTTCCTGTGCCTTAACTTGAGCTGAAAAATGGAGCACAGACTCCAATTCACAGACTAGACATCAGGACCTATTATTTCTCCTTTTGTTTTAAGACTCACATCAGCGAGAGGGAATGGAAAAAACGTGTGAATCGGGTCATTTCCAAGTTATGTGATTCACTCCGATAGGATGTTGCATTTCTTTGTGTCTCTTCGAGGAATCACGTGGAACAAAACCACAACAGGCTGCTGACTTGCTGTGGGGTGGGGGTGGGTGTAGGGAAAGAACAAGAAGTGCCTCTTATTTTAGAAAATAATTATTGTGCTTATCTTCTTCCAGGTGTCTCCAAGGCCTGTGGAGGTTTGACAGGATTCCCACGAACGAGAATTTTTGCCCACAATTCTGTCCCATTATCTCCCTCACACATAATAGAGCTGGAGGCTTGTGGTCGAGTGACCTCAGCATCGTTGCGAAAGTCGTTTGCTTGCATTATTCTCTCCACACGTGATTCCATAAGAAACACCACTCCGTGCCTGGTTATTTTTTCTTAACTCCTTCCTCTCAGAGGAAAAGCACTGGATAAACTCTGATATGTGCCCCTCTATCTACAGAACCCATGCTGGGCGTTTCCTGACATTTGCCCGTGTCAATACCCTCCAGGGCAGAGATTTTTATCCCAGGAGGGCAGCACTCTTGGAGAGCAGTGCATGGCCGTGCTATGTTTGGAGCTGTGTGAGGGAGCTCTGCTGCTTTGTGTTGGATACACCAAAGACTGTCCTCCAGGATAAGGTGCTGTGCACAGGCAGAGCCCAGCACTGACCTCGTGGTGCCTGTTTGCCAGCCCAGAATGCTCTGGCTTCCCTAAAACTGTATGATGGGCACCTGAGTCCTATGTCAGGGGTGCAGGAAGGGAGCAACCGGGTTTTGGATGAAACCGATTTTTTCTTTCTCTAGAAAAGCTGAAATCCTGGGACGGCATAAAATGCTCTCTATCAAGTATATGCTTTCTTGTTACAAAACTGCTTTTTCCCTCCTGCTTTCTTTGAATAGAGATACTGGGGGAAGGGGCAGTTAGAGGAGAAGTTGTCCTCTCCACAAGTTGTCCTCTTTGCTAGTCGGAAAAAGCAGCCCAACTAAAGTTTGCCACCATCCCAAACTCTGGATAGAGGGGTGAACAGCTTGTAAAACTGTCTTCCTGGATGTTTCAAAGCACTTAACATAGCAAGGGTCTGATTGTATTACTACAGTGCTGATAATAAATATTGTTAATAATGAAAGCAGGAAGAAACCGTTTACTGGGTGCTGCATGAGAAAGGCAAATTTGGCTACAGCTGCTTCCAAATATGTGGAGATTGGGACAAGGAACTGTGTGTGCAGGGCGGTGTTCAGAAAAGGTTGCTTCTGAAATCCAAATGAGGATGTACGGGAGCAATCCTTAATGTGTTTGTTCCTGATTTGATGTAAAACCTCTCTCACACGAAGAGACCCAGTCCCATTGCAGGTCTACAGGAGTCCCCAGGCAGCAGGGATGCAGTGAGTGGGTGCCACCAGGGCAAGGCAGGCTCACATCTGACACTGCAAACAGCACAATGAACCTCCCCACTGCCATGCAGGGGAGCCTTGCTCAGTGAATTAGGTCTCCCCAGGGCTCTGGAATAAAGATGTTTCCTGAGTGACAGCAGGTTCAGACAGGACACTCCCAGCAGCAAGCAAGCAGAGCCAGTAAAAAGATGGGAACACAGAGTAACTTCTCCCTGTGCAGGAGGAAAGTGTTCCGGCCATGTAGTAACGGAGCAGGCCATATTTCATGAAGAGTCCTCATTTAAATACTTTAAAACTTGTTGGTCAAAACCTGGATGAAGTCCAGGTGTTGCAGAGGGATAAACCATCACCTCCTCCAAGATGCACTGCTCGTGGTGTGGGTGCTGGGCACACAGAAGGGTCCTGAAGGCCATGAAAGCTCTGCAAGTCACAGGTGCCACCGTGACCTCCACTCCTGAGTCAGGGCCCTTGCTGGCTGCCAAACTGTACGTGGTGGTTACACAGCGTGGACACCCCGTCAGCTGCTGAGGCCTTCTGACTCATTTCCACTCAGAATCTAGATGACAGTTTGGTTTGAATTAGCCGTGGGCTGAAGCCAAAATCCTGGGTCTGAACTTCCTCAGATTTTGGGAAGACTCCAGTCTGGATCTGAGCTTAGCACATGGTTGTAAGTTACTCAAAGATTGGAGCCAAACTCTGGATCAGAGCGTTCCCAGACTACAGGGAAGCTCACAGCCCGCCTTTCATGCTGGGATCATCACGAGGATGAAATACTGTCCTTGTGTTGGGATAGTCCTTGTTTTCTTCCACAGCTGGTGCATTTTTAGCACTGCAATGGTACCATTTCACTTCTTGCAATGAGATTAAAGATGAAAAAGAAAAGATATGTGTGTGTTTATTTCAACTGGAAAAACATCTTGCTTTCAATTTGCCTGTTGGATAGACAAGAGGCATTTTGGCTTCAGAGCACGACAGTTGTGCCTCATTAAAAATTGTTGGGGTGGAATTCCCTTGCCCCAGCCATCAATACCACCAGTACCACCAGTGCATTTCAGTGCAGGAGTTATGAGTGTGGCACAGTGAGTGCAGCAAGAGCTCCTCGGGCGCGTGTTACCCCTGAGCTCACCCTCGCAGGAATCCTTCGAGGAAAAGGAAAGGGCTGAAGAGTAACAAAATTCCACTTTCAAGCTGCTCAGAAGACACGGTGCGAACAAACAGCCCCCAGAAGGCGAGATCCTGCAATCTGCTGCCGCGGAGCTGCTGAGAAGCCGCTTCTCGAGCGCCGGGAATCTCAGCGCGCGCGGCGCGGGCAGGGAGGCAGAGCAATCCCACAGAAGGTGTCCCTGAGAACGTCTGGAAAACGTCGAGCCGCCTGCCGCGCTGCGTGAGGGGAATCTCAGCCCCGACAGAAGGCTCCGCCAGCGCAGCGCCGTGTCGTTAGCTCGAGGTTTACACACTTCACTTGACACCTCTCCCTTGTCCTACAGATGTTGCGCTACATTTCGGATGGAGCCTCCAACAATACAGCTGTTTGAACACATGTGCATTTTCCACTCAACAAACCGCAAGAATAAGGCAGCAGGGTTACAACGTTTGGATCCTAGGGCTAGAATGAGAGAAGCAGGAGAGGTGTTTCTTTGGGAAATCTCCCTAGTTTCTCCTGTAGTTTCTCTCTTTCTGATTTTATTCACTGACTGTTCTGCACTCAGGCCATGGGGAAGGTAAGGTCTGATTGATATTGCAAGTGACAACTGAGGCCTTGGCATCATTTCTTCAGTTCATCTGCAGGAGGTGATAAGCCCAGAGCATTTTGCTAGTTCTAGAGAAGTAGAGTAATTTTGCCTTTTATTTGCAAAAATGCACTTTATTCCAATCCCTGTTAATTCACTGTCACTTGTGAATAAATTAGAGTCTGCCCCGATAAAGGAGTTTAGAGGGGAATTATCAGATATGCTCAGAAGGGAAATATCTTATAATATTCTTTTCTCTTTTGCCATTATAGAATATGAGAAGAGATGACTACATCTCACCAGGAGTCTCACAAAGCCATTGAAAACCCTTTCTTCTATCAATAAAGTACAGAAGTTGGGGAGACTCAAGTGAGTGATTTAATAAAATAAAGTGAGTCCCAAAATGGGCTTCTTAAGGACCATGAGATCTCAGGCATCATTATTCTCTCATTGCCAAGGGCATCTATTGCAGGTACCTTCAATTATTTGACTCCTGATTTACGTCAGTTGGTTTAAGGCGAATTGCACTTCTTTTTCCTCTGATCCAACATCTGTTTTCTTGAAAAACAGATGTGCACAAATCAATCTGATTAATGTGCTTGATTCTGCAATTACTGCAGGATAAATCAGCAGCCCACTAAAATCAACCTGGTGTCGAATTCATGCTCCTACACCTTCACCATTCAGCCTGTCTTGACTTAGGTCTTTGCTCTGTGAAGCTTTTAGATACAAAAGGACCAGAGTAAAATCCTCAGTGCCTGGACATGGAGCATTTCAGACAATCTGATGTGGAATTATCAATAAAGGGGTTTCAATTCAAAAATTCAATGTCTTTAAAAAGGCTGCAGGTTACCTTGTGTGCTAACAGAGCAGAAAGGTCCCTTTTCACAAAGTTACTCGAGCTTCTGAGATATTAATTGAAGCTGTCAAGGCAAGATAGAAATATATATATATAAAGAAAATATAAATATATCATACATATAATATAAAAATACAGACTGACTCAAAGGAGATACACCTTTCCTAAAGCAATGAGGGATGTAACTGATTATCTGGTGGAGAATCAGTCTCCATGCTCTATAATCAGCTGAAGTCCCAGCACAAGAAGTTGCTGTTTTCTTTGAAGGTCCTGCTGCTCCAGGAGACAGAGACAACACAGGAATTAAAATTAAGAAGTTTTCTTTACAGATTGGGTGATGACTGATTTTGTTGTCGGTGTGAGGGGAAAGGTGAGTAGGAAGATCCACATGGATCCTCTGCGGCTCACTTGAGCCTGGTGTAAGGTGCCATTAGCAAAAGGCTGTCACGCAGGGGTTGTTGTGTGCCATGCTCTGCATCCCTTCTGAGTGGAGCCCATTTTGTACCCCTGCCCTCCATCTCCTGGTGTGGGTGGGAGCTGGGATCCCCTCCCCAGGTCGGGACAGCCGATGGTCACCAGTCACGGTGGCAGCAGCCGCCCGCTGTAGGTCTGGTGCTGGTGCTGATTGTTGCTTGACCTTGATATTTGTATAAGGGGGAGCAATTAATACATGGAAAAAAACAAGAAAGAATTTTCCCCCTTATTCATTCTGTCTCAGCTGCCCTTCATCTCCTGCAATGTGGGTCCTGCCATCAAAATTCCAATCCAGATCCAAACTTGCATTTTCCCCAAATCTCAGAATGCTTTAAGATGGAATCCATCACTTTTTTTTTTTTTCCCCTAGCTGAAACCTAATAAATGTGCTCTATAAAAAATGAGTTTGGCCAACATCTGGAGGCAGATAAAAATCTTCCAAGCTACTGTTCCACAGTCTTAGGGATCATTAGTACTGCAGAACGTCTATACAGAATATTTATCTTAAGTACGTAATAAAATGAAAGCTACTGCGCCAAATTCAGAACAATCTCTGATGAAAAGAAATGCCTCACATCAACATCAAGCTGGAGCTTTTCTAGCCAGAGAGAATCTTTTCTCTAGCCAAAGCACAGAAACTTGTAGTTACAAAAACTTAACACTAAACACAGGGGGCAAATTTATTATTTCAATTGTGATATTTCATCACTGGTTAGTTTAATGTCTTTTTCCCCCCTTTTTCTTTTAATTACCCTCCCCCTCTCCTTGGGATGGTTTATTGCTTGTAAATTATTTGTCACATCGTTGTAATTCTATCCAGATCCTTAACTTTCTAATCATGCATCTTTTATGGGGTCTCTTTTAAAGAAGCACTATAATTACTTGCCAAGGGTCCCTGTAAATTTTATCAGGCTGTAAAATATTATACTTTAATTATTTGAAAAAAAAAATTGGAAATGTTCCCTCTGAAAGGCTGCATAATCAATATTGCAAGGAGCAAGGCACCTTCTGCAGTCCTGTGTTGGTTCCTGCTGTACACCTTAGAAACCTTCAAAACTCTTCCACTTCATTCAGTGATGTGGAAAAATATTAATGGAGAAACTGGCCTTTGATTAAGAGGAAGAAATTGCTTGTTGTATGTTTGAGCTGTTGTAAAATACACCAAGAAGATGACAAGGAGTCTCTCCCAGTCTTTTTGTAGGAGGCACAGGGACTTCACTCCCAGCTTGGTGACAGAGCTGGGCAGTTCAGAGCAGAGCAGAAATGCAGAATAAACTGCAGATGCAGAACCTTTCTCTTAGGAAATGAAACATCTTTTTAGAGGAAAAATTCTCTGTTTCTACAAAGACTTTGAAACTATCATCCAGTCGATTTGCTTAATTTCATTAGTAGTAAATGTGGAAATACTAATAACATTTCTACAATTATGTCCCGCTATCAGTAGGCATCTGTGACTCTTTTCTGTAATCCTTTATTTCACAAATTAGCAACTTCCATGAGGCAGTGTTCTAGAAGTATGGAGAAATTAGGTACTTGTCAGTGACCCAAAGTGGTTTCTGAAACAAAGTTTCCCATGCACTATTCAAAACTAAAAAAAAGGTTTGCAGTTAGTTCCAGGCTGGATGTGCATAATGTGCGGGATTATATCTTGTACTCCTGAACAGCACTTAAATGTGCACAGTAGCTCGTGCCCATTTCTGGTAAGTTTGCATTTCTTTAGATTGCTGGGCTGAAATATGAGGGAGTTAAATGATTTGGTCAAGGAGCATGGTGAGCTGGAAGCAAAGTAAAATATAGATCTCACCTAAGCTCCTTGCTCCTGCAGAGCACCAGGGGAGGGGCTTAAGAGAAATGACATATTGCTTTATCTGTACAATTCCTGTTATCCTATGAGAAGCTCTTATCCCGTCTGTCCAGTGGCTTCCCAGGTTTTATCCTGGGAATATCATTATTATTACCCTCTAAACAGCACCAGATAAGACTCACCAGCACTCAGACACCTGGAACTGTGAGATCCATGCATGCTGAACAGACAGTCCTGCTCTTTCCCAGGTTTTCTGTAAATAATGACTAAAAGTACTTTGCCCAAAGCCATTTCTGCAAAAGCACAGCACTGCTAGTAAATTGTCCATGTTCTGCACAGCAGCAAATTTTGCAGCAGGCTTTGGCCTGAGAGTCAGTGGCGTTGGCAAACATCCCATTTTAATGTGGAGAGTCCCCTGTGCATCATCCCACGTGTGCAGGTAACACTCCCTGCACAGACCTGACACCGACGAGCTCCTGCAGTGGCCAGTGTGCTGTGTCACACCACAGCATCCAGGAGATCAAACAGTAAATATCTTTCATTCACGACTCAGGCCAAGTCCAGCAATGATTTTTAATGATTGTTCATGAAAGACACAGGCCTTGATATTTATTTACAGTGGTTGCTGACCATCAGAAACCATTCAATAAATATCTCTTGTAAACCACACACAAGTAAATACAATGCTGGCCCAAGCTACTCTATATTGCTGCTATTTTTAATAGCTGAATGCTGGCAGAAGGCAGTGGTAAGAGTGTTTAAACATGGATATAGCTAGGGATGGTTCAATTATTCATTTCAAGCCAGGGGTTCAACTGAAGTAACTCTTCTACCTGTAGGCAGGCTGTCCACGAAGAGGTCTGTGTTTGTTTCCTGTCCATTCCATACTGATATAGGTGAATAAAGACACTGTGAAGCCTGAGAAGCATAAACCATATTTGCTAGCAATTAACAAGACACGCTGCAGATGTTTGGAAATCGGTATAAAACTGATTTCCATGGCCTGACATCTGGTCCTACAAGGGTCCCTGGGGTCTTCTCTGCTGTTGTGTTTGCTCAGGGATCAGGTTCGTGCTCCAAGACAGCTCCCCCAACCCTTCAGCTGTTTACCTTGCTGCTGTGGAAGTTTACACCCCGACTCACTTCTGCAGGGAGCCAACTGTCTCCTCAGTTGGAAACAAGCTCCAGGTTTTCAGTCCTTCAGAGCTGCCCCTTCAGGCAGGGAGAGTGCTACAGGCTGAACTGAAACGGGATTAAATCTGGAGATTAAAAAAATTGCTGGGAAAGAAAGTTAAAAAAAGACGCCATACACAGAACTATTCTGCATCCCGAAGGACAGGGAACAAATGACGGAAATAAGTTGCTTTGTGGAGCCTGCAAAGGTGCCACTGCCCGCAACCAGCATCACCCCCTTTTTCCAGTTAACATCAGCCACTTCACGGCCACTTCAGCACTGCTCTTTTATTCCCCACTCAAAACTTCCCTTTGATTCCTCCCAGCCGGGGCAGGCAGTTATACCCCAGCCTGCATTTCTTCTCCCATCCTTGTGTGCATTTCTCCGGAGCCCCCGGGATCGCCGCTCTCCGGCTCCGCTCGCCCGGCCGCGGGGATGCGGGCGCAGCCCGGGGCTCGGAGCGCTGCTCCTGGCGGGGCTGGCGGGCGCGGATCCCGCCGGGACACATCGCCAGGGATGCTGCAGGGCACGCAGCCACTGGAAAGCCAACAGGCTCCCAGCTCTGGGGGTACAAGGTGTCCTGCGGGCTGGCTGGCGGCTACAAATCAGCTCCACCGAACGGCAGGGAAGGGAGGCACTTTCGGCATGTAAACTGTGCAGCCGGGGATTTGGGGACTTGCTCCTTTCCCCCGGTGTGGAGATGGTATCTGTCACAATCAACAGTTTCTTTGGAGGAAACAGGGAAAAGGAATTAAGTAAACGAGCAGAAATAAACTGATTTAGGTAAAGGTTTTTTGCTGATTTATGGCTTGCACATTTCAACAACTACTTTGTAAATGGTTCACAAACTGTAAGAGTTTCTGGGAGTTTAATGATCAGTATCTATAATACTGGGACATGACAGTAAAATAGAGCATGTCCTCAAATTGCATTGCTATAGGCACACGAAATGGAGTCCTACAAGACATAGATTAGTAAAAAAGCTATAACTGCTTTCCTCTTCCCCCTTTTCCCCATGCATGACTATAAAAGCATCTTAACTTCTGTTCTGAAAAGAACTGTACCCCACAGTGTCCCCTGTATTAGATCTCCTCTACTTGAATAAAGTAGAACTTGAATAAAGTCAACTTGAATAAAGATCTTAATTTTTTTTTTCAATATAATGATATAAAAAAACCTAATTAAAGACAAAAAAGGCAATTTATGCTGGACTGAACATCGAAAGATTTTCTTAACAGTGATGACCTAACATGTGTTTTGAAGCTGCCAGGGCCAGGGTCACAGTCCCCCATGTGTCACCTCAGCCTGATGCACAGCATTCAGAAACACCAAGTGCACAACCCAAGCATGTGGAATTATTACATGTAATCACAAAATGCTAATTGGTTACTAAGGCAAGCTATATCAGATGAAATGGAAAACAAACCAGAAGCTGTTTCTCCAAGGCTTTTAAAGATAAAAGCATGGCTAAGCTTGGGTAGTTAGAACCAATAACACTCAGACATTCTCTTTGATCCCAGATTCCTGCCTGTCCATTATGAAAGCATCAATATCGTGTGAAGGTTGGAGGGAAGGTGTAGGCTCTCTGAGGATTGGCCAAATGCTGCCTTTGCATCTCTCTCAGTGCCTCTTTCCTATATTTATCTTCTGCAGTGATTCTGATACCATAAACAGGGGCAGCTCACGTCAAACCCAAGGCAGGGAGGGGAAAAGTAATGAGAGATGTTTGGTAGGGAGGACACTGCCACAGGTCTAGGCCAGACTTCCCAGCCGGGGGTTTCCTGGAACACTGCACCTCTAAGTACTGTATTTGCCTCAGGCAACTTCCCTCCACATAATGGTAAAGAGAGACACTAAATCAACAGATACACACATTGACTGAGAATTCAGTGAATGCAAAAGTCATTCCACCTCTGGGCCTCAGACTGTACAGAAGTTATTAGGAGGACAAGGCACTGATACAGCAGCAATGAGGTCTCCCACCACCTGTCCTTGGCCCCCTGGAATAGGTGGGAACCTTCTTCATTTATCTGGGGAGATGAGTACTGTACATGTGTGTAGATTGTTCCCTTAGATATCCTTCAGTTTCAAAAGATTAAGAAAATATCAGGAATGCCTGGCAAATGATTCACATAAAAAGGTTGTCACGAGATTATCTGCCAGGCTAGGGGGATGGAGGAGGTAACAGCCCACAGGAGATGTGCAATTAGTCCATAATTAGACGTTCTAAACACAGCAAAAAATCTGAAAATTTGTTGGAAACATGAGACTGTGGACAAAATATCTATGGATGGAGTTCAGAATTCTTTTTACTAGATCCTAAGATCAATGAGCTGAGGCAATAAGCTGACAGAGGTGCATCTAATTTACATGATGTCATTGAGTCCTTCTGCCTCTGTGAAAACAGTAGAGTTTGTGCCATGGAGAGGCTGCAGCATCTCCCACCTTCCATGGTGCCAACACTGCCTTTTTTTAGGACAAGGAAGCCCCTATCTGAAGACAATGATGCACAGAGGAAAGTGGCACAGATGGTCAAAATCCCATAAAGAGACCCACAGTGGCCTGTTCCCTGCACCCAGGGCAAGCCTGGCCTCAGGAGTGAGACATCAAAGCTCATGTGGCTCATACACCCAGCAGCAGGTAGTGGCTGTTCTGGGGTCCCACAAACTCTGAGGGGACTCTGCTGCCAGGCAGCTCAGAGCTTTCATAGCCATGGGAAGTCTGATTACCCAAGGAGCAGCACCTTGCTGGTGCAAACAGAGCTCTGGAGCTGTGGAGGAGCAGAGCCGGGTGTGCTGTTGCCATAGCAGGGGAAGGGGGATCTATGGAAACCCCTGAAAGGGCATCACTCCAGGCAGTCTCCAAACAGCAGGACCACAGACAGTACCAGGGCACTTACAAGGCACGCTGTGAAGCCAGCATAATTTCAATCCATTTAGCAAAGTGCTTCCAGTCCTCGTTTCAGAGCAGGTTAAAGGAAAATAGAGTAAGTATCGAACAAACAAAGTTAATCTCTACCTACAGCACTTTACTCAAGAAAAAACTAAAACTGCCTGACTGTTGCCTGCTCTTGGTTTGTTATTTTCCTCTCAGGCAAAATGCCTTTTTCTTTATTTATTTTTTTTTTTAATTCTTGTTTGTTTGTTTGAAAGACTGCTGCTGTGTGATGGTGAGCTGCTCTTACACAGACTCACTAACCCAAAAGGCACAGGTGAGAATCATGGGGTAGTCAATACCTTATGGCAATGGCAGACACTTTGGTAACATGATATATATCAGTGAGTAATCACACATTTTCCTCCTCACTTAGGGTGGAAAAGTGCCCTTGAAAATTGCTTACTCTCCCACTAAAACATACAGGATTTGTACTCTAAGGGACAACACAGAAGTCCAATGAATCACTGAAATCAGGAAAAAAACCAAGTAAGGTTGTTTGAATTTGTCCTTTCAGAAAGAGAGATTGAAGACTGAGTTCCCAAATTTTTTCTTGGTGTTGCATTATGCTGTGGCCTCGGAAATATCAACAAGGCTGGCTAAATTTGTCTTGAGATTTGCAAACAGGGGTGAATTCTACTTTTGAGACTAACACATTTATCAATCTGTTTTTGTCTTCAGCCACTTACATTATCATAGTAGTCAAAAACATTATAACACATCTGACCAGAAATGTTCTGCTGGATACATCACTAGGGGACCCCAATTGCTTGCAAAGATGGCAAACCCTTTGTTTTCTCAAGAAAGTGCTCATTGCTCATTTTCCAGGCATTTTGGGACAAGATCATCTTTCACATTCTCTTTCTCGGGGAAATCCTCACTGGATATAAATAACTCAAAAGCACTCAATCGACTTCCAGTAGTCTTGGTGAAGGTATTGCTCTGGTGTAGAAACCTAACTGGTTATGCAGGTTCCGTTGGGGTAATTTCAAGTTGCCTGCTAGACACACTTCTCATCCACTGCTACCTCCAAGGATGTTTGAGATCGTGGAGGAATTATTGTGTTTCAAGGCAAAGAGAGGTCATTTTGATCACTGATTTTGGATTCTTACATTTTAATCTTCTTAAACCCACGGTCCAGGTACACTAAGCTGTTGAGAGCAGGACACTTTGGTTGAGAGTGTGTGGAGAAATGTTTGCCTGGCATCAGGTAACCTCAGCTTGATCAGCTCAGAGTCTCCAGCATATTTGCAGAGCAAGTCTTAAACTTCTTAACCAAGAGGGAAGGTGCTTTAAAAGTGCCCTGCCCTCATGTTTGTCCCAGTGTGTAACACAGCTCTGTACAGTTCACAGCCTTTTGTTTTTTGGGTGGCTGTTTTTGCTTTGTCTCAGAAGCGAATGTGAGTGGACACAGTAGAAGACCTGTCTCGGTCCACAGTGAAGGTGCAAGGGCTGTAAGCTCCTCATGAGGGAACCCAGAGGAGTTCAGGCAGGATTATAGTTAAGGGTGACGGGGTGTCAGGTGAGCATTAGGTGAACCTTGTAGAGATCTAACAGGGTGAGCAAGCTCAGAGCCAGAGGTCTGAAAATTAAGGATGCTTTTGCTTTAAGTTAGCCAGGGGGAAAGATTAAATCCTCTGGGAGTTGCAGTCTAGGTTGGACAGAGGCCTTGTTCTCTAAACTGTGTTCTCAAAACTCTGATGAATAATTGTCTGCCCTAGAGGCTGGAGGGAGGGAAGACCCTGGACTCCGTTCAACGGGACCTTGGCTCTTAGGTCACCTGCAGCTGAGGTGGTCACTAGTGGAAATTTGTGCAATCCCATACAACTGGAGAAAAGACAATACTCTCCTGTTATTCTGGACAATCAGTGTCTCCAGGTAAACTTTAACGGAAGAGAATTGAACAATTATCAGAAAATATAATGCAAACTGCAGTTAGGCCAGCTATACAGAGTTTCTTTTTCTATCAACTTGAATATTCCGCAGCTATTTAGATCAACAAAGAGAAAATGTAAAACACATGCTTTTTGCTAATGTTGCTGAATCAAAAAACCCCTTCTACATTTATTGCAGGCTTGTGTGTGAAACACATCAGCAGACATCAGACACAATCTCCAAATTTTGTGAATGTTATTCAGTATTTCAAGTGATCTAGAGGGACTCCAAGGGCAGCTTTCAAGAACATCCAGGCCCTTGAGTAGCACTGAGCTAAGAAATGATCTTTCGTTTTTTTGTAGGGATGAATTTCTCAAGCTGGCCAAAAACGAAGATGCAATCCCAGACTGGAGGGAAAGCTCTCTCTCTCTCTTCCCTCCCCATTTCTCCAGAGCAAAGATTTGAAAATTGCACTTGGAAGGCATTCAATCAAGCAGACGGTCAGCTGTGCTCACATACATTTGGATCAGGTTTTTAGAGCCATGCCAGAATGTACCTTATGCAAAATTAGTAAAAACAATAACACCAGAGCAGAGGAATAACACAGCAAACCATACAGACACGTCAGGCTCAACCAGCCGTTAGGTGAAAGGCCAACATCATTTAGCAACTCACAAGTTCATAAATGGTAGATTTACAGAAATTTAATCCCCTTCTACTCATCGGGGGATTTCACTAGAGACCAGAAATAGCTAATTGGGAATAGGAGCAATGTATTTAAAAACAATGAAACACACTTCAGAAAATGCCTTTGAATCCTTCAAAAAGTAAAAGCACTAATTAAAAAAAGATGTTTTTCTAAGAAGCAGCCACAGGTTTACAGGGTGGGAATTGGCTAACTTCTGAGAGTCTGTGCTGTGTGTCTGGCCACTGGTTGGCAAATGCAGACCTTTACACTATAAAAACTGTTTCAGTAACACTTTGAAATACTTGCCCAATCATGTTGAGTTCACTTGGGATTCATTATAATATCATTAGATGGGATTATATCATTTGGTTTAATGTCAATTGCATTTCCATATTGTGTCCAGTGGTTTTATGATGTGGACAAATATTCCACCAAGGACTAGGTTGAGGCCATCACATTTAAATTCTTTTCCTGAGTCACAGTTGGCAGAAATCCTCATCTCAAGACATCCAGGCTGCAAAACCTTCCTTGGAAGCAAAGGGGAGATCAAACACAGTTTTTATGTTCCGACAGCTGCTCCAGTGGCGCTTTTGTTCTAGAGTTTGCTGAGCCCACCTTAGTGCTTGAGTCAAATACAACATGCATTGCCTGTGTCTCCTTTCATCTGGACTAGAAAGACCACAGCGAACTGTGGATTTGAGATTTTCTGCTTGCTAGTGGCCAGTCTGAGTGGGAGCAGGAGCTCAGACACCTCAGCCTCCTCAGCTGGGACCACACAACTCTGACAGACACCTAAACTACCTGGAAAGCTGGTAATGAGCTGAACCCTCAGACTCAAATGTCCGATCACATCTACTTTCACATCCAAAACATTCCATGCTCCAGCAGTAATAAAGCTCTAGAGAAATGAAATCATCATAAGTAGGAGCAAGAAGAATGTCAGACTTGCTGCAGCACAAGGTTGAATTCCTTTTCCATATCGCACTCATATCACTGTTTTGGGACAATGGGTGAATAACCCCTCTTATGCAGGGAACAAGCAAAACTCAGACTTATTGCAGTGCATAATACATTTTCAACAAGAGTTTTGTTGCTATCACCTCTAATAGAAACTAAATAGATGTGCTAACAGCCTAGGTAACAGGAACACAGGCTTCTCTGTGGAGAAAAAGGTGTTGCTTTCTAACAGACTTAGAGTCTTGCTGGAGAAGAAGTGGATTCTGTTATCTAAAGCTGTCTGGAAGTATTTTGAGGAAAGTACATGGCAAAGCACAGAAAACATCTAAGGCAATAAAAAAAACCAGGCATATGTTAAAAGTATCAGAGCTTCATGTTAACAGTGATGACCATAATAATAGAAATAATGTGTCATGGTACTATAAAAACAAAGAATCAGTTCAAAAATACATGTGGTGAAAGATCTGTTTTGCTTATCTAGTGACAGAGTGCATGTTTGTGAAGCATTTGTTCCTGATTACAAAATAATATACCTCATTAGAAAACCAGGTGTTAAAAATCCCTAGGTCTTGTCCAGAGTTGGTTTGCTTGTAAAAATTGACCAAGATCCTCTGATTTCAATGCATGTGCCTGTGTGTCTGTGGGGAACCCTCTGCTCCTTATATCTCGTAGCCCTTACCTGGGCACAGCTTGAGCAGGGAGCACAAGGTCCCTGAATCCTCCCACCCCAGGGGGGACAGAGAAAGGCAGAAATTCCCCACAATAGAAACTTTCCCCTGTGCAAAAGCAGGATGGAGCAAGAGTATGGTGGAGCCTTTCTGCAAACCTTGGAGAAATGTGATGTTTTCACGGCCTCTTCCTGCCTATCAAATTTGACTGGCTCAAAGGCAGAGGGAATAAAGTGAAATTGTTGATGACAAGCACTCAATCTCTTGCAACATCCATAGAAGGCTTGTTTCCAGAAACAGAGAATCTTGTTTTTCATGAGGCACAGACCAGAATGGAGGAAGGTGTTCAGAACAGTTACAGCTCTGCTGCACGTGCAAGAAGCTTCACAGAGAATCCTCTGCCCGTGTTGTAGAGAGCCCAAGGAAGCTGTGGAGAGATTTCTCTCAGCAGGAACCTGGCCTATGATGCTGTTTCTTGTGGAGAGTTTCAGTGAGTCTGTAGGGAGGCTTAAGCCTCTTTCTAGGCATCAACCAACATTTGGCCTGGGGAGAGCAAATGAGTCACATCTGCACAGCTCCTTGGCAAAAAAAAAAGCCCTATAAAATTCTGCTTTCTTGTACTCAGGAGTTTCTGAGGAAGATATATTTTCATGGGAATTTTCAATTTTTTGCCCTCAAGAGAAACTTCACCATTTCCCTTAATCAAAAGTGGTGTCATTTTTACCACTTAACATCTCACTTCTTCCCATCTGTCCAAAACCGCTCCAGTGAGACATGGGCTTGGAAGAACTTGCAAGCTTTGGAGGGCCAGATCCAGCGCACTGACTCAGTTCCTTTCATGGCTCTAGGCAGTGGGCTTACCTATAAATACATATCCCTGCGTGGATGTAACCCCAGCACGTTCAGTTCCTGGCAGATGCGGAGCAGAAGCCAAGAGACAGAGCAGATTTAAACCACACTCTCTCCTGGAATAGTTAAACAGGACTGAAGCGCTGTCTGCAGCGGTGCCTGAGCAGCAGTGAGGACAGGTCTGGTTTTGGCAGGCACAGAGCCATGGGCTGTCCTGTGACCCAGCTACTGGAAGTGATGGATGTGCTGGGGAGAGACCTCAGCTGACTGCGTGGGCAGCGTGGAGGAGCCTCCCGTGCAGGTTTCCCAGCACTGCTGGGCTCTGTGCACCAGGTTAGCACCGGGTTGCACGGACATGGCCTGCTCTATTTTGCACTCTGGTCCACCCAAAGTCGGGTTTCCAAATCTCCAGCAGACATGCCCATGTAACCTTGTATAACCTCACATATGACCATATGGGGAAGCAGCTCTTGGGTCTATTTAAGACAGGTTTAACCTGTAGGTCTGGTGACCACGGAAAGCTACAAATTGCTCTGAAGAAGAGCAAGCTGACCTTTACCATTAGGTGTATTTTTCCATCATTAAAATGGAAGGAAACCTCAAGGAAAAATGTCGGGTTTTTGATTACCTACAAAGAAATAACCCCATGTAATTGAAAATGTTCAGTTTGCAGTAGCCAACAAGGGAAACATTTCTCTAACAACCAAAAAGTGGAAGTCTACAGTCTGTCATGCAGATATTTCCTGCAAGGTTCAGCGGGATAGCTTCTATGGTTGCTAAAAACTGGGAGAGGGGAGGGAAATCAATGGATTTCTCTTCTTGCAATGAAAATATTTTTAGTCTGTGCACACTCAACAGTTTTGCAATGGGGGAATATTTTCCTGCCCCCTTCTGTGTCCATCCATACAGCTGACTTTTCTTCTCTCTCTGCAGTGCTATGCCTTTGTCCCTTCCCATTCGGACTTCAGTTGCAATTTCTAATTCTGAACTCACACAGGATGGATCTCGGGATTAGGGAGACCTTTTATTCCAAAGCAGGCTGCCAGCAAGCTTGCCAGCAAAAGGGTTATCAGTGGAAATGAGTCTTGCATAAATTCCAGCAGGTTGTGAGAGAGGTGTGTCATCTTTTTTGTTTGTTTACTTGTTTATGTGTTTTTTTCCCTGAGGATAAAACCCAGTAATAATTAATGCTGTTGTTTAACATGTTCCTTCTGAAGAACAAACCTTCTTCCACTGCCTTCCCTTTCTTGTGCTGTTTCTGAGAAGTGCTGGAAGAAAACAAAGCCGCGTTTTCCAAAACCACATTCAGTGTGGCTGTGTACGTTTGTGCTTGGTTTAAAAATATCTCTACGCTTCTAGACATGTTCAGCTCCTGCCTTCTTCAGAAAAGATCTCCAGTCGAGTGCTGGCCCACATAAAGGTGATCTGGATGTCAATGCACAAAGGCGGACGTGGGAAAGAGTCAAGCTGAAAAGGAGGAGGGAGATGTGTTCTCGTGGACACAGAGATATCTGCATGCTGGTGCTGCCAGGGTGGCCTTTAAAAGCAAAGGAACAGGACAGCACAGAGTAGTTGGCATATTTAATGTAGGGATGATGCGTTTTAGTTTCTCTTTCAACAGTTTCTCCAGAAGACAGAATTTCCACAACACGGAGCTGAGGGCCAAGAAATGTCAGTTTAATTTGGTCTCTGATACTCAATCAGTGCATGGCCTCAGGCAAGTGACTTATCTTTCCTCTATCTAAACGTCTGCATCAGTGAAACAGAGGCGAAAGTACTTTCCACAGGAGTGTCAGTGAGTTTAGCATAACTCATTAGTGTCTGCTCGGAGCTTTTAAATCCTGCAGCAGAAAATCCTCTGCAGACTCCAGAGGTTAATGCACTGTGGGGGTGATGGTCAGGAGGAACCCGAGCCTGGCACCCCCAGTTTGTGCTCAGTGACTGACAGCCGGCGATACCGGCACAGGCAGAGGCGAGCGGGTCCCCATCACTGTGATTAGAGGATGCTCCCACTGGATAAGGCTGGGGCTGGAAGAATGCCAGCAGTGCCTCACTGAGAAACAAACAACCAATGTATCAGCCCTGATCACTGCATTCAGCTAATGAAAATGTATGTAATTGATATTTTATAACTATATGGAGAAAGGATTTTTTTTAGGGCTTTAATGGTATCGATTGACGGAAGAAAGCCAGATAGATGTCTCTAAGCTGCAGGCTATAGGGCTAAAGTGCCTTTGAGTCAGGAAATGTATACTTGTTTAAAATTCACTTCAAATTTTCACATCATTTGCAGCTTTTAATGGCATTTTTGGACCCTGGCAATTAATCACGTAACCACTTGAGTCAACTGATTGTCTCATTTCTGATCAATTATTGTTGTCAACCCCTATATTCTGCATAGTGACTTGTACCATGATCTGAAAGAGAGAGATATCCTTTGGGATATGCTTTGGGATGCTCTCCTTGCATGTGGTCTCTGACAGAACTTCAGTCCTTGTTCTTTTCTGAGGATTATCACCGTCCATTTCACGTGGAGCTGCTTGGAATGACCCAGTGGAGACAGTCCTGCTGCTCTAAAACATATGCAGGTACTGTTGCTGACCGTTTCCCTGAGATTGCCTTTTGCTTTTTGCTGGTACAGCCCTTGAAAAGAGAGTCAAGGGACTTGATCTTTACTTGGACTCCTCATCATGCCACAATCCATTGTTATTTAGATTTTCTCACATCCAGCTGTGATTACATGGGCAGCCTTTTTGGCCATGGCATCACACTGGACCAAGAAGCATGTAGAAATAAGAGTTATTTTTTTTCTCTATAAAACAGGAAGATTAAAGAGCAGGGGATCTGCGACAGCTGCCTCCTACTGCAGAGGAAAAAAGGAGAACCTGGGTTCCACATGCATGCAGCTTTAACATGAAACCCAAATCTAGATGAGGCTGGATGAAAAGGGAACAAGTACAATAAGCCTGTTGCAGCAAAGGCACGGGCTGGAAAAGCTGGTGAGAAGGTTTAGATAAAGCCCAACAGTGTTGGCTTAGCTTTAAAGCCAAACTTTGGTTTGGTCATTGTAAATAAAAAATTGGTTTTTTGTGAGATGGAAAAGTGGATCCAGCAGTAAACACTGCAGGTCCAGTATAGAGTCTGAGCAGTGCGCAATGCATGAGGCTTTGTTGTGATGGTTTGTGTTATCTTATTTTCCTTTTTTTTTTTTTTTTGTGTTGGTTGGGGGTTTTTTGTTTGTTTTGTTCTTGAGGATTTTATCTGTTGCTCATCTTGAGGTATTTCAAAAGTGAACTTGATGTCCTTCCCTTTTCCTCTTTTTCACTCTCACTCATTGAAGCAAAACACGAAAGACCCACATGCAAAGCATTAAATAAAAAGAAAATAAAACCAGTAAAAGACAACAAGTAAAAAGAAGAGAAGTTGACATTTCCTGATCTTCCTCTCCATGCACCCACTCACAGAGAATAATTTGGCACATACACATGAAACGGACTCAATATGAAAGCAATGTGAGATTTCATTTTCAACTCTTACAAAATGACATGGTTACATTGAGAGAGAAAAGGAATGGGCTGGACATGAGAGGAACGTGCAGAGTCATTCTTTCTCTTCTTGTGGTCAACGGATCACACCTTGGTTGTAGTCATGCTTGGGACACTTTGCTGGGGAAAGAAAATTAAGAAAATATTATTTGTTCGAGTGTTATTGGTAAAACTCTACTGTCACTTCATGCAAGACTGTTGTGTCAATATCAGGTCTTAGAGAGTTGCCCCTAAACGATATTTGTTAAAAGTGTTACTGTTGTATTCTCTTCCACAACTTCAGTTTCCAGTTTCCCTAACTTTAATTCTACTTAATTCATTTGTAAGAGCTGGCTTAGACAATTCAACATTACACAACAACATTTATTGAAAGTTGTGGTAATTTCTTTGGGTGAAATTCTAGCCCAATGAAGTCAGTAGCAAAACTCCTGCAGCTTCAAGGTTTCAGCTCGTGGCAACTTAGTGCCATGAATTATTTGTACTCTGGATGTCTTTTGAAGCTTTCAGTACAGTAAGTAAAAAATATTGGGTTTGTCTGTTTGGTCATTAGGAGGGAATAAGCAACGGCTGCAAGTTTTAAAAATTGTACTGAGAACTACAGGGTTTGGTGTTTCTGCTGTCCCTGAAGATCTCAATCCTGAATCAGTTCTTAAAAGTTTTTGGGACTACTCTGCAAACAGTGGAGGATTTAGAAATGAAGCCATGCTCTTTGTGATTGCCACAATTTAGCTCATGAGTGTGCTAATGATGCCTGAGATACAAACCAGAGTTCTCCTGTGTTTCATTGATTTTGCAGGACTAGACAAAAAACAGCCTCCCCATATTTATGGAGTCTTAGCTGTAGCTCACAGAAATCAGTAGAAAGCTTCCCTCTTGATGTCAACAAGCTTTTGACCCACAAAAATCTGATTCTCTTATTTGAACTGATATGATTCCACTATGTGATATATAAGTGTTTGTAACACTAGATCAGAATGCACCATAGATAAATTGCAAACATGCTTATTTAATCCATACCATAGATGAGGATTAATCTATTTCCGCCCCAAATAATTTATTCAAGCAAAACCCCCAGGGTCTGCACTTACTGGGGTTCTTAGAGCAATCCCTTTCCCACCTTAGAAATACAACATCAAATATTATTTATACGCACTTAATGTCCTCACCCCTCCAATGCATTCTTCTTGAGTTTGCTGCACCACCAGATAAAGAGAAAAAGTGAAGAATCTTTGGGAAGCTGCAGATGTCTTATTCAGGCTCTGACAATTCTTGGTCATTCTGTTTAGCAATAGCAGCTTTCTTAGTGATCAGGTTTGAGTTTTTTTCCCTAAGTAGTCAAGATGGGACCATACCTGACGATAATACTGACAATAGACAAGCAGCGACTCTGTGATTTGCCCATGTCACAGAATGCAGAAACAAGGGTCATGAAACATCTAGGAAAGGATATTTTTTTCCCTTCTCTCAGAAAACTGCTTTTTTCCTAATGAGAAATTTCTCCTCTCATATCAGTGAAAAATCTGATTTTCCAGAGTTTGGGGGGGACCTCCAGCTTGACTTTGGGTGCGAAGTAAATCATCCAATATCACCCTTAAGAACTGATCACCTGTGAGGGACCATGATCTCATCACTGGCTTGGAGAAAGGAGCAGTTGATACAAGGCAAAAGCACTCCTTGGATATGTCGTATGACATTTTGTGTTCATTAAGATGTTTCAGATACAAATCAACCCTCGTTGTTCAATATTTATCTTTTCATCTGCCCTGACCTGGGAGCTGGGAGCACTTTGAGAAGTTAATTGAAAGCTTGCTTTGTTTCATTTTAGCTTTCACATCTTAAACTTCGCTTTCAGTAATGGCACTGAGAACACTTTTGTCCTGTCTGCAATAGCTCAGAAACCTTTTCCAGCAACAACTGGGAATTCGTTATTGATCACCATTGTCTTATGCCAGGAATTCTGCACTGAGATGATTTTTATTGTTGAATGGCAACAGGAACCCCCGACCCAGGAAAGCAATTATTTCTCTCATGTTTCTATTGCCAGAATCTGCTCAATCATCCCACGCTCTACACTTGATTCCCAAATTGTCTGTCTGAGACCAGATGGACTTTTTTTTTGGATTTTATTCCGTCCTTCCTCACCCAGCTATGGTACCAAGAGGGGCTGAGGTCTGAGCAAGGATTTCAGAGATCTGCACTCAGACTCTGAGCTGTGTGAGTTTCTTTTGCAGCTTTTGGGAAATATTTGTGCTTAAACTGACATCTCTGGAAACTGACACAAATATTGATGCTCTTTTGTTATTAATATGGTTCACAGGAATATTTTTTTGGAGAAGGGACTGTTTCCTATAAGATTTATACGTAGCATTTTGTACAGCGGTGTCCATGTCTGCTGGCAGAATAAAAGATTTAACAGGGACTTATTAATTAAAAAAAATTAAATTGCAAATTGGCATCGGTATTTTGACTGAAGCTTTAGAACCACAGATTGAGTAACATGGAGGGATTTGACACAAAGAAAGTGATGGAATATATGCAGAGAGGCATAATTAAATGTCTATTTTAGATCATTTGTAAAGGTGGGAATTCATGAAGAAACTGATAAATACTGGTTTCTCAGTAGTTCCATGTTAATATTTCTTTGGAATACAATGTACTTAAATAGCTCCTTTCTATCCCTTATTAGCACAGACCTCTACTTTAAAACAGCAGTTTCCATAAGACTTTTGTTTCAAAGGACACAATAGAAAAACAACAAAACATTCAGGAACTGAGACAAGAGCCTGTCTCCCAAAGCAAGGAATGGAAAACTGAGCCAAGCATGAAGTCTAGATAAAAACACAGTTTCCAATGAAGGGATGAATCCCCATATTTTGCATGGAGTGCAAGATGTTGCAGTGGTTATTTTGAGACTAGCCTTGGTGATAGTGGTGATATTAATAAAGTTATTTATAAATGTTTACTGGTGTGTGCACCACTNAAAACACAGTTTCCAAAGAAGGGATGAATCCCCGTATTTTGCATGGAGTGCAAGATGTTGCAGTGGTTATTTTGAGATAGTGGTGATATTGATAAAGTTATTTATAAATGTTTACTGGTGTGTGCACCACTAGTGCTGATATCAGACTCATAAGTTCAAAACTCAGGGGTTAAGTTGCCCCTGAAATCAGGACACATATTCCACAAGTTCTGAAAGAAACAAAAATAAACACATAAAAATGAGGAAACACCAAAGTTTTGGTGCTGTGCTTATTACTTGTTTTACAGATTTTGATCCTTTCCTGTTACATTCTTGAATTCTTCTCCACAAGCCCAAGGACATCACACTCAGCTTTTTCTGTGGGGTTTCATGGGATCCCAGCAATGGAGCCCTGAGAAATGTGCTGCTCATGGCAAAACCTGGCAACACCTTTGATTCATTCTCCACAGCAATACTGGGAGCTTCAAAGAGTCCTCATCTTTAGTGCTCTGTCTTTTACTTGGTTCTTGTCTAAGGATTTAAAACTAAAATATTCCATGGAAATGTTTTATTCATTTCAGTCCAGCAAATGTTGAGATTTTTTTTTTATCCTTAATTAATCTAAATCTTTACATGTCTTAATATAATGAAAAACTAAAAATAACAACCTAAACACTCTCACCCTGCTCCAGGCACTTTTTTTTTACATCTTTTTTTTTTTTTTTTTTAAGGGAGTTTAATTTTAGACTTGGCATCTTTGCCCCATGAACTTCCCACATGTGGTTAAAGCTACAAGCCAGGTCCTGCCACCAGCCATATTTACCAGAAACAGCAGCAGAAATTTCCAGCAGAACAGTAAAGGGGCTGCAGTTCCTGTTGTTCTGCCAGTATATTTAATCTAAAAATATTATTCATCTTGCCAGCCACTTTAATGCAATTGGGGAATGGCAGACCTGGGAAGAAAAGCTCTTTGTTAAAAAATGTCAGCTCAGAAGTCACTCTGTTTTCTCCTATATAGTCTGCTGCTCTTTTTTCCCTTTCTTTCTGCATGGCCTCCTTTGCTGTTTACCCGATCTGCTTGTCAGGCTTCTCCCAGTTGTATTAATTATCATTCAATAAAACACTAATCATTTAAGATGACTGTGCTTTACTTTTAAACACAACTTTTCAAAACTCAGCACAAGGAGAGACATAAAAAGTTATCCAAAGGAAGAGACAAAATCCTTCCTTATTTAACTACCTGGATTTACATCATGGGAGTAACCTGGAAACAGTTACAGGGATCGTGGCACAAAGGCTGGGCTTTGCTGAGCCAACCACAGCCCCAATCTTTGGCTTTTCCTTGTTTTGTTGACTCTGCCATTTCTTTTCTTTGTAGTTTTCTGTTGCTGAAGCAGAAGCTGGAAGATGATCAGAGAGGAAAGTGGAGACACTGAGGTCAAATGTCCTTGAAGTATGTTTGTGACTAATACATGAATGAGCTTATTTGGGGAAAATCCAAAACCAACTTGTTCTGCACCTGAGCATGAAGGGCACCTGTGCAGGGAAGGGAATGAGTCGGGTGAAGGGTCTGGAGCACGAGTGTGGTGAGGGGAGGCTGAGGGAGATGAGGGAGCTCAGCTGGAGGAAAGGAGGCTCAGGGGGAGCCTCATTCCTCTCTAAACCCTCCTGAAAGGAGCTGTAACCAGGTGGGGCTCAGCCCCTTCTCCCAAGTATCGAGTGACAGAACAAGAGGAAACAGCCTTAACTTGCACTAGGGCAGGTTTAGGTTTGGTATCAGGAAAAAATTTCTTCACTGAAAGGATTGCCCAGCCTTGGCACGGGCTGCCCAGGGCAGTGGTGGAGTCACCATCCCTGGAGGGATTTAAAAGATGTGTGGATGTGGCACTTGGGGACATGGGTTAGTGGTGGCCTTGGCAGTGCTGGGTTAATGGTTGGACTCAATGATCTTGGAGGGCTTTTCCAACCTAAACAAATTTATGACCCTATGATCACAGCAGAGCAGAGGACTGGCAGCATTCAAACCAGACCACTCCTTGCGGCAGAGAACAAATACAACCCCGAAACTCATGGAGAATTTTTAATTAAAAAAAAAAAGTTTAACTTCACTTTGATGACCCCACAGCCTCTTTTGTTCTGCAGAAGTCGCCTTTCCTGAGAGTTGCTGTGCGCCAGGCTGGATCCAGCCCGTGGCATGACTCAGGCACTGTCTCTGCTGGGAGGGGAGGGTGACAGTGAGCTGGGAGGAGCTGGGATCTGTGCACCTGCACAGGTGCAGGCTCCCAACCTCCCTGCAGATGGCTGCGAGGGGAAGGACTTTGGGGGATGGTCATGTGGGTGCTCCTGGCTTTCAGGTCAGCTCACTGTGCTTGATTCTGAGCTACCTGACCTAATTTCACCCTTCCTGTACTGGAGGGAGCCTACAAGAAAGATGGAGAAAAACTTTTATAAGGACATGTAGTGACAGGACAAGGGTGAATGGCTTTAAACTGAAAGGGAGTAGTTTTACATCATATATTAGGAAGAAATTCTCTTAGAGGGTGATGAGGCCTTGGCTTAGGTTACCCAGAGAAGCTGTGGATGCCCCACCCCTGGGAGTGTCCAAGGCCAGGTTGGGTGGGGCTTGGAGCAGCCTGGGATAGTGGAAGGTGTGGAAAAAAATGATCTTTAAGATCCCTTCCAACCCAAACCATTCTGTGATTCTCTGGTTCATTCCAGGTGAGGGATGATTGCTGAAGCTTTGTGGTATGTCAGCAGTAAAAATATTCCAAACCTGCTGCCTTTCATTTGCTCTTTTACATAGATAGGTGAGGATACATATGAATAAAGAAAAAGCAGAAGAGACTATATTATAAACCAAATTATATTATAAACCAAATTATGGTCCAAACCAGACAGAGTCAGAGGAAAGTTTCTATTAAGCGAGTTTTAACCTTGCACGCACCTTCATTTNGGAGCCTCATTCCTCTCTAAACCCTCCTGAAAGGAGCTGTAACCAGGTGGGGCTCAGCCCCTTCTCCCAAGTATCGAGTGACAGAACAAGAGGAAACAGCCTTAACTTGCACTAGGGCAGGTTTAGGTTTGGTATCAGGAAAAAATTTCTTCACTGAAAGGATTGCCCAGCCTTGGCACGGGCTGCCCAGGGCAGTGGTGGAGTCACCATCCCTGGAGGGATTTAAAAGATGTGTGGATGTGGCACTTGGGGACATGGGTTAGTGGTGGCCTTGGCAGTGCTGGGTTAATGATTGGACTCAATGATCTTGGAGGGCTTTTCCAACCTAAACAAATTTATGACCCTATGATCACAGCAGAGCAGAGGACTGGCAGCATTCAAACCAGACCACTCCTTGCGGCAGAGAACAAATACAACCCCGAAACTCATGGAGAATTTTTAATTAAAAAAAAAAAGTTTAACTTCACTTTGATGACCCCACAGCCTCTTTTGTTCTGCAGAAGTCGCCTTTCCTGAGAGTTGCTGTGCGCCAGGCTGGATCCAGCCCGTGGCATGACTCAGGCACTGTCTCTGCTGGGAGGGGAGGGTGACAGTGAGCTGGGAGGAGCTGGGATCTGTGCACCTGCACAGGTGCAGGCTCCCAACCTCCCTGCAGATGGCTGCGAGGGGAAGGACTTTGGGGGATGGTCATGTGGGTGCTCCTGGCTTTCAGGTCAGCTCACTGTGCTTGATTCTGAGCTACCTGACCTAATTTCACCCTTCCTGTACTGGAGGGAGCCTACAAGAAAGATGGAGAAAAACTTTTATAAGGACATGTAGTGACAGGACAAGGGTGAATGGCTTTAAACTGAAAGGGAGTAGTTTTACATCATATATTAGGAAGAAATTCTCTTAGAGGGTGATGAGGCCTTGGCTTAGGTTACCCAGAGAAGCTGTGGATGCCCCACCCCTGGGAGTGTCCAAGGCCAGGTTGGGTGGGGCTTGGAGCAGCCTGGGATAGTGGAAGGTGTGGAAAAAAATGATCTTTAAGATCCCTTCCAACCCAAACCATTCTGTGATTCTCTGGTTCATTCCAGGTGAGGGATGATTGCTGAAGCTTTGTGGTATGTCAGCAGTAAAAATATTCCAAACCTGCTGCCTTTCATTTGCTCTTTTACATAGATAGGTGAGGATACATATGAATAAAGAAAAAGCAGAAGAGACTATATTATAAACCAAATTATATTATAAACCAAATTATGGTCCAAACCAGACAGAGTCAGAGGAAAGTTTCTATTAAGCGAGTTTTAACCTTGCACGCACCTTCATTTATAATTATTATTTATGATGATTACTGCTATAAATTTATTTAGTGAACTGAGTGTATGTTTTATTCTGTCAAGGGTCAACAAAATAAACAATCTCTTCCCCCTTTAAATCCAGTGGCCTAAAAGTGGCAGGATAAGAACTAGATTTAGCACAGCCTGATAGCATCACTACATCCTGAACATGGGGTAGTACAGGGGAGGCTCTCAGGAAGATCTCTGAAGAAAGAAACTATAGAGTGCTGAGATCTATTAGTAGGGAAGCTGCTGCAGCTGTATGAGCAGGCTGAGGATATTCAGTCCAGAATGGGCAGGGGAGACAAGGCTGGGGTGGGCAGGGCTGAGGGCAGGCACTGGGAGGAGAAGGGCTGGTCTCTGCCTCACTGGTGAGTCAGGGCAATGCCTCAGCCTTTTATCCAGTGGAAGAACAATATTGGGTCAGATTGTGAATTAGCCACCCATAAACCAAACCAAACCAAAACTCCCAAGGAAAAAACATCTCTCTACAGTGCTTTGTCCATCTCCCAGGGCTGGGTGGGCTTGTGAAAACCTGAGCTGTGGTAAGAGAGGTCTTATCTTCAACATATCTTGGACCTTCACTCCTGAAGTTGTGACATCTTACTCCATGGAGTCCATCTCTGAGCTTTTTTGCTCTGCAAGAACAGTGTAAAGCAGGAGAGATTGCAGCTATTCATAATTGGGCATAAAATGTTGAATATGAAGGAAAAAAAAGTGACTATACCAGCATTACAAATGATGGAGTATTCCCTTTCCAGCTTTTGAATGCATCCATTTGGATTTGGGGAAAAGAGGGGAGGAGAGTGTGTGTGTGTGTGTGTGAGATGGTGCTGGGGTCAGGAGAGCACAGGAAAGAGATGAATTCCCTGACCCTCTTCTGTGGAATCTTAATAACGTGTTAAGTTATTGTGCAGCAGAGGAATGCAATTAGCACAGCAGCCAAATCCTCCTCCAGCAGGTCATTACTGCATTAGTAAATGGAGGCTGTTAAGGCACACAGCATCCCTAAACATACCAGAGGGGCTGCTGGCCCAACAGGACCCAGGATTGATGAGAAAACTCCCACTGCTCTCTCCCCTTCTCCATCCACTTTTCATTATTGCTTTTCTGATCAAGCATGCGACCACATCCTTCCCCATCCTCCCCCACACCCTGTTCCTGAGACACATTCCCAGGAGGCCTCCGTGGAAAATCAAATCACAACCCACCGTGAGGTGTCTGTGATATATGCAAAAGCAGCCTCCAGCTGTGAAGAACTTAGCGCTGCCCTCGGAAAACTTCCCCAGCCAAGGGGAGTGGGCAGAGCTGTGCTCCCTGGTGAGGGCAGGAGCGGAGCAAGGCTGCTCTGTGCCAGCTTCACACAAGGAGAGAGATGATCCCATCCCAGCCTTAGATGCTGACCCATTCCTTGCTTTGTCCTCCTGCGTTACAGGGAAATCTCTGTCACACCTTGAGGTGCGGGTTGCCAAGGAAGACGATTCTCCACTGAAATCTCTCGATATGAATTAACCCTGTGGTTTCCTAGGTCTGATCAACTCCTAGGTTTGCACTGCTCCTGCAGTCCCCTGAGTTAGCCTAAGCAGATCCAGAGCAGCCTGGCAAACCCTGTGGATTATACAACAAATGGCATTTGTTTCCACATGTTTAAATTAATTCTGAATATTTGGAACAGCTCTGGTTAAAATAAAGGCAAATTGGCACCTTTTTCCCATGATAAAATGTAACAGCCTGAGGTTAATCATAAGGGTAATGAGGGAACCAGTGCCTTGCTCATGGTCTGGACCTCCATCCCAGCCAGGTCAGGACACTGCCAACATCCTGGGGCCCCTGAAACATTGCACCAAGTGGGCTCCACATACAGTGAATGAATGTTTATTCCCACCAAAATGTTGAGTACAAGAGTAATTCCAGCAAGCTTCAGGATGGCCTGCCACAGGAGCCAAACACGTGAGCTCTTTAAGGATGGGTAGGTGAAGTCACTGCTACCATTTCCTTATTTCAGTTGAGAATCTGAGGGCTGACTCTGACAGAGATCTGGCTGCTTTGATAGGACAAAACCCAATGCAAAGACTCCTCATAAGGCAAATTAAAACACAGGCATAGAGTAAATTAACTGACA